>JAJMKI010000002.1:0-30213 GCA_030569235.1 Sugiyamaella qingdaonensis
AGTGTGTGCACCACCGCCTCCTCCTCCACCACCACCTCCTCCAGTGTGTGCACCACCACCTCCTCCTCCTCCACCACCTCCTCCAGTGTGCCCACCTCCCGAGCCTGAGCCTGAGCCCGAATGTGCACCACCACCACCACCTCCTCCAGTGTGTGCACCACCACCGCCTCCTCCTCCTGCTCCAGTGTGTCCATCGCCAGAGCCCGAATGTGAACTTCCACCACCACCACCTCCTCCACCTCCTCCGCCTCCTCCTCCTCCGCCTCCTCCGCCTCCTCCTCCTGCCCCAGTGTGTCCTCCTCCGCCCCCAGCCTGCCCTCCTGTGATGTAAGGCATTTGCAAAGATGCATCCATCTTTCGGCCCTTGTTGATGCTGCCTCAAAATTTGGTATTTTTCTCAGTCAATCCTTCAGATTATTTCCTTTATATATGTGTGAGATGCCAATTTATTAATTCTATATATGAAAAACATTGCAGTACGTCTAATATCACCTCGACTCGAACATTTAAGCTTTATGCATGGTCTATCCTTATCAGGTGGTGATCTGCAGGTGTTTGGTATCGGTCTGGCACGGCTGACCACCATAGCCGCACTGTCAAATCCCAGACAGCAGCTGCTCAACCTCAACCTCAACGAGTAGCTGCAGTTGTCAACGAACGCTTCTGACACCAACGATGAACGCGTCGCTTAAAGTGATCTTATTTGTCTTGGCATTGGTCAATGTGAAATCGCTTCCCTTTGCCTACCATGTGCGGTTTTTCTATTTTATGCTCAAGCATTTCTATATAAAGAGGTCTCAGAAACCACGGTCGTTATTTGAAGTCCGCAGGTATATCACCCATACACCGCTGTTGGAAATTGACTTCAATTTGCACAAAGCCAACTCGACTTATTTTTCGGACCTCGATATTGCACGAACTGACCTCATGATGCACCTTTTCAAGGACTATTTTCTCTACTACAAAGACGCGGAAGTGAAAATAAGTAGCACCGAATGGCCATTTGTCCATCTTGGAGGGGTAATGGCAGCGTTCAAAAGAGAAATCAAGCCCTACACACCCACCGCCATCAGATCTCGAGTGCTTGGATGGGATGATAAGTGGATTTATGTTGTGTCGAGGTTTGAGTCATCAGGCAAAAAGCTTCACGCCGTCACCGTTTCCAAATACGTATTCAAAATGAAGCGAAAGACAATTCCTCCGGAGGCAGTCATCCAGTTCTGCAATCTTGCAAAGGAGCAAGACTTGAAGAGGGGCCGCTTGGAGGCGTCTCACGCAGACTCAAGGCTGGACATCAACACACTAGAGAACATCGAGCTCTGAAATTAAATGCAAATGAAATAAGATAGATAGACACTACTACAATAGGAAGTATAATAGAAGGAACAGCTACAGGAGATGAAGAAGCAAAGTAAAAGGAAAAACAAAAACACGTTCTAGTATAACGATTACTCAGAGAGTCGCTTATCAATGATAGGCGGAACACCAATGTTATTGATGTTTCGGAACATCTTGATCCCGTTGTCACCTTCCACGAACTGACAGGCTCTGGCGACGCGGTACAGCGCGGTAAAGAAGTTGGAATCGTCCTTGACGTAGTGCTTGCCCATAACGCGCTTGATTGCCTCGGTGCCCTTGCGGCCATTGTAGAACGGAATTCGCGAAACATAGTGGTGAAGTACATGGGTCTCAATAATATCGTGGAAGATGTGCTGGCCGATGAATCCAAAGTCGCGGTCAATAGTGGCAGCAGCGCCTCGAGCAAAGTTCCAGTCAGCTCCGTCGTAGTGCGGCAGTCGGGGGTCGGTGTGCTGCAAATAGGTGATGTGGAGCAGCCAGTGGTGCACCCAGAACCACGGAATCAGGTACATGACCACCACCGACGCCCAGCCCCATTTCTGGGCACTCAAGTACAGAGCAGACAAGGTGGCAGCGATTCCAATATCCGAGATGATGATGTCGTAAAAGTCCTTCTTGTCAAACAGCGGTGAGTTGGGCATGAAGTGGTTGGACGCAATCTTCCATCTGTTCGGGTAGGGCTGGCCAGTCACGTTGATAAACAGGTACAGCGTCCACCCAAACACCTGCTGGAGTAAAAGGTAGTACAGGGTGACGATGGGAGCGTCCTCCGAGGCGTTCTGAAGACCCCGTCTCGACAAAAACACCTCCTTCTCCTTGGGCACAAACACCATGTCGCGAGTGAGATGGCCAGTGGCCTTGTGGTGCTTGGAGTGCGACAGCCGCCACGAATGGTACGGAACCAGCAGCGCCGAGTGCAGCACCCATCCGACAGTGTCGTTCAACCACCTGTAGTCCGAAAACGCTCCATGACCACACTCGTGGGCCAGCACCCAGGCGCCAGTGCCGAAAAGGCCCTGCACCACCGTGTACAGCGTCCACGCCAGCACTCGCACCGACAGCCAAGGCAGCAGGTGGATGTAGGTGACCGCCAGGTACGCAAACAGACCCAGGAAAAACAGATCGCGAGCTACATAGCCCAGCGACTTGACAGCAGACCGCCTGTAGCAGTCGGCGGGAATAGCATCGAGGACATCTTTGATCCCGTAGGTGGGGGCCTCAAACTCGCCGCCAAACGTGTCGAGGGCCTTCTTGGCCGTCAGTTTCTGGCCGCTGTGGACAGAGGGCCTACGCTGGGTAACAGTAACCGAAGACATAATTAAATGTTTACTTCGCTACGTGCAAAATGGGAACACCGTACCATATATATTTTTGCGTCTGCCAATTATATGCCGACATGCATAGTTTGCTTTTTCCGACTGGATAATGTCGCTTTTTGTTTTTCCTGAAATTTTTTTTCTTCCCAGACAATGATTTCTCCCGAGGCTGCCTGATGCCGAAAAAGAAAAAAAAGTCACTGACAGACGCGCGCCAGCGACCAGCGCGGCACTGGCCGTCCGTCTGGTAAATCAAGCGCTGCTACGGGCTCATTACGGGCTCATTACGTGGTTCAATGCATTCATCATACGTCTACCGCCTTATACAACCGCTGTTATGCACAATTGAGCCGGAATCAGACGACAGCTGGCGATTATGTGCTTGCGGTTGGTTGCATGTCAACAAGTGGCACTTCTCAACAAAAACCCAACGGCGCCTCTATGCACCGGGTGCCGGACGGCTGAAACGGGTGCGACCGTAGCAGCTCCGTATGGCCCAATCAGGAAAAATCAGGGACTCTAGGCACAGCCTATACTGGAACTGACACAGCACCTAAATGGGTGTCCAATCTGCGATATCGGCCACGGTAGTAATGGCCTAAAATCAGAGCCTATTGCGTTTGGATGCCTGGCCAAGCTCTAACACGAAAAGTCGAGGCGTCAAGTTGACGCAACGATATGCAATACACGTGAGAACGGCATACAAAATAACCGACCCAGACAATTAACCGGCGCTGGAGAGGACCAACCACTGGCAGACAGACATTTGTGCATCTGCCTACTGCACGGCTGCACGAGCACGCTGTCTGGCGCTCGCCAGTACGGTGCGCAGCTGCTCGCGTGTGATGTCGATGCCCAGATCACGCCCTCCGCTGCCCACGATGCTCGATGTCACAGAAAGTGTCAGCCCTGTCAGCAGCCCTTCTGCCGTGCTCACTGCAGAAATCCGGCTCGTCAGGCACGCCTCTTCGGTATCGCCCTCCAGATCTGCCAGAATGGCAGTGGTGCCTGTCTTCTGGATCAAGCCAACGCCATAGGTGCTGCTGAACGACGATCCCAGCTGCTGCGTGAGCACCAGTCTGCGCGTGACGCTGTCGTCGCACACCACCTGTTTGGTATCTGGATCAACCGTCATCAGCGGCAGCTTGACGTCTTTTATGGCCCACATAATACAGTTGAACACAGCGTCGAACAGCGGACCACTGCGACTGAGCACTTGCACATTTGCCGACAGCACGAGCCACTTTGTATCATCCGAGCCCTCAATTTCGAAGTTGGAGTCATCCAGCATGTCGCTATCCTGTAATATCTGGAATATCCGCTGCGAGGTGACCATTTCTTCCTGCGTAGGCGGGCCACTGCGACTTCCTCGAATGATCTGGACATTTGGATACACTCCCGCTTTGCCAGGAAACTCTGTCACTCCACCGGTGATACCACACACCACTGTGGTACCGCCAACGCTCAGCACTGCTGAGCCAAGCGTGTTTGGTAGTAGAGGTCCCTGATGGTCATCGGACGTCTTCACTGAGACTGGTCGGAACTCGTCCAACTTCCGCAGCCCGCCAGGCCTCAGCCCGATCTCCAAGTGCCTCTGGAGGTATATATCGGGCTCCAGCCGAGCAAATACCTCTGGCGAGAAGCTCAAAGGAGGCTGCGAGCTCGTCATATGTTTTGGATGGATCGTGCAGGTTCTGGTTGTGGGTCTGGAAACTTGGAATTTTAGAAATTTAGTCGAGCCCTGCAAAATGGGGCGTCGCTAAAATTGCCTACTCACCTTCAGAAATACTCACATGTCGGGATTCACCTCGATTTTTGGCAGCTCGGGAGCGTCCAAAGACGCGCCTCTGAGCACTTCGACGTCGTCACAAAGCAGTGCAGAAATAAAGCGCAAGCTTCAAGAGCAGATCTCCCAGGAGCTGGCGGTTGCCAATGCCACGGAGCTTGTCAATGTGAGTATCGATGTTGCATGTGTGTGTTTAGAGGGGCTCGCTAACGGCAGAAAATCAATGAGAACTGTTTTGAAAAGTGCTTCCCTGTGCCTGGCCCATCGGTGAGCTCGGCAGAGCAGGAATGCACCCGCAAGTGTATGGAGAAGTATATCCATGCCTGGAACCTTGTGTCTCGCAGCTACATCAGTCGCATCCAGCAGCAGGCAGGATCCCATTAAAATGTGTACATAGTGCGGCGGGCTCCACCACTCGAGAGAAGTGGGATGTATATAAAGAGAACTAGTTACGCGCCTGTGTGGGTCGTTAAATAAAGAGACATTATAAACATGTTGGTCACTGTATTGGGCTCAATTAACTACGACCTTGTAACGATAGCAAAGCGGATCCCGGAAGGGGGCGAGACGGTGGCTGCAGTGGGCTTTGAAACCCACTTTGGAGGTAAAGGCGCCAACCAGGCCATTGCGATCCGACGCACCAGTCCTCCCTCTGTCGAGGTGCGCATCATCGGCAAAGTTGGTGACGATGCGTTTGGTGCCGACATCGTAGCTGGAATGAAACACGAAGGCATTGATGTTTCGTATGTAGAGACTCTCAGCGGAGTAAGTACTGGCACTGCTACCATTCTGTTGGAAGAAGGGACGGGTCAGAATCGGATCCTCGTGTATCCTGGCGCCAATGGCAAGTATCTGGCTGTAGATGCCCCGCTGCGACAATTGATTTCTGAGACTGGTTTCTTGGTTTTGCAGAATGAGATTCCTGCCAACATTGTGTTTGATGCGCTTCGCACTGCTCGGTTAGCAGGCGTCCGCACTGTGTATAACCCGTCACCGTTGATTGAGTTTGAGAAGGGTCTCTTTGATTACGTCGACTACCTGATCGTCAACTCAACTGAGGCTCTTCACATTGCTGGGCTTCCAGTAGTCGACGATGACAATGTTGAGACCGCTGAAAGGGCAATGGAGGTGCTCTTCAAGCAGCACCCTTCATGCGAGTGCATCGTCATTACTCTAGGCGGAAATGGGTCGATCTACAGAACAAGTCGTAGCGCAAAGCCAACACATATATCCGCTATACCAGTTACAAAGGTAGTAGACACCACCGGTGCAGGCGACACTTTTCTGGGAGCATTCATTGGCAAGATCGCAACCAACGCTGCCATCTCGGACGCGCTCCAGTTTGCATCAAGAGCGTCATCAGTAAGCGTCACCCGCAAAGGAGCTGCAGAGAGCATACCTACTCTGACCGAGCTGATGCTCGTCGAGCACCAACAATAGACACATGTTTTTAAGACACATGTTCAATCATCGTCTTCTATAATATCCGACTGCGCATCCTCATACTCTGTGACTTCTCTATCGGCATCGTCAGTGTCCGACACAGCTTCCATGGCGTGCTTCAGAATGTCATCGCTGTCATCGTCATCGCTGCTGAACTCATATCTGCCTCTCTCAGAAGTCCGAAGATTGAAATGCCCGTTTCCACGCAGCCAAGGAGCGCCCTCTATGTCAGTTGCAGTGCCCAGCACCCTGCCAGGCCCGCGGAACGTGTCACTGTATCCACTTCTCACCGAAGGCGCAGGCGACGACGAGGTTGCCGGAACCTTCTCGTCCGGTCGTTGAAGACGAGCACGCGCCTCGGCGACAATCTCTTTCATCGCCGGCCCTCCTAACGGCTCAGTGCTGCGTCTCCTGTAAAATAATAGATATGCTGACTCGTTGATAGCCTTTTCTGGGTTGGTTCCATGCACGCTCGTGTCATCAAAGTAGTACCACTTGCCGTCCACAAAGTTCTTTGCATAAGCCGTGTAATGGCCACCTCCCAGCCCTCCAAAGTGACAATCAACGCCAATGAGGTCGTAGGTCAGCTCACCTTCCTTGTACTTTGATTTATCACCAATCCGATCAGACATATCCAAGCCCTCGATGGGGAAATGGACAATGTCATTAATCTTGTTGCGAAAGCTCCGGAAGCTGGCAAACCGCTTCAGATGGATCGTAAAGATATCCGGTGCCGTCCATAGTTCTATAGTCTTGGTTGCCTGACGAAGATGCTGGCACCTTGAACAATACCATAGGTCGTCTTGGCCCAGGATCTCAGGCTCTGAGAACAAATCCAGACAATCCGATAATTCCACTACTTTCTTCTGGTTGAGCTCCTTGTTTTTCCTCACTTCTGCAGCCTCTTCATTGACGATTACAATCGGTTCCCACCCATCTCCGATTACATCGCATTCCCAATCACACAGCAAGCCCTCATTGTCAAACACTAGTTGCGAGGTTTTATCATGGGTGGCATGCCGAGCAGACTCGTCGGTCAAAGCTGGACTGGAGTGCGTATCATGCTCGCGTGAAAGTGACACAAAGACACGACTGTTCTGGCCTAACGACGAGTCGTCACTAATACTGGCAGAGTCACAATCGACCTCACTAGCACCAACTTCGTCCTCAACAGCAACTTCATTACCATCAACATCCTCGACATCGACATACTCGACATCAGCATCGTCAACATCCACATCCTGGACGACATCCTCGGCATCTACATCTTCGACATCAATACCGTCCACATCTACATCTTCGACATCAACAACATCAGCATCAACATCGTTTTCGTCAACATCGGTATCTTCAGAAGCCTTGGAATGGAATCGGTCAGACAATGGCCTTATCATTTCACCTGTTAGTCTGCGAGCTATCATAGGAGCCTCTTTCGACCTTGACTCCACAATGCACAGCTTAAACGGCAAGTCGTCGTCATTGAGTCCGCTGATTTCTCTGTATTTTTGCAGCACTTTGGACCGGATAATGCCGTCGTCAAAAGCATCTCTCTTCGAAAGTGTAATGAAAAATGGCACTCCGAAAAAAGAACCACCACTATTGAGAATAGGAGCCTGTCTGGCGTCAGCCTTCGCCTTAAGCTTGGCTGCACGATGCACCACGGGGACCATAAAGATATCCTCGTACTCAGCAACAGGCTCATCGAGCTCATAAACGACTATGTCGTCGTCGGCAGTCTCGGATACAATGTCGCGATCATCGAAATGGCGGTAAAACCGATGATTGTAGGGCTCTGAAACAAATAATCTATCGGCACCGCCGTTTTTTGTCAGGTTCAACCGCTTGGCAATGTACTCCTTGAGCTGTCGAATGGACGCATACATGTCGAGTGCCACTTCATATTGGATGATCCTGCCCTTCAAAGGCACTACCAGCACATTCTTGATCCACGAATTCGAGCTTGGCAGCGGCAGTGTCAGATCTGTAAACGGGTCGAACGTGATGCTCACTTTTTGGCAATCCGGGCACACCAAGGTCGATCTGTATAAACCGGCAAACAAGTCTAAAACTATCGAGTCGTTGCGCAGTTTGTGGCGTTTCCAGCATTCTTCGGCCAATTCGGCAATCGCAGCTGGATCGCCCACCTTGTCGTCGGAAAGCTCTGGCTTCTCAGTGACGGGCTTTTTGCGGATCCGATTGAGATCCTCGTGAAGCGCATCGAGCAGAAACGCCAGGAACTCCTGCGAATCCTGCTGCAGATAGCCCGAGAACGCGCTACCATATCTCCCAATTACGTGCTTGAAGCGTCCAGGAGAGAACGATAGCTGCACCCCCAGCAGCATGTTCTCTAGGAGTGATGCAAATGCCAGAGCGACGTTTCCACCATAGCCAATGGGATTGTCGTGGTTGATGTCGTCCTTATACTTGTTGCTCAAGAAGTATGCCGCCAGTTCCTCAATGTGGGAGAGGCATTGTAATGCAGAATTCATATAGCAGCTGTTGCCCAGGTTCTTGAGTCCAGTGGTTCCCTTGGTCCGACCGCCTCTCAGCGTCAGCCAGCCAGTAATGGTCTTTTGCTCCACTACAAGATGCTCAGACCCCGCCATATTGATTTCGTGGAGCCGCCGCTCCGGCTTGTCTAGCAGCGTCACGTTCATGTTCCTGAACTCGGGCACTGACAGCTCGTGGGGTATGTCTCGTTCCGACTTGGACACTCTCCACAGCCGGATATCTGGCAGTTCAAGAGCGTCTATCACAGACTGGATGGTGCCCTGTGCAGAAACAGACAGCACTCTTGTCTTGAGCTCAACGCTTCCGAGAGCCACCAGACATATCACCAGCCTGTTGACCTCCACTATGGGCTTGGGCGACTGTGGAGACCCCACATCGATGACTTGTCGCTCAATATCCACTCCTGAGCTCGAGTACCAGCCCACCAGGGTGTCCCACACTTCAGTGGGCACAAACACTGCCCGGGAGCCGTCAATGGCTAGCGGAATATGTGGCGAGGCTGTCCAGTCGTCCACCACAGGCTTCACCGCCACGGCGCCTGGCGTCGACTCGCTAGACGATACCGTCTCGACAGAGGCCACTGTAGGAGCAGCACTCTCTGTGGAACTAGCGGTCGAGTTGGAGCTGCTGCCTGAATTGATAGCGTAGCCGTCTCCAGAGGTGTCGTCGGAAGTCTCGACGAGCTCAGAGGCATCTAGAGGACCCGGGTCGGAACCAGGCTGGTCGCTCATGAAGCAGTCCCACCACTTGGCCGGAACCGCATGCACGACCTGGCCGACCGCCAGAGGATGGATGCGCAATAGGTCCTGGACGATCCGCACCCTGTCCGAGTGCGAGTCGGCGTCCATGATAGGCCCAGGCGACGACTGATCTAGAGTCGAGAAGAGTCGCTTATGGCCGTCCGCAACGTCCTGACACATGCAATTGCTGCGACTCAAATAAGGCTGCCAGTCCAACAGCTCACCAATCCGACCTCTCCGGCGCTAGCACATTCACCCACTCGGTTTCACCCAGCTATCACAATGACAAATAGGGCCGTGGTCCTTGGCTCCAGCAACTGTATACTGCCTGGATAGTGGGTAGGGATGCGGAGGGTAAGCAGCACTTGGCTACGGCGATCCTCCATACTTCTGTGAGCTTAATCAGGACGAGGCTCATCTCGCACAGAACATTTGGCACGAGATACCGCAATGTGTACACTGGGTTGCCTGACTTATTTATTTGTAGCCTGCTGTCTTATAATTATCGAATTCTACTGCATAACTTGTTCTTTTTTTGTTGTTGCGACTCCGTCGCGCTGTAGCCACTGCTGCGCAGTTGAGCGAGGGACCATGCAGTTACCGGGACCGCCTATTTCTTTCTAACGAGACGCTCGAATTCAACTGCGCAGCAGTTGCCATAGCGCGACGGAGTCATAAGATATGCTCAGTACGCTGTTGCAGGTCTTTGTCAGTTCATCTCAATTTGATCAATTGAATTGCAAAGGTGGGTTTGCGACTCCGTCGCGCGGTAGCAACTGCTGCGCAGTTGGGCTCTGGATGCTGGCAGACGTGGGGCAGATAATTCGCCTATTACTGCTGTGACACATGCTGCAGTGGCGGTGTTCATTTGCAGCGAGTTTTATTTACATATAATATTGGTTGTTGCCCGTGTATTTTCCGTCGCTTGCGCTGCAGTAATTTATCTGCGCGTCATACAGTGACAGCTGCAGTGGTTTCAGACTGCATTAGCTTATCAGCGCGCATGCGGACTCCACTGAGCACCGCCATGACAGCAGAGCAGCAGGCACCGTCTAATCTGCCGTGCTTACTGAACGTCCTTCAGTATTCAAGAATTCATGTCGCATATCATACCATGTCATATCTATATGTACATATTTATGGACAACGTTATATATATATACCATTTGTACTCATCTACTGTAGTTGCATATTGCCTAGCACTAGTTCGCGATGATCGTCAATCTGGCCATGTGTCGATCTTAGATGCCATATTTCTGCAGCTACTACAATATATACACACTATTTGTACAACTGTTATATTTATATATACATATCTACACTATTCTCAACTGCTGTATTTGCAAATTGCCGAACTCGTCCAGCACTGGATTGCCTAGCAGTAGTTCTGCAAGCATGATTCTGTCATGTCTGTGTCAACCTTATACCACAGTAGTTGTCTACGTGCCGTATTTCAGCAACAGCAATTACAGCAACTACAGCAATTACAGCAATCACAGCAATTACAGCAATTACAGCAACTACAGCAACTACAGCTTCTACAGCTTCCACAGCTTCCACAGCTTCCACAGCTTCCACAGCTTCTACAGCTACTACTAAAACAGAACTGGTCAATTGGTAATAATTTATTCAACAGGAAGGTCGTAGATGCATAATGTCGTTATATCGTAGCGCACTCTGTACATAGCAGGCATCCGGGTGCCAGTGCTGGGAACCAGGGGGGTTCCTCATTAGGCTGGCGGAGCCAGAGGATGGTCAAAATTGAGTCTCTGGCGCGCGGATCTCAGCAGCGGCCTGTCTGGCGTGCGCGCTTGCGATTGGCCCGGCGACGGCGTCATGTAGTGCAGAAAGTCGGAGAAATTGAACGACGACGACGCCTGCGGAGTGTGAGGTGCCACCGTGCTGGGGGGCCTGTGCATCGGTGACGACGCTGGGTATGCAAAAGTGCCTCGCTGTGTCGGAGCCGGCGATGTCGCCAGGTACATAAGCAGGTCGGCCCCGTCTCTGTCCTGGCGGTCGTGGCGCTTGGGCGGAGGCGTTTTTGGCGGGCTCAGCTCTGTGTTTGCCTGCGCATCGTCGTCACCAGCTGGTCCGCTAGCAGCAGCACCGTCGTCGCCCTTGGCTGTCGACGAGCTCGGGGTCTTAGCGGTGCTGTCAGCACGGACTCGCACCCCAAGGTCCTTTTCGTCGAGCGTACGTGCTCGCTTGTGGTGGGTAGGAGCCAGTGCCGGCTGGAGCACGGGAGCCGGCTTGAGCGGTTCTGGGAACGCCTGAGGAGGGCTTCTGGCAGGAGACGAGTGCGGGAACGCCTGGAAGAAGTCCCTCTTGGGAGACGAGTCCGACGAGGGCGATGCCTCGCTGGCGACCCGGGGCTCGATGGAGTCGAGGCCCAGGTTCTCCCAACCTCGCTGGATTTTGAAGCTCGCCAGCGCGAGCCGTGATTTGAGGTTCCTAGTGATCTGGATTGTTAGCGTTCTGAGCCAGCTCAGTGCCGACAACTTACCCTCGAGACCTCTGCTCGTCTGAGCACCTTTTTGGCGGCCTCGACCTGCCGCTTGTCTACGTTCTCTGTCATCAGGAGGAGGGGGCCTTGTGTGGCTGTTGCAAAGATCGGGTCGGTTCCGGGTGATGGGTGGACGATGGCAACAAGTGGGATGGCGAAGCGGGTGTAAAAGGTGGCGACCACCAGGCAGTTTGCGACGAGAGCAACAATCTCAGATAACAGTGGAAAACGTCAAGTCGACTAGAAGCAATCGGTAATTAACTGTTGCGTCCCGCCAGCGGCATGTGCGTCGAATCAGTAGCCAAGGGGTCTCATTATAACTTTTTTAGGCGATTTTCCGCCCCATGCAGTCAACTACTCGCTTTGTTCCGGATCTGGCGTAACGCGCCATCCAGCCACCACCACCACCGACGCGCGGGTTTTACGCTTTCCAACCACGGCCGTCGAAGCACCCACCGCCCACGCGCGGTATCAGAGCAGTCAGCAATTCTGGTCAACCGCCTGCTGTCTGGTTTTGCGGTTCAACGTTGCCACGATTGAACAGCTTCACGCAGCTGTTAATTACAGTGCCTATTCGGGACGCGTCACTGCGATCTGCAACGCGAATCGTTCACGTGCAGATCTCTAATTGTTCACTCCGACACTAGTCATGTAGCATGTTGTTTCTGTACAAAATCAAATAAGCAGCCGTGATAAACTACTGTAGCCCGATAAAAAGTAAATGCCAGGTACACTGACGGCGCTATAACTGTCAGGCTGCAGCGCCGTACCGCTCTTACAACCGCCAGGACCACCATTTAGGCTAACGAATAACAGGTAGATGCAGTAGTTCGGAGCCATGCACAGCGTCGAAAAAAAATTAGCACCATCACAAGGAAGGTTTACTCTCCGCCATCAGCCACCTAATTCGACCGATTTTGCTGAAATAGTATTTTTTATGCTCAACATTTCCCACTTATAGGCTGAATAGCCAATCCTGTCGCAGTTCCCCCGCGATGAATGTCCGACTACGGGCTTGGATGCAAAGTGTCCTCGCCTCACCTGCGCAGCAGTTGCTACAGCGCGACGGAGTCGCAAGACAATCAGATCACTACTCAATTGCATCTTGCGACTCCGTCGCGCTGTGGCAACTGCTGCGCAGTTGAATGATGTGTTTATCCTATTTGAAGTAGTGTAAATCTGTCAAACATGTCCCAATGTTAGTTATGATTTACTAAATGCTGTTGTGTTGCGACTCCATCACGCTGTAGCAACCGCTGTGCAGTTGATTAAAGGACACTACTGATACCGATCAATGGTCATATTTATTGTATTTGAACCTAATTTTATTTGCGTCGTCACTACTATAGAGCAGCAGTTGAAGCGGTGCAGCGCATGATTCTTACGAGGAAGTTCATATGTACATTCTTCAATCATTACACCACTATTTGACTTTAGTCGACCTCCTCCATGACACTCTCGGCAGCAGCCTCGTCGGAAACCTCTGCAACAGCAGCAGGAGCCTCCTCAGGAGTGTCGTCAATGTTGAGACCAAGAGAAATCAGTCGGTTGATTCGAGACGCAAACGAGTTGGGCTCCTCCAGCGAGAAACCAGACGTCAGAAGCGCAGTCTCGTACAGCAGCGTCGTCAGGTCCTTGACAGTTCGGTCCTGAATACCGTCGGTCTCGACCTTCTTCTTCAGCTCCCTGATAATGGCCGACTTGGGAGAAATCTCGAACGTCTTCTTGGAAGACATGTACGCAGACATAGAAGTGTCTCGCAGAGCCTGAGCCTTCATGATTCGCTCCATGTTGGCCGACCAGCCAAACTGGCCAGTTCGGATAGCAGCAGGTGCATCAACGAGCTTGTGCGACACCACAACCTTCTCAACAGCGTCGCCGAGGATCTCCTTGAGCGACTTGGTCAACTCCTCAAACTCCTTGACCTCCTCCTCTCGCTGGGTCTTTTCCTCCTCAGTCTCCTCAAGCTCGTAGTCCTTGGTCACGTCAACAAGCTTCTTGTCCTCGAACTCCTTGAGCTGAGTCATGGCGTACTCGTCAATGGGGTCAACGAGGTACAATACCTCGAAGTCCTTGGCCTTCAGAGCATCCAAGAACGGCGACTTCTCGACCGCCTTGATAGACTCACCAGTGATGTAGTAAATGTTCTTCTGGTGCTCGGGCATGCGAGTCACGTAGTCAGACAGAGAAGTCTGCTCATCAGCAGACTTGGTGGAGTTGTATCGCAGCAGCTTTGCAAGCGAAGCCCGGTTGGTCGAGTCCTCGTGGATACCAAGCTTAATGTTCTTGGAGAAAGCAGTGTAGAACTTATCGAAAAGCTCCCGGTCCTCTGCAATCTCGTTGAAAGTCTCAATCACCTTCTTGACAATGTTCTTTCGGATCACCTTAAGGATCTTGTTCTGCTGGAGCATCTCTCGTGACAGGTTCAGAGGCAGCTCCTCGGAGTCAACCACACCTTTAATGAATCCCAACCACTCGGGAATCAGCTCATCAGCATCATCCGTGATGAAAACTCGTCGCACGTACAGCTTGATGTTGGTCTTCTTCTTCTTTGACTCAAACAGATCAAAGGGAGCTCGGGCAGGAACAAACAGAATGGCCTTGAACTCGAGTTGCCCCTCAACGGAAAAGTGCTTGACAGCAAGGTGGTCTTCCCAGTCGTTGGAAATCGACTTGTAGAACGTGGCATACTCCTCCTTGGTGATCTCCGACGGGTTTCGGGTCCACAAGGGCTTGGTCTTGTTGAGCTCCTCGTTCTCAGTGACAGTCTCCTTGATCTTCTTAGGCTCCTTGGTCTTCTTTTCCTTGGACTCGTCCTCGTCATCCACCTCCTCGATCTTGGGCTTCTTGTCCTCGTCCACAACCTCCTCCTCGTCCTCTTCCGGCACCTCCTTTTCAACCTCCTTGGTCACCACCAGCTGGATAGGGTAGGCAACAAACTCGGAGTGGCGCTTCACTACATCCTTGATGCGCTTCTCCTCCAAATATTCGAGCTGGTCCTCCTTCATAAACATCCGGATGATGGTACCACGGTTGATTCGCTCGTTGCTCTCATCCAGAGTGATAGTGAACTTTCCGCCTGCAGAAGACTCCCAAATGTACTGCTCGTCATCGTTGTGTTTGGAGATCACCTGCACTCTGTCAGCCACCAAGAAGAGAGAGTAGAATCCAACACCAAACTGGCCAATCATCGACACGTCAGCACCGTTGGAAAGAGCGTCCATCAAGAACGACTTGGTACCTGACTTGGCGATAGTACCAAGGTTGTTAACAAGGTCGGCTTTGGTCATACCAATACCGGAGTCTCGAATCTCAAGAACCTTCTCCTCCTTCTTGGGGGTGATGCGAATGAACAGCTCAGGCTCAGTCTCGAGCTGCTTAGGATCAGCCAGCGCCTGGTACCTGATCTTGTCAATGGCATCCGAGGCGTTGGAGATCAGCTCTCGCAAGAAAATTTCCTTGTTCGAGTAGACAGTGTTGATGATCAAGCTCATCAACTGAGAGATCTCAGCCTGGAACTCAAATGACTCTGATTTTTCACTCATTGTTTTCCCTCTATGTTTCTAACAAAAAGAATATAAAAATATCTTTAGACTCCTAGTCACCAACTGAAGGTTTATTCGAGTAGAAAGTACTGAACTTCTGGGGGACAACCACTATTTTTATACTTTGAGCTAGCTGGCCCATACCCCCCCTCGAAAAAGATCCATCGCCTTCTATGGGCACGCATAACCCTGCTTTTAGAATTTGATTATGACCATCATCTCTATGGTGTATGAGGCTCACCCCGCTATCAAGAATATTCTACTGGATTCTATGCCATAATACCAGTTGTTTTTTTTTTGGCATATCTTAATTGGAAACTTTGTAGATATGAGTATATCTTGGGCGATTAGAAAATTTGGGTTTCAATGGCATTTGTATAGTAGATGGCTGAGTTCCATTACTTCAGAGTAATGTAGATTGCATAGAGTACCGTACATAAAGCAACATAATGTAAAATCTGCAGTTGTATTTTCTTAATTGATTGCCACAATTCAATCAAGTATTGATATTCAAACATAGATATTGCTCCTCGTCTTTGCGGTATTCTTTTCGGTTGACGATGTCTGATCATGGACCTGTATTTCAGCTGTTTTTGTTGTTGAAACTTGGCTGGTCCACATGGAGCATTAGGGTTAAATGCCTCATCCGTGCTTCGCCCTCATCGACTTGGGTCCTTGACCATCGCGAAATACCAAACAGTCCTCCTGGACATGAGAAATTAAAAACCACTTAATGCAATAGAGTGGTAGAATCGAATCGATGACAATTTGTTCAGCGGCAGATGTTTTCCTACTGCTCAATTGATATATTTTATCTACGGAAATTGAAGTCTATTTCGTAGCCAACGACACAGAGATAGATATCCTGCAACTCTTCCAGTTTGCGGCTTTCATATCATATTCGAGATGTCGGAACGTGACGATGACGCCGGTTTATTGTCGCCATCTGTCAAAAAGCCTAGACTCTCAAGTGAGACACATGTTGACGGTATAAATGAGAGTGCAAATCATCTATCAGGTCCATTAGAACAAGTGTCAAAACGGGATGTTAATGTCTCTTTAGAGGAGTCTATACTCAGTGGATCTTCAGACGGTGGAGTGAGTGAACCAGGAGCAAAACTTGCAGTTCCTGACGATCCAATACTACCTAATACAGCGCCGGATATTCCTCTCCCAGATGAACCATTACCTGATAGACCCCCAGATGTGCCGCTGCCTGACGAGCCGTTGCCTGACAGACTGCCTGACGTCGAGCCATCTCATCCAATGTCTCCTACGAGTTCTCTTGTTGTTGAGGCTCTAAAAGCCAGCGAATCCGACGAAGAAGGTCAGGTGAAATCCACCAGCCAGTCTGGAGAATTAATTGAACGAGAAAAGTCTGCTAGTACGACGGAAAATGATGATGGTTGGGAGCCAGTTTGGGATCCAGAGAAAAATGCCTACTATTTTTACAATCGGTACACAAAATTGACCACATGGATCAATCCCAGGGCTCCAGAGTCTGGCTCAATTGAGCCCCGACTATCTCTGGCTGAACGACTAGCGAGCGAAGAATTCAAGGCACTTTCTAAAGCGGAAAGAATAAAAAAATATCAGCAGTTACTTGAAGAAGAAGAAGCAGCGTCGTCTGCTTGGGATCAGTCAGCAAATATATCTGGCCAGGAAAAAGTCACGGCAGAAATGCAGCAGAAAGCAATGAAGGACTTCGTTGATACATCAACATTTGATCCAGAAGATATTGAACAGTTGTACAATAGAACTGCAGATGGAAAGAGCCTGAAGACGGAGCGCGCCAATAGGAAGCTGACGAAGCGCGAGGCCGAATATTTCAAAAAGGTATACAGCGAAAGAAAAGCTAAACGTAAGCTGGACTTCTACTATGATAGAGAACGTTAACTATTTATTTATGAACCATTGTTATGAAAATATGTCCTGAAATGCTTCTTCTCATAGTGGTATGTTCATTTCTCTTGCTATGTCTAAGACGTTCTTCGCTTGCTCCCTGACGAGTGGATCATTATCTTGTTCTCGCACGTAGCCAATCCTATTGAGAACGTTGGATAGCTGGCTAGCAGGGATATCGGCCGTCGACTCGATACCTTTCAACAAGGAGCCTATCAGGACCAAAGCAGACCTTCTCATGATTGCAAGTTCATCAGAAACTTCAAACGTCAAAACACCTATCGCGCAATCAACAATATCATAAAGCCATCTGTGAGCTCCAATTGGGTTGTTTTCACACACAGCACTCAGGATGCTCATCGCAGACATCCTGACACGGTCGTCATCCCCGCTTTTTCCACGTACAGACACTATGGAAATCAAGGAATCAGCAAACATGCTGATATAATCTGCAGAAAGGGCCCGCTCCAGCCTATTTATTATTCTCATAATGACCTCCCCAGTACGCAAGCGCTCGTCAACGCTGACTTTAGGATCCGTGTAGTGTCCTATTATAGCCGGAATCAAGTTCGTGTGACCGTACACATCCGATAAAGTCTCCAAACCTTTTATGGAGTTCAAATAAATAAATGAGTCGTCATCCTTCAGTTGCGACAGAAAGATTTTTAGAGCTCCTTCCTCTGAAATAATCGGATCTTTCTTTTGAATCAATTGCCTTATGAGATGAAGACCATGCGCTCTGACAGGGACAATTGGATCGTCCAAAGAGCTGATTGCCCTTCGCAGTACATCTGCGGACTCATCTCTCTTGTGCAAATCATCATCTTGTGATTCCTGCAATGATCCGAGAAGTTCCAAAGTCTGTGCAGCTTTGAAACGAAGACTCTCGGGCCCATGCTGTGCGATCCACTGGACTTGAGGAACAAGGGTCTTCACTATGTCAAGGTCTTTGTCCTTTACCTCATGAATCAGCACCCCATTAATTAAAGACAGGCAAAGAAGCACCATTTCGATCCTTTCAGTCCCCTCTTCGTCATCGGAATCATCTGAATCCTGATATCCATCTTGTTCTTCATCTTCGTCATCAGAATCACCGATATGCAACATCGACACATTCTGAAAACTGGCGGCCTCTTCCGTGGCTATATAGTCATTGATCACCGCAACAATTATCTCTATGATTTCCCGAGAAGATTTCAGAAGCTTTTGTTTGTGATCTTCAGAGACTTTTTGAATCAATTGAACATCAACCAGTGCGCGAAATGGATCCGATCCTAAGTCCAATGATTGATCATGACGGAGCGTCAACCATCGCCTTATTATAGACACGAACGTAGTACTGATAATGACATCATCTACATGAGCAGCGAGCTGCGAAAAAAGAGTAAGCCGAGAATCCAAATGTTCAAATATGTCTAAAGATCGACTCAACGACACCGGCATCTTTCTGATCTCTACCCCACCATTGCCACCAGCTCCATATGTCCACTGACCATCGATTCCGCCATGTCCGTCAACTAAAAACTTGTTGATGAGTTCTTCCAGCAGTTTGTGTTCACCGCTAATATTGACCAAAGATGCCAGAAGCTCCATAACAACATCAGTAGAGCGCTTCGTCATTGACAAAAAGCAGAGTAAAAACCACAAGGATACGACAATCTGGCTACCAATATCCCGAAAAAAAGTCGGATGGCTCGCGTCTTTTAATAAGGAACCAATTGCAGAAATAGACTTGTCAAGTTCTGTTTCAGACGTCGCTAGAGTAGGCGGGTTGAGCTTTCTAGCTATGATATTCTGCAATTCAACAACTGTTTCAGGTCTCTGGTCAAATAATGAATAAACAATATGAACAGTAGCCGCGACCAGATTCTCCCGCGAGCTTGTAGTAATCGGCAGAGAAAGTAGTTCAAAAAACTGAGTCCCGAGTGCTGACCAAAATTCCTGAGGATTGCAATTTCGTGGTACAGTCTTTAAAAGCCGAATTGCATGACCAAGTTTGGAAATAGAAACTTGCTCGTCTTCTCTGAGGCCACCTGTGAATTCTATGAGTGATTTGACCCCATCGTTCGGTCTGCTTACCGGAAGCTGGGCAAGCTGTTCAGCAATAGATCTCGAGAACCATTTTGGACTGTCGGGTCGTAGCATTGACGGCAAATAAGAATACAACGAGTAGGTTGACATTCTGTCGATCATTCTGGAGTAGAAAGTGGCAGGCGTAGTATCGTCAGCAGCTAGTTTGGCAAAGTCCGGATCGAACGCTAACTGAGCTGCAGCTGTGATTAGGTCCCCAGTGTAGGGACCCAGCAATATGATATCTTTGGCATCTCCTTGCTTGTCCAGTACTTTATCAAACGTGGAGACTATTAATGAAAGAAGACTGTACCTTTCCTCCAAGTCCATGACTGTAAATGCAGATTCTCCAGATACCCCAGAACCAATCTTGGCTTGCTTCATGCGGAGTTCCAATGGAATTCCAACCCCATTAGAAAGGCACGGATATATCCCTTCTATAATTATGAGGTTCATCAGACCATTCAGGGTTTTCATGTCATGCAGTGAAATCGATAACATGTCCGAATTGCTTGCTTGTTGCAACGCAGAAGCTGCCACTGATTCTGCTTGTATGTCGACCACATGGTGAAGCGCCTGATCAATCACAATTGACCTATCGTCAGTGGAAGAATCAAGCGCTTTAGATAGCATTTTTATGCGGTCAGGCCCAGGCGGACCGTGATCGAGCCAATCCTGAGCATTTTTGAAGACAACATCAAGCTGCTGTGATGTGCCTATCTGATCCATCCTATTTCATAGCTTGGCTGACCTGCTTCGAGTGATGGTGGTCAATACCTGCCTTGGTGCGGGTAATTCTTTTCAGAACTAATAACAAAAACCAAACAAAGTAAGCGCTGTGCTACAGAAAGTATTCAGAGCACATAAGCATACACTACATATAGAAGACTAGCAGCAGCAGGTGAGGCTAATTTTATTTTTCTCTCCAGACAATACAATAAAAATGGAATCGAACATGTCAATTGAAGAAGAACTAGAAAATGAGAGAGATTCAGAGGACTTTAGATTCGACTGTCGAAATGGCGATCTTGAGAGTGTTCAGAAATTCATCGATGAAGACGAAGGACCAAATGTAGGAGAGTGGATCTTGGATCAACAGTGCAACGCAGGTTTTGCAGGCCCTCTGCACATGGCTGCTGGAAATGGCCACGTTGACATCGCCAAATTGCTGCTATCAAAAGTTCCGAAAGAGAGTGTGTCGAAATTCGTAAATGCCAAGAATATGTCTGGCAATACTGCACTCAACTGGGCGGCACTCAATGGCCACTTGGAGATGGTCAAGCTGCTGTGCGACAATGGAGCCGACCCTTTTATATCGAACGAGGTGGGCCACGATGCATTCTACGAGGCCGAGATTAAGGAGAATGAAGCAGTTATTTATTATTTGCTTGAAAAGTTTTCTATCGAGCCCCAGGACGAAGAGAGCAGTGAAGCTGACGAACCGGCCGAATCAGCGACCGTCACGACCAGCGAGTAAGCCCTCCTTGGCCAATATTTATATATATGCTATTCCGACTACAGACCGAGTGTCTCATGGACCTGTCTGCGAACGATCTTCTTAAACTGTTCGCGGTCTTCTCTCCACATTTTCTCATGTTAATAAACAAGTTTGTAGCCAGTCTGTTAAACTTACGCTTGCATCCACATTAGCCCCGCTTTCATCGTTAGGCTCTGCCAGCATGCTCATGACTGATATGAGAATCTTCTCGACACTCTGGATTGGGCTCCAGCGCTCAGAGGCTGATTCGTACATGTTGGGGTCGTCTCCAGGAGGGTGCAGAATCGAGATGCATACCTTGCCGTCCTTAAAGACTGAGTTAGAAATCAAATCACCAGACATGCCACTTACCGTTGGGATGGAATATCGGCATAGTGAACTGCATAGTTGGCGGGCTGAGAGGATAATCGTCAGGAAAAGTCAGTGACGCTGGAAAAAGGCCGCCTTCATAGGGAGTATCTTCGGGGCCCTGGATGAGGCACTCCCACACAAAGAAGTTGTCTTCGTCTACCGGACCCGCAGAAATACCGTCTGGAGGGTCGCTGATCAACTGTCTATACTCGGTCATGAGTCGCTTTGCAGCAGTAGAGCTCTTTGACGGTGCCATTGTGTTCGTCAGTATGGGAACATGGGATTATCGAATTATCCTGCCCTATATATGGGCCCTAGCCTTTCTTTCCAACGTCGCCGATTACGCAGCGCGTGCCGATCGGTTTCGTTTCATCTTCGAACCAGTTACATTCTATATGTTTTGTGCGACAACACCACTGAGTAAATAAATTGACCAATGCTAAAGTTGAATAAATATATTGTCTACATAGATCGGATGTGTTTTGGTTCTAAACAAAAATTTGTCTGTAGAGTACTAGGAACACCCTAATACCTTAGTAGTTTGAGCAGAGAATATGTAGCACGTAATCGTATACGGTCTTTGGCAATTTTCAATTCTCAGGTGAATTCAATAGGAACTACGTTGGCAGTGTCCATCCATCAACTGCGCAGCAGTTGCTACAGCGCGACGGAGTCGCAAGTCAGGCAGTATAATACGGCTCTATACAGGAAGATCTACAGTCTTTTGGCGGCTCCGTCGCGCTGTAGCAACTGCTGCGCAGTTGCGGCATGGAGACTATCAATGAGGTTCGAGGAGGGATATAGTTCACATGCACTGCGTTCGCTTCATTTGACATTGTGGTTCCTTACTGGTCCACCTTACACAACCGGGAATCCAAAGCCATTGGCGGACGGCATCCCGGGTCCTTAGAAACGAGTGTAAGATACAGGCAACCTGAATATAGTGAAATAGCTTAAATAGTTTAAATATATTTTGACTATTATGGCGTTCTTGCGCCCGTCATTAGTCCGATGCTTCAGGCATGACAAGCTATTGCGGGGGAAAAGATCATGAATGCACGCATGTAGAGTTACTTGTGTATACCGTAGGTATGACAGTGATCTACATGAAGTAAATTGACAATCCGCTGAGACTCAATGTTGAAACTTAGTGGTTGAAACAATGCTGCTGGTCAGTGATAGTGCGCTTGCCATTACCCGGCATAATTCGTGTTGATTGAGCTTTTGCGGAGTGCATATGGGCTTGCATGAGCTGTGCAGGGACGTCGGCGTTTAGTTCGCAGTTGGCTAATTGCCTTCCCGACTCTAGTAAATCTACTGACAGCTTCTTTAGAGTGGAGCGCTGTTATTTAAGCTGTGAGATTCAAATAATTGCGAATTGCGCACTTGTGCCGCAACACGCAACTCCAGCGGGCCAGTTGTTTGATTGATGGGTCGGTTTAGCGCAGAAGGCGTTTCGAAGGCGTTACAATCGGGAGCTACAGCCAGCAAGATTTCTCAGCAATTTCGCGAATACAGCATTACATGACGTTAATCAAAGGGCCTGTTGCGGAAATGAAAAAGATGTGCAGGGATGCTGTCACAAGCGAGATACGCTCCTAGTTGAGTAAGATGGTGGCAGCATGGCATCCGATCTTATCTAATCAATCGGCCAGCCGCATCGCGCCAGCGGCTGCTAGTCCTGGAAATTTGCGCGCACATTGTGGCTCTGAACTATACGGTGTAACGCTATATGAGCATTATTAAACCTATACAGCGGTCATGATCGTGTACGAGGGCGAGAAATACGCCTGGTAAGTGCCCATGGCAACGGCACACTAACGCAGTCTCAACTGCATCCGCGGACACCGGTCGTCGACATGCGAGCACAAGGATAGGCCACTTTTGTTGGTGCGCAAGCGGGGCCGACCAGCCGTAAGCGCTGCTGCCCGACTTGCCATTCTTCCAGATGTAGCCCAAAGCAAGGAGATTGAAGATGATCGGCTGGAGCTGCCAACGCCTATGGACGGCGACTGCGGATGTGGAGGGTGCAACTCTGCTGACGGCGAGTGCAGATGTGGAGACGCCAAGGAGCAGAAAGACGTCATCACCATCGAGCCAGGACGACACTCCAAGCAATACGTCGACACCCGAGGAGGAGTGATTAGGGTGGTCAACACACCAATCCTGCCTCCAGACTCGATACACAGAATACAAAAGAAGCAGCCACGATTAAAGTTGCGAACTGCTCCCAGCTCCAATATTAAAGTGGAGGGACTACAGATATCAGGTACCATGCAAGGCATGGCGGACATCAAGAACGAGATGGATGACGAGTATGTCTACATACCAGTGGGAAACGGATTGTATCGGCGGGCCATAAAACGGGATGCTGAAAATGACGGGCTGATTACAGGTGACGACCTCGACATCGGGGTATTGCATATGATGGAGCACCCCGTTGGGGGGATTCCGGGCAGTGAGGTATTTATGGGTACCCACGACAACAGCATGTCTGGGATTGGGGGCGTCGATGTCCTTCGAGACGCTCAGCAGACCATCCTTCACAACAGCCACCTCAAAGACAACCACAACCACAGCCACAACAACAACAGCAGCAGTAGCAGTAGCAGCAGTAGCAGTCTCAGCAGCAGCAGCATGAGAAATAACGGCGACAGCGGCGGCAGTATGTCGAGCAGCAGAAGTGGCAGCAGCATGTCGAGCAGCACTAGCGTGGGCGAGGCGACCAGCATGGGTGCGCATTGCATCAACCATACGGCAGCCGGCATGGCAGCGGTAAGTCATGGCGAGCACTCGCAGTTCGGATGCGACCACGGACGGGCGAATGATAGACTGCCGCTCATCATCGCGCCAATGAACATGGACGGAGCCGTGTTTGCGGAATTGGGGCTCGAGGCACACGAGTACTTCAGCGGGGCCGAAGTGGCAGCAGCGGCGGCAGCAGGCGGGAAACTGGACCAGGAGGGCGGCGACATTGTGGGAAGCCAAGCCAGCGGACCGGATGAGGACGAAATGGAGGCGCTGCAGCGACTGCTTGACACCAATCAGGTACTGGCGGACATTTCGCATGGCGCAGGGACCGCCGACTTCTATGACGTCTACTACAGTGCGTCTTGTGTGATTCCTGGCCAATGCCAGTGCGGAGACTCCTGTAGCTGCGAGGGCTGCCCGACGCACGATGCCAATTACCGGGCAAATGACAGCTGAGTTGCGTGACAGCCGTCGTCGCACTCGACAGTCGCGACCATTGCATGCGCGGCGGATCAATAATAAATCCGTGATCGGCAATGCCTAATCTGTCACTTAAGGTTAATCATTAGGGATGAACGTTAGCTGTCAGGTCGAAGAAGATCGTGGCTGACAGCCAGCCGGGCACTGCTCAATCGAGAGCAGATAAAAGAATAATTCGAATGTGGGTTGCGAGTGGAGTCAGTCGCCCAGCGACGCGACGCGACCTGCATCTGAGGAGTGGGGGAGAGTGCTGCCAGCTGCCAGGAATTGGGCGGAGGGGGAGAGGGGGAAGCAGCAGTGATGATGGTGGGATGCATTTATTTTACGAAGCATATGGACAGATACCGAGGCTGGATTACAGAAGTAAAAAAAAAAAACAATTTTGCAGCTAATTGATGATCGTGAAAGATTGGATGGTCTGTTGTGACTATCGCGTACGTGACGTTTCACCGTTTTAGCCGGGGAACGTATATGTAGCACGAGCATCCACGGCTATCACAGCCAGCCATCTGATATCAATATCAGGTCGCCAAAAAGCAACAAGACCCAACCAGCAGCGAGACACACCGGAATTGAACCAGCCAAAAGAAGGTAGAAAATATCTGAACAGTACGTAAAAAGCAATCAGGCAAATAATAACCACAATCCAAAATAATACAAAAACAAAAAAACGAAAAAAAAACCGAAATCTATAAAAAGAAAAAAATAAAAACAGCTCATAAAGCAGCTGGGTCCACTTAGGCCACGCATTGCGTAGTACTACATGGCAGAGTGGTAGTGTTTGTCGCAATCGTAAACATAGCATAATTAAAATTTCGCGAAAAAACAACAAAAAATAGTGGAGATGGGACGCATGATGGCAGCCCACACCGCCCACAAAAAAAAAGACTGGTGGAGTACTCCGGCACGTCGAGGCAGCCACCCACCTCTCAATGGCAGCAAACTAACGGCGCCAATGCTCGGAAGGTTCCACGGGCAAATTGACTCGTTAAGGACCATGAGCGGCCGCCTGTATAATGTTTCACCACGGCAAAATTTTTGTATAGAATCTGAAACTGGCCCACAGACGGAGATCTAACACCTCACCTCGAAGGTTGCCTAAAACGGGTATGTGCCCGATTTGGAAATACCACATTGGTCCGCGCAGTGGTTGTCGGTCGCTGGATGTAAATTGCATGCGCCGACAGTCTGACATATGGCGATCCTCCCTGCGTGTCGCTAGCACACCTTACATGTAGTAACCGGTGTGCATATCGAGTGGAGAGAGCAGCCGATTACTGCCAGAAAAAACCAGACAGAAAAAAAACAACCACTACAGTCGGTCGCTGGTTAGAGGCAAGATCCTCGTAGATGAGAAGACGATGATCAGGACCCAAACAGTAAGTGATGACCGTAGCCAGCCAGTGGCTTAGAACGGGTTTAGTGGGGCAGGCCACACCGTTGCCGAAAAAGAATGGCGAATGGTGGGGTTGTGGCCCCCCAGTGGGGCTTGTGAATATTGTGTGTCTGTGTGTGTATGTGTGTGTATATGTGTGTGTATGTGTCAGTGAGAGTAAGTGTGGCTCTGAGAGTGGCTGATAGCGGCTGTGAATTGGCTGGGCTGCGGGGCTCGGCTGCCCCATGAAAGGACGCAATGCTGCCGACAGTATCCGACCAGGCTCTGCCAGTACGCTGGAGCAGCATACAACCAACCAATTGGCAGTCAGAAGTCAAGCACAGAGCCCTGGGTCGAGCACCGGTGCCCAGTCGTTCCGACTGCGCAGCTGTCAACTTCCTATGCGGAAGGCTGGCCGCTGGGTGGGCCTCATCTTTACAGCCACATATGCGGGGCGCCGTATCCAGGTAACGACGGCACCGACGGTCGACTAGGCACGGACCGACCACGAGTGGAGGGTGCTGATGCCGTGTGCACAGAGCAGGTCGAGTGGGTCCCAGCGAACGGTTGGGCCTGGCGCTGGGGGTCGGCACTGCAGTAAGGCTACATGCATGTCATGCACAGCGCGGTGGCGATCACAGATCTGGCGCGCTAGCGCGATTGAGGCAGTCCAAAGGGCCCTAGTCAAGCAGGCTCCCGATGCATCACCGACTATGCACGCGAAAAAAACCGTTGACATGCTATGACGTGGGATGTCTCAGTCGGTCCGGGCCCGCCTAGCAGCCGCCATACGGGACATGGCGGTTCCCAGGACTGCCAGAGCAGGTGCAGTGGCGGGGATGGCGTGCCGGTGGCGCCAGCCAGCAATTGGCCCGTCGTGGGGCCAATCGACCGCGATCCTCTGGCAGTGGTATTTTACTGTAGGCCGTTGATCGCCCCTACAGGTGGATGCACCGGGCTAGGGCACATATACTGAAACCGAACTAGCGTAACAGCCGCTGCTGCACTGTTCCGCGTCCGACCGCCCACAGTGGCTGAGAGTGGGTAGGGCCTCTGCATTATGTAGGAGGTTAAACTGGAGTGGAGCAGCCGGGCCACTTTGACTGGATTGTGGGTCCTGGCATGGACCAGGCTATGGCTGTGGCCGCCACCGTGGGCCCGACAACCGCTGGGGGGTACCCTGTGCGGTGCAACGGCAGAACGACTCCAATTGGGCGCGCCACCGCTGAGATGGGGCGACGTCTGCCAGTCGATGCTTACGGCTAGCTACAGAGCATCGAAAACGCCCCAGCGGAGGCAAATGCAATGGCACTGCCAGCGATTGTTTTACCCTGCTTGGGCCCTTCACGTCAAAGCAGGTGTAAGCAGTTGCAAGCAGGCCAAAGCAGGTCGCATTCAGGGGTCGCGGCGGTTTGGCTGGCAGTCGTATCGGACAATTGGCTGTAGCAGCCAGCGCAGGAGCACTGCATGAGCAGCACCGCGCAGTAGCACAGATGCGAACGCACACCGCCAGCGGTAGGAACAACACCACAGGCACCACCCACACACACCACATACATCACATACACCACATACATCACATACACTATAGACTCTACTTACACTACAGACTCTACAGACACTACAGACACTACAGACACTACAGACACCGCATACACCGCATACACCGCATACACCGCACACACCGCACACACCACAGCACCACAGCAGCTGGATCAGCCCTGCTGGCGCCATTTCGCAATTGGCAGCGACAATTGACCGAGGCGATGATCTACGGGTGGTCACGGTAACGGTTCCGGTTGTGGTAGTAGCTGTGGGACCGTTGGCAGCGGTAAGGCTGGTGGTGAACGGACATTGGTGGAGCTTGGGTAGCGGCTGGTGGTGTGGTGAGGCAGCTAGCGTGACCCCCGCCAGGCCAAGCACAGGTGAAATCGCAGCTGTTTCATAGTTGCTTTTGGCGTATTTTTTCTGGCGGTGCCCCAGTTGGGTTTGAAACCACCGGTCTATCTGGCAGTGCGCTTATCTGGCCCCGTTGCTTTTGCTGCCGTATAGACACCGCGCATGGCCGTTGGAGTTGCTTTTGGCGCGGCGATCCACTCCCGTCCCATCACTGCCCAATGCAACCCCGCGCATTGCATTAGCCCGCCCGTGCCCTGGGACTGGAGGTTTTCAGTACCTTGACTACCTGGATTTGATCAACATGACTTTTAGGCAACTGTCACAGCATGTCGCACCCAGTGTGTTATCTACTCGCATGGATCTGGCTCGCTATATATAGACGGACGTGCGACCGCCATGCGCTCCACTCACACCTGGCGCTTGACTGTGGAGTCGTTACCAATTGACTTCTGCTGCCATTGCACTGTGTCTGTCTGAGCCTGGCAATTATTATTATTATTATTTTTGGGTCGTCTTCAAACCGTGGTGCAATATAATTATTGACCGCTTTGCCAACACCAACACCTAAAAAAAAGGTTCTTGCCACCTTCCTTCATCACGCTCTTTTAGTATTCTTGCATTTTTTTTTGGATCTGGACAGTATGGCGCATCCCCAGCTTTTGACGGTGTCGGTGCTGCCTCCACAGCACCCGGGTGCCTACCAAGACGACTTTGACTACCAGCCTGTCAAGCACGACGAGCTGCTGGTGATGGACGGATGGACCTTCCAGACAGCCCACCATCCCAGACCAGTGACTGCCAGTCCGCACCTCCAGGGACACCTTGTGCAGGCCAACCTTCATGGACCCCACCAAGGACCCCACCAAGGACACTTTCAGGGACTCCACCATGGTCACCTGCAACTTCTCCACGGACCTCATGAGGGCCCTCACGGTGGGCAATTTGGAGAACCCCACCAGGTGGCTCAGGACGGACCCCGCATGGGCGGTGGGTCCCAAATGTACCACCCGGTGCGCAGCGATCCTCTGCTGTCGCCTCCCATTCTCCAGCATTCGGTGGACGACGACTCGCTTTCTCCAGCGAGCGCTTCACCAGTCACTCCTTCCTACAGCTATCTGCCGGCGTCCCAACAGCGCCATGCGCAGCACCGCCAGCACGAACCCCGTGCAAACCAGGACTCTTTTCACCACCAAAACAGCCAGGACTACCAGCACCGCCAGGACAGCCAGGACTCTTTGCACCACCAAAATATCCAGGACTATCAACACCAGGACAGCCAGGACTACCGCCAAAACAGTCAGGACTACCAACATAGCCAGGACTACCAAAATAGCCGGGACTACCAACCTCACCATCAGTCTCACCATCAATACCACCACCACCAGACTACGCCCATGTCGAGCGGGGTGGTCAACTACTACGTCCAGCACGTCCAGACTGCCAGCCATGTTGGGCTGGGAATCGACCTGTCGGACTCGCCAGCCCACTACCAGGACCCACTGGCGATGTTTCCTGCCCGACAGGCTCCTCCCAGTGGCACTAAAGAGGCAGACGACGCAATGGGTGACGTGATAGATGAAGTGATGGACGAGCCCAACTACACGCTTGAGCCAGCCCACCAGGTGCTGTACCACCAGGAACCAGCTGCTGTGGTCCCGCCAGTGCTGGCTTCAGCGTTTGTAGACGACAGCTCGCCGTCGTTCTGCGACCCCAGAGCTCTGGCGCTGTCATCGGCCTCGGTGTCGTACCACACCGACTCGGACGACTACACCTCGTCCATTGCGTCGTCACCGCTGCGCCATGTCGACATCGTCGCTGCTGTGGCCGACCAGATGGTCTCAGACGAGCTGGCCGAGCACATGTCAGAGCAGCTGGCTGAGCGCATGCCCGACCACATGGTGGACTCCATAGGAGAGCCTCTGGCAGGCCCGCTGGCCGACAGTCCTAGACGTCTGAGCGTCCAGCTCAGTTCGCAGCTCGTCACCAAGCCGGCTGCCAAGCGCAAGCGACGAATTCGGTCCGACACTTCCAAGCGACGCAGGCAGCCCAAGACGTTGCGCAGGTCGCGGTCGCTGGTGGTGCCATTGGACCCCGTCTTGGACTCAGACGCTACAGTGGACGAGGACATGGCATCACTGGCTGCCAAAGACGAGGAATACGAGCAAGAGCACGAGCACGAACATGAGCACGATCACGAGCACGAGCACGAGCACGAAACTGCTAGCGACAGCACTGTCAATGACAATGCTGCTGCGAGCGATAGCAGCTCGCAGGTGGGATCAGACGGATCTGAGAGCGAGCACACAGGCACCAGGGCAGCCAATGCTCGTGGACGGGGCCGCAAGCCGTCTGCAGTGATGGACAGCACCAAGAAGTTTGTGTGCGACAGCTGCAACCGCCAGTTCAGGCGCCAGGAGCACCTCAAGCGCCACTACCGGTCACTCCACACCGGCGAGCGACCGTTCGAGTGCCAGGAATGTGGAAAGCGGTTTTCCCGATCCGACAATCTGGCGCAGCACCTCCGGATCCACGCTAAGGGTGGTGATGGCGATCTGCACCCTCATAGCCACGATGAAGACGCGCCCAAGAAGACGTCCCGTTCCAGGACAGCCCGATCCAAAAAGAGAAAAATTTAATCGATGTACTTTATGTTATTGGCGCCGCCATGCGAAAACGTTTTTGGA
>JAJMKI010000002.1:30313-374836 GCA_030569235.1 Sugiyamaella qingdaonensis
TTTTTTTTTTTTTTTTTTTTTTTTTTTTGGTTTCGCGACTCCGTCGCGCCGTAGCAACTGCTGCGCAGTTGAGCTGTGGACCTTCTTGATGACTATTTAGTAGCGCAATATGCTTTTCCCAGGTCCACAGGATACTCATGTGGTCTTGCGACTCCGTCGCGCTGTTGCAACTGCTGCGCAGTTGTGCTGTAGATACAGACGACCATGGGGACGTGGGATTTGAGCAATTGCGCGCAATTGACGGCTGGTATTGGGAGATTTGAATCTCAACTGCGCAGCAGTTGCCGCAGCGCAACCGAGTCGCAAAACTAACTCTCTATCCTATCCATGACGCACAGTACATATACGCAGGGTATGTCTACATCAGCAGCATACAATCGCACATAGCACATACATAGACGCAACGCACCCACCACCAGCTTATACCCACCCAGTGATATGCCGCTTCCTTGGCGTGCGATCGTGTTGGTGCTGTCTCGCTCTACTCAATCATCGAGCACTCCCGACAACTGCGCAGCAGTTGCTACAGCGTGACGGAGTCGCAAGATGGATCTGCCAACAGCACCAACAGTCGATTGTGTCTTGCGACTCCGTCGCGCTTTGGCAACTGCTGTGCAGTTGGAGCTGCCCACCTCGTTTTCAGGGGTATAGCTGCAGGTCTCCAACCACTGCCCTTATCACCCCAGCCGCGGAAAAGCCATTTCCGTGAGCACGTAGTGCACCACATATATACACAATCGCAGCACGGCTGATGAGCACCGCAAAGAGGACGGCCATTCGAGCGCGGTGCTGAGCTGAGACACCAGTGCAACCGGCTACGGAAACCCACCACCGCACTGGTGATAATGCCGACTCCGTTGCCTTGTTTCCACCCCTGTTCACGTCCTCTCGGAAGCGTGCTGCCGAGCACCGTGCATCACTGTGCACCCACCGTGCGCCCACCGTCTCCACCGGCAGCTGTCAACGCATCTCATCGCATGTTTACGCAGCCGTGCCGTGTGTGCAGTTCGGTCGCCAGCTGGCCACCCTGACCTGCACCCCTGCTAAGTGCCAGCGGCGCGTGGCTCCGTTGGGACATGCCTTTTCCGCCCTGGCTGCTTAGGCTGGGTCACTGGACCGTCATTATCTCCAAAATAGTCCACCCAGGTGGCACCCCTACCCACGCCGATATGGGTCATTATCAGCAGCCATCACTTAGTACTGTACTTTCTGACTATCATCTGTTACAGCCGACTGGTGGTAGAGTCAAGACGCGCTTGGGGCTTTTATTTTTAGTGTTTTGTGGTGGTTTGCAGTGCGCTGAACACCCGTTTGCTTAAGTGGTGGACAACGACTGTGAATCCGCCCTGTTAGCTCGTGGGAAGGCCGGCACTTTTATTGCACTGCGCTGGTGGCAGTGACCATTGGTTGCCGTTCGTCATTTGTAACCACCGACCCCAACACACACCCGCAGTTTGGACCATAACATGTCTGGCACTGGGAGGGGCCCAGATGGCCACCGTATCAGCGGCTACAACATCGGCGCCGAGATCGGTCGTGGCAGCTTTGCTGTCGTATACAAGGGCCATCATGAAGCGTCTGGTGCTGGAGTAGCTGTCAAGGCCGTGTCGCGAAGAAGCCTATCCAAGAAACTGCTCGACAACATGGAGTCGGAGATCTCGATTCTCAGAAAGCTCCAGCACCCGCACGTCGTGGGCCTGCTGGACTACCTGCGCAGCGACCGCTACTTCTACCTGGTCATGGAGTACTGCTCGCTGGGTGATCTGTCGTACTTCATCCGCAACAGAGACAAGCTCATCAAGTCGCTGCCGCTGGTGGCGTCGCTGTTTGAGAGATACCCGCCCCCGTCTCACAGGGGCCTCCACGAGGACCTGACGCGCCACTTCCTGAGCCAGCTCGCCAACGCCCTGCAGTTCCTGCGCGAGAACAACCTGGTCCACCGCGACATCAAGCCCCAGAACCTGCTGCTGTGTCCGCCCCAGAAGTCTCTTCAGGACGCTGCGGTGCTCGGCTACGCGGGCCACTGGGAACTGCCGGTTCTCAAGCTGGCGGACTTTGGGTTTGCCAGGTTTCTGCCCAGCACCTCGATGGCTGACACCCTGTGTGGATCTCCGCTGTACATGGCGCCAGAGATCCTCAGTGGCCAGAAGTACAACGCCAAGGCGGACTTGTGGTCAGTTGGTGCCGTTATTTACGAGATGGTGGTGGGCAAACCGCCGTTCCAGGCTAACAACCACGTCGAGCTGCTCAAGAAGATCCAGCGGCACCAGGACGTGATCCGGTTCCCCGACAACTGCCAGTGCTCGGACGACATCCGCAAGCTGATCTGTTCGCTGCTCAAGCAGGCGCCCACCAACCGCATTGGCTTTGAGGAGTTTTTCGACAGTCCGGTGCTCAGGATTGCTGCTGACGAGGAGGCGTCTTCGCAGCACAGGCCGCTCGACCAGTCGAAACTCAACGAAAACTTATTTATTTCCGAATATGTGCAAGCGGATCTCAACGACGACGACGACAACGAGCGCGACGAGGCCCGTCAAGATACCACTACTAACAATTTAGCAACGTCTCCGGCGGCCCTGACGTCGTCAGCATCCTCGTCCGCCTCGTCGTCGCCTGCCTCGCCTTCCATCAATCCGGCCAATCCAAGAGTCATCATAGAGGACGCTGGCGTTCGTCATGTGGCTGCCATCTCTGGAACGTCTCCTCAGAAGACAATCTCTCCAGTCATGGAAATCCGCCGAAATGAAGGTCCTCTCTCTAATACTGCCTCTCCGTCTCCTGGGTCGTCTCTGTGGCTCCATGCCGGTGGAGGTGGTGTTGGCGGTGGAGCCATGGGCCAGAATGTTGCAAACGCTAATGCTGCTAATAATATGTATGCGAACGCGAACGCAAATGCGAGTGCGAATGCGAATTCAGGTCCTAATGCAAAAGCAAACACCACAATTGCTAGGATTCCGTCTGATGACAGATCTGTTGAGCACGAGTATGTAGTGGTGGAGAAGCGGACCGTCGAAGTCAATGCGCTTGCCGACGCCATCAACAAGCCGGCTACTCCAATCCGAGTGGTTACCCAGAGCGCTGCTCAGAAAGAGAGAAGACTCTCCATTGGATACGGAACTTCGCCAACGAATGCCCTGTCAAGAGCTCTTACCATGGCGTCTGCTCGCTTGTTCGGCACTCGGGTCGATGGCTACGGAAGCGCTACCTCAGTGTCTCCTCCTCAGTTTTCTCAACAGCGAGCTTTGCCGAGCTCCATCGAACCGGACGAGCGGCAGCTCATCCAGCAGCTTGAGGATCTGGCCACAAAGGCCAAAGTCGTGAACCTGTTTGCAGAAGTCAAGTACTCGCAGTTGTTGCCAAGATATACCCGGGGCCGCCATCGCGAGGTGGAGGAGCCTGACTTTGGCAGCGAAGATGGCTTGAATCCCCGCATTGCAATCGAGGTTGCTCAGGAAGCGCTCGTATTGTACATAAAGACTCTGTCGCTCCTTTCCAAGGCCATAAAGATGGTGGATTCCTGGTGGACGAGCTCGACGGCTGCGTCAACTCAGTTGAACGATATTGTGCAATGGATCAGGGAGAAGTACAACGAATCTCTTGAGAAAGCCGACTTTGCTGAGACTTGTTTGGACAAGTGTTCTAGTCTGCTGCATGACAGCACTAGACACCACCCAAGTTATCGGCTGGATGCAAGAAAGCTCGCTGTGACTGCCGAGAAGCTGATATTTGATCGTGCTCTTGAAATGGCCCGGGCTGCAGCAGTCAACGAGCAGGTAGGCGAGGACTTGGAAGGCTGTGAACTGTCATACGGGACCGCAGTCTGGATGTTAGAAGCCTTGTTAGAGTCGGATGTTTCAGACGAGCAGGACGACATTCTGGATGAGGATGATCGTCAAATCGTTGAGAAGTTCATTGTGAGTATCCGTCGTCGCTTGCAAAGCGCTCATACCAAACGTGACATGACTGGTAGGGAACAGCCATTTGCGACGTTGCCCGTTGCTCGACGTGTGAGTGACACCCCTTCTCTGGACGGTGAGGCCTTTTAAAGATGGCCAATATTTATTAATGATCTTATCTCTACTTATTGGGGGGAGGGGTATATATATTTTATTTTTTTCCATATTTTTGAAGTGTCTGATAATTGCATTTTTTATTTTCCTATATAAGACCCGTGCTTTTAGTTTAACTAATCAAATAACTTATACTTAATGATTGCTGACATTTTCCAGTCCGGTTCTGAACTGTCAGGGCAGGCCGGTTAAGCAGTTTCTTTTTCTTGAAAAAAAATTTGCCTAACCCTCGAATATTTTTTTTTTAAATGCACTGGCTGCTAATCGATTTTCTCTTTCATCTTATACTAAAAAAAATGGCTAAGTCCAGTACAAAGCTGTCTTCGGACAAAAAGGATGTGGCCTTGAAGGCGAAAACAAATGGGGCTAAGGTGGAGAAGAAGGCTGACAAGAAGGAGACTAAGAAGGCTGCCGTTGTGCCTGTGAAGGAAGAGAAGAAATCCAAATCGAAGGCCACCAAGGTGAAGGTACCTGAACCTGAACCTGAATCTGACTCTGAGAGCGACTCTGCTAGTTCTGATGATGCCAGCTCGGAGTCTTCTGATTCTAACTCTGATTCTGACACTGAAGAGGGAAACTCAACTGAAGCTTCTGATAAGAAGTCCAAGCAGGCTGAAAGTGACTCCGATAGTGACGATAGCTCCAGTAGCTCTGAGTCTGAGTCTGAGTCTGAAGCCGAGTCTAAGTCTGTAAAGAAGGCAGAGGCTGTCTCTGCTAGCAGCTCTGACGACGACTCTGACGATGACTCTGATGACGATTCTGATGACGATTCTGACGATGACTCGAAGTCGAAGACTGCCGCAAAGGTGGCAGTAAAGTCCGAGAAGAAGCAGGTTGCTTCTGATGACGACAGCTCAGAGTCTGAATCTGCGTCGGGATCTGATTCTGATTCTGGCTCTGACTCTGATTCAGAGTCCGAGTCCGGGTCTGAATCCGAGGATGAAAAAGAGACCAAGTCTTCTAAGCGTAAAGCTGATATTGCATCTGATGATGGAGGAGCGTCTGAGTTTAAGAAGCAAAAAACTGAAGTTTACGAGGAGCAAGAAGGTGCTACGCTGTTCGCCGGGCGTCTGTCTTGGAATATTGATGACGAATGGTTGTCGCGCGAGTTTTCCTCAGAGGAGGGTTTTGTTAGTGCACGTGTAATGACAGACAGAGAGTCCGGAAGAAGCCGAGGTTACGGTTATATTGATTTCTCAAGTAAGGAATCGGCGCAAAAGGCACTCGATGCAAACCAGGGTCGTGAACTAGACGGACGACCCATTAATTTGGATATTTCAAACTCCAGGCCCCAGGCTAGTGCAAGAGCTACCGCAAGAGCGTCTCAATTTGGAGATCAGACGTCACCAGCATCTGATACGCTTTTTGTCGGCAACCTGTCTTTCAATGCTGATAGAGATGAACTCTTTGAGCTGTTCAGCCAGCATGGCAGTGTCATTTCTGTGCGAGTTCCAACTCACCCGGAAACTGAGCAGCCAAAAGGTTTTGGATACGTCCAGTTTGGTTCCGTTGAGGAAGCACAAGCTGCTCTGGATAACTTGCAAGGCTCCGACTATTCTGGACGACCCATTCGTCTTGATTTCTCGACCCCTCGTGATAGCCCTGCTCCCAGAGGTGGAAGAGGGGGATTCGGCGGAGGCCGTGGTGGTGGCCGTGGCGGACCTCGTGGCGGGTTTGGCGGATCTCGTGGTGGATTTGGTGGATCTAGAGGTGGACCAAGAGGCGGTCGCGGTGGCAGCCGTGGCGGGTTCTCCAGTCGACCTTCGACTGAATTCAAGGGTAAGAAGATTACCTTCTAAAAAGTCAAGCCTGTAATATAACAAATGTCCTGTTGGTGGCATTCTAATTATTTGTATTAAACCGAAAGGTTATTTAGGGAACGATGTTCGATGCATTTCGACAAGATTTTTTTGATATCTGAATACATTGATTGAAGTCTTTAATGTCATTTTCATGTAACATGCGTTTCATTACTATAACAATTCGAGAGAGATCCAAATATGCACACAACAATCGATATTTCTATTCAGACTGCCAAAAATAAATAGTTACTATTATAATACATGATCAATTTTTTGGACGATATCTCCACCTAGTCGCCTCATTTCCTCCAAAATGGCCCGTTTGTTTATCTGAATCAAATCCTTGCCAACTGGAACTGTAGAAAAGTCTAAATTAACTTTGAATCTTCTTGGTTCACTGGCATCCTTCTTCCATACTCCCGCAATCACTTGATGAGGATGCTTTCGGTCATCAGGAGCACCACTGTAAAAAAGTAATGTACAGTCTTTGTAGCGAGCTTCCAAGTCATTAAAGTACTCTTGTCCGATATTGATTGACTTCTCAACCGTATCCTCAACACTATTTATTCCGACTGAGGTTTGTAGATTTTTGTATTTTCTCTGAGATTTTGTGACTGCTGAAGGATTTTGTAATCGCACAACAAAATCAAATTCGTCCAGGGATGGAGTGAACATTAAAGAATGGTTAATCACACCGTTAGACACCATTTGATGTACGGCACGCGCCAATGCCGTCATCCGCGAATACACCACTATACCAACGTTTGACTTTGGAATGATTTCTGACCATCTGATACCGGTGACATCCTGTTTTGTACCAATAAATATTGGCGAATGAGTTAACTGCGGGTCACGGCCTCTGTGCTCTGCAAATGCATGAGACAGACTTTGGAATAATGATAAGTTCATAGTCGTGCCTTCAACCAGCGACAAATTGGATGAAACTTCCTCTCGGCTAATATCTGCTGCTTTCTCAGAATCTAGAATGATTGGATCATCTCTCCAATCCCATTGGGCTAAAAAGTCCAATACCCTGTACAAACCCGAGATTGGGCTACTAGGAGGAATAAAAGGCGATGAGTTGAGAAACGGAACCAGCGATATCAGCTCTATGATCTGCTCCTTAATATGCCCAGCCAACAAGTGCGACTTAAACCACATCTTCACCAACCTTGCTGTCGCAGAATAAAATGGATATCTCAAAGACATGGTATGGATTAGTCTGTTGTGAGTCACGCCATTCACATACAGCTGTCTGTAGATGCTTAAAGCATCACTAGACGATGATCTTTCAATGAGCACTTCATCCCGCTCCGTCTTAACTCGAAGCTTGAAGACATAGCCTTCCGGTGTCAGAAGCTGCAAGAATCCACTCTCTGCAACTCCAGGGACAATGCCTGGTTCCACGCCAACTATCGAACTATAGCCTCGTTTCTGCTTGTTAACCTCCTCAGATAATTTCAGTAAAAATGCAGTTTTGGTTTTCTCAACCGCATTAATTTCATCTGGCCATCTACTGGAACTCTCAAACTCAATGATCCCGGACGAAATTGCATCGTCTGTAGAAAGATCATAGGGACCAGGTTCTTCAATACTGCAGAAGCGTAAAGAAGATGATGTTGGGTCAATGGAACGTATTCGAAGGGGTATTTCCTCCAGCGCTTGAAGCACATTAGATGCCTTTTGAAAAGATGAATACTTGGTCTGGAACAGTTCAATTGAATGTGCCGGTCTCTCCACTGCTCCGGTAACATTCTTTTGAATTGGAAGGTAAGACAAAAGCTCCACGTCAGAAAACACTGCTACCGAACCCGCGATATGAAGATCCAGCAAATAAGTCACAATGCTGTTTACAATTGGAGAAGACGGCTGATACTTCCAGACGACTGATTCCTTGATACTTCCATCTTGAAAACGTCGAAGTTCAGCTTTCGCACCCCAGAGCCTCCTGAAATCTGCCGTCGAATCTTTGCCATCGCTGTCAGGTCCATGAGTAACGAGCTTTTCACACTCTTGTGGATTCAATATTAAACCGACTGAAGCAAACAGTTCCCCAGAAGCAGCCTTTCTTCTGTTAAGTGACCAAGCTTTGGCATTAGAAACATCGTGCTCCAAAAACGAGATCTGCAAGCACCGGTTCTCCAAACCATTCCGAAGTAGGTTGGACAGCTTTTCAATATAGTACTGCTTATTGGTACGGTACAACACGTTGTTGACTGGAGTTTCGGCTTGATGGTCAGTGGATGGAAATTTCACCTTAAAGTTAACGTCATAACGCAGCTGTGGAATAGTAAGCTTCTGAAGGAATATTGCACTGAACCTGTCTGTGACGACATCCGCCAACAAATCACACGTTACGGAAGCCTCGTGGCGAAGCAAACTGTAACTCCATGAAGACATTTTCCACAAGATATTATGTGAATAATCCGTGTTAAACAAGAGAGCAGGCCCGGAATTTGCCATTGTTTCCAATTTAGAACTAGAGCCTAGACTGAACACCAGTGATCTTTGGGTTAAATTTTGCTTCGCCAAGAACGAAAGTGTTCCTTTAAACATCTGATAGCTGCTGTATCCAGACAACAACACTTTATTGCCAGAATTGGCACCACCACCGTGTAATAGAGCAGCCATCAACATGGCCCATTCAAAGTGCCCAAAGCCACCTGCCGAAGATGCTGCACCAAATCCACGCTGTCTCAGCCATAATCGACCGAGTTTACATGCATCCTCAAAAGCAGAACATTGATCCTTCGAAAGAAATAGATATTCCAGATATGGTCGGTAAGTCATATCTGATAATAACGATGCATTATATGACGGTGTCGGAACTTGCTCATCAAAGTCCTTGATTCTCACACAATTTCTGTCGAGAGCGAGCTTCCGGGGATCAAATGTAGTTGATTCAGTTCCAATGAGAATATTAACAAAACATCCAGATAACCGCAATTGGTCGTCCAGCTCCAATTGAATGATGGGCCGAAGGAGATCGTCATTCATATATGCATATTTAATTTTGACAGGGAGCTGACTTTTGGCAATCACCGATGCTAAGTATGCAACGTAGAACGCTCGTTTGTGGAAGTACCGGTAATTGATGTAGTCCTTTTCCTGGAACATTGACTTTGGCATGCACACGAACATGTCAACCGAAATCCCTTCTGGCTCACGAGAAATAGTTTTGAGGGCATAGCTACCAACCATGTTAATTTCCGAAGGAGTTGGTGCCGAGAACTTGTATTTGATATCTGTGGATGGTTTAGGATCCGGGAATGGAATTTTAATATCTTGCTTGCTGATGGTCTTTTCTGCCTCAGAAAGCGTGTATTCAGATACAGCGGGCATTTCCTTCAAAATTTCTTGAATTTTAAACAAGAATTTTGTCAATGCCTCTCGCTTCTTGTCCTTCACTACCAGTTCTGCCAAGAGCTCGTCAATTTGCAATTTAAAGATGTTTGACTTGAACAATTCAGAAGTTTCACGAGCGACCTGAACATCCTGCGCAGTCAAGTTCTCACCACCTCGTTTTTGGCGTTTTGGCTTATTGTCCTCATCATCATTATCTTCTTCTTCTTCGTCTTCACTGAGTTCCTCCTCACTAGCTTCTACTTCTGACAATCCCGCAAAATCAGAATCCTCCTCACTTTCAAGGTCCTCCAAAGAAGGAATGGCCCTCTTTTTAGGACGCTCCTCGTCTGATAACTTCCGAATAGAAGATTTCCGCTTGCTCATTCTGGCCACGAAGAATATGTTTACTATCAGTCTTGAATATTCAGGAGAATTTCAACCTGCATACTGACATATTTTTTTTTCACAATATCGACCGCTACCCTATAGATGCCAGTAACCGCCGGCATATCCTCATCATCGGGACTTTACTGGTGGATGGCAAAGTTAACATCCTATCCTAACCGTGGAACCTATCTAGTACTACAGTCTGAGTGTTTGAGCAATCGACGACAAATCTGTGATCTTTGATTGTTGCCATGACGTTGTATACGGTAGCGAACCCGATGAGGAGGGGCGTATTGGTAGCAGGAATTGTGAGGCCAAATCTGGGAATTACAACCATTTTGACTGGCCGAACAATTGCTACTTTCAACCGTGCTCCCTGTGGTCCTCTAGGATACGGACAGCTGGCTTTGAACAATAGGAGGTTGTTAGTAGGTGGAGCTCTTTCAACGGTCAGATGGAACACAACAAAGGCAGAAAAGCCCAAATCAAAGGACGGCGAGGCGGGTTCTTCGGTGACTCCTAATAGTGGGAAGAAAGAAGAAGCGAAAGACAGCCTTGTGAAAGTCAAGGAGAAGAAGACTCTGTGGGAGAAGGTCAAACATGAAGCACAGCACTACTGGGATGGAACCAAGCTGTTGGGATACGAGATTCGTGTGTCTACAAAGCTTTTGGCCAAAATGGTAGCGGGATATGAACTGACGAGACGAGAAAACCGACAGCTTCGAAGAACAATCGAGGATATTATCCGGTTGGTGCCATTTGCCATGTTTGTATTGGTCCCTTTTGCCGAGCTGCTGCTGCCGTTTGCTCTTCGATTGTTTCCGAATCTGCTGCCGTCGACTTATGAGTCTGGCAAGGCAAAGGAAGCAAAGTCCAAGAAATTGGGCAAGACGCGAGGAAATGTGTCTCAGTTCTTGAGGCAGACAGTGGCTGAGAGCGGCATGGTGTTTCCTGTAGTCGTGACCCCTGAGCAAAGGGAGCAATTTGGGACATTTTTCAAGCAAGTCAAGTCTAGTGTTCAGAATCCGTCACGCGAGCTGTTGATCACAGTAGCACGGCTGTTCAAAGATGACGTCGTCCTGGACAACCTGTCTCGTCCGCAACTGGTAGCAATGGCCAAGTATATTAATCTCAATCCTTACGGCACGAATGTCATGCTGCGTTATAGCATCCGTCATCGAATGCGGCAGATCAAGCGAGACGACAGGGCAATTGAGTATGAAGGCATAGAATCACTTTCTGTGCCAGAGCTGCAAAGTGCATGTGCCTCAAGAGGTATTAAGACTGTTGGAATATCTCCAGGTAAGCTTCGCGACGATCTTGCCACTTGGCTGGAATTGCGACTGCACCAAAAAGTGCCCTCAAGTTTACTTATTCTAAGTAGTGCTTATACTTACGGGGAACCAGATGGGGTGGATTCCTATTATGATGGTATCCAGGCGGTTCTCAGTGCACTCCCTGAAGAGCTGTACCATGAGGCCGAACTGGAGGTGTCTTCAGATTCGGCAACTAATAAGCAGAGACTGGAGGTGCTGAAGGAGCAACAGGAGTTGATTCAAGATGAGAACAGTGAGGAGGAAGCGTCGGGTCACATTATAAAGGTTCGTGATAATATCATCCTGGATGAGCCGGAAAATCAGCTAGAAGAACCTGTGAAGGAGCAGGAGGAGAACCAAGATGAAGAGAAGGAGACAGACCAGGAGTCCAAGAAGGAACCGGACACTGACGAGGAGATTGAGCCGAAGACGGAACAAAAGGCGAAATCGAAGACAGAATCAAAGACGGAAAAGTCTCAAAAGTCCACTGTATAATATGTATATAATTTATAAATTATTGGCATACAGTATTGCTGCAAGTCATTGCAATGACTTGACTTCAGTTTTGTGCACATTTAGTTGGTTCCAGTGCTGCCAAATCCGCCACTTCCTCGCTCCGTATCGTCGAGTACTTCGACGACCGTAACAGCAGGATTGACGATTTTCTCAACGACAAGCTGCGCGATCCGGTCACCAGAAGCCACCGCAAAGTCGACGTCAGAATGATTAAACAGCAGAACGCGCACCTCGCCTCGGTAATCCGCGTCAATCACGCCAGCTCCAGTGTTAATGCCATGTTTCACCGCGAGACCACTACGCGGTGCGACGCGACCGTACGTGTCAATGGGAACGGCAATTGCAATATCTGTCTTGACCAGCGCGCGATCCCGCGCCTTTATCACTGTATCTTCGCTACTGTACAAGTCATATCCAGCAGCAAGAGCAGACCCTCGAGTCGGTGCCTTTGCTTTAGACGAAAGTAGTTTTACCTGAAGGGCTGCCTGGGTCATCTTGTTGAAGTTAAATGGCATGCTGCGTGTACCTATGCCCTGTTTTACTTCAGGGGTAGAGTTTCATTCAACCCTTTTGCGCTGCACCCAAGGCCAGGAATGATAAGCATTTGATCCAAATGAAGCTCTTGTTTGACGAAAAGAATGGATTTCGGTTTATTATCTATACCGGCCGCAGCAGCTTTTATTGTCGGATCGCTATGGGTGTCAATCCGCAACATTAAACGCTCAACCAGCGAAGTTCAACAGCCGAATATACTTCTGCCAGTCAGTGCGCTGGAGACGTTATACAGCGAAGGGAGCCTGGCAATGAAACACAAAATAAGAGATGTATTATTTAAGCTGACTGAATCCAGTCCAAAGGCATGTGGCCTGATCCAACAAATGGCCAGAAGCAGCGACGTGGAAGTGCGTATGAAGTCGCTGGAAATTCTGTACAGTTTTCTATATGAAAAAGTGGAAGAGAAAGATTTCACGTTGACGCCATTCATCAGAAGTGATGACACGATCCGCAGTATAATAAAGGGGCTCTTTATTTCTATCAGCCCACAGAGCTATCGCAATCCTTGGGTGTTGCTGCATATTCGTATCGCATGCGGGGTGATATTCTACAGTTGTCGGATGCATGATGACCTCTATGAAGTGCCCTTGAAATACTTGTACTATGGGTTGACTGATTTTTTCTTTGAGTATGACCGCATAACGTCAAAGGGTGGATACGCCTATTCAGCGTTGCCGGAGCTGTCTGCGCTTTGCGACGAGAACAATGCCCATCATACTATTGTTGTTGAGTACGTGTTGTATTACATGATTGCCAATGACATAAGATGCTCCCTTAAGGCCATTGACTGGGCACAAGCACCGAGTCCAATATGGAGACGGTTGCGATTTCGATCTCGATCACTCGATTCTGTCCAGCTATCAACTGAATGTCCTCATAAAGATCATCGATATAGTTACCAAAGGCCGAAGTCTAGACCACGCTACATGATGGATGGCACTGGAGAATACATGTACGATGCTTCCATATTTGATACGGATGAGGATGACGATTTGTTCGAGGTAAGCGTCGATTTCAGGGAGATTGAAGCTCTGCTTGAGGGTTAAATCAAACCAAAAATCATTTGCATTTATAATGAAACAACATGAAATACTAGCCAAATGCTTGAAATTGCAAACAAAGAGAAGCGGTGGTAGTAGAAAAGAGAAACAGCTATGAAAAGGGTAGCTCAAGTCTTTCCTTGAGTTTGCTCGCTTGCAACATTGTTCAACAGTAGAGGAGGTGGAGCGGGGTAAGGAAGACAGCGGTTACCACAGAAACAAATTTTCAATTTTTTTTTTTTCACTACCCTCCTACAGGCATTTTGCACGAAAGAGTTTTCTTTCTTCTTTAACCTTACTACCTAAATAAAAAAGTGAGTATTATCGATTATTCAGTCGTGAAATGTGGATTGTGACGTATACTAACAGAAGTGTCTACTGCTGGAGACGGAACTTTCCCCGGTGCTATTGGTATTGATCTTGGTACCACCTACTCGTGTGTCGCTACCTACGACTCGGCAGTCGAGATCATTGCCAACGAGCAAGGAAATCGGGTCACACCCTCGTTTGTTGCATTCTCTGAGACCGAGCGTCTCATTGGAGATGCCGCCAAGAACCAGGCTGCTCTCAACCCCAGGAACACTGTTTTCGACGCCAAGCGTCTGATTGGTCGACGATTCGCCGATGAGAGCGTTCAGAAGGACATCAAGAGCTGGCCCTTCAAGGTCGTTGACCAGGGTGGAAATCCCTTCATTGAGGTGTCTTACCTGGGCGAGACCAAGACGTTCTCTCCTCAGGAGATCTCGGCTATGGTGCTGACCAAGATGAAGGAGATTGCCGAGGCCAAGATTGGCAAGAAGGTTGAGAAGGCCGTCATCACTGTCCCTGCCTACTTCAACGACTCGCAGCGACAGGCCACCAAGGATGCCGGTGCTATTTCTGGACTCAACGTTCTGCGAATCATCAACGAGCCCACCGCAGCCGCCATTGCCTACGGTCTTGGTGCTGGAAAGACCGAGGACGAGAAGCATGTGCTGATTTTCGATCTCGGTGGTGGTACTTTCGATGTGTCTCTGCTCCACATCCAGGGCGGTGTCTTCACTGTCAAGGCCACTGCTGGTGACACCCATCTCGGTGGACAGGACTTCGACACCAACCTGCTCGACCACTTCAAGGCTGAGTTCAAGAAGAAGACTGGCCACGATATCTCGGAAGATGCTCGCGCCCTCCGACGGCTGCGAACTGCCGCCGAGCGTGCCAAGCGATCGCTGTCTTCTGTCACCCAGACTACCGCTGAGATTGACTCGCTGTACCAGGGTGATGACTTCTCGGTTAACATTACTCGAGCTCGATTTGAGGCTCTGAACGATGCTCTTTTCAAGAGCACTCTGGACCCGGTTGCCCAGGTGCTCAAGGACTCTGGTATTGACAAGGCCAAGGTCAACGAGGTTGTGCTTGTTGGTGGTTCCACTCGAATTCCCAAGGTCCAGAAGCTGTTGTCTGACTTTTTCGACGGTAAGCAGCTCGAGAAGTCCATCAACCCGGACGAGGCTGTTGCTTACGGTGCTGCTGTCCAGGGTGCTATCCTCACTGGTCAGGCTACCTCGGAGGAGGCTCAGGACCTGCTCCTGCTCGACGTTGTGCCCCTTTCGCTCGGTGTCGCCATGGAGGGCAACATCTTTGCACCCGTTGTGCCCCGAAACACCACCGTGCCCACTATCAAGCGACGAACTTTCACCACTGTGGACGACCACCAGACTACCGTGCAGTTCCCCGTTTACCAGGGTGAGCGAGTCAACTGTGCTGAGAACACTCTTCTCGGTGAGTTTGACCTCAAGGGTATCCCACCTCTGAAGGCTGGTGAGCCCGTTCTTGAGGCCATCTTCGAGGTTGATGCCAACGGTATCCTCAAGGTCACTGCTGTTGAGAAGAGCACTGGTCGCTCTGCCAACATCACCATCTCTAACGCTGTTGGAAAGCTTTCGTCTGAGGACATTGAGAAGATGATCAGCGATGCTGAGAACTTCAAGTCTGCTGACGAGGCATTTTCCAAGCGACACGAGGCTAAGCAGCACCTTGAGTCTTACGTTTCTTCCATCGAGGCTTCCATCACCGATCCTGGTGTGGCTACCAAGATGAAGCGAGGTGCTAAGGACCGTGTTGAGGCTGCTCTGTCTGAGGCTATGGCTGCCCTTGAGATCAAGGATGTCAGCGCTGACGAGCTGCGAAAGGCTGAGCTGAACCTCAAGCGAGTTGTTACCAAGGCATTTGCTACTCGATAAATGCACTGCTGTGTTTTTATGAAAAAGAAAAGAAAAGAGTGGGTTTTAGAAAGTGTAATTAATATACGCCTGGTGCTGCCATGTTATAAGCGGTGCATTTTATTATACATATAAATATTTCGTAAAAATTCATAACCCAGGCTGGTGCTGGTGCTGGTGCTGAGTATTGGTCGGCGGAGCTGTTGGCTCATCAAACTCCAGATGAACATCGTCCAGAGGCGGAGCTGACGGCGCTTCTTCGTCATTAACAGGGGGACTCGCTTGACTGAACTCGAAGTCTGAAGAAATACGACTGCTACCATTCAATATCACACTTGGGCCATTAGTAACAGCAATCTGCTCGTACCTTGGGACGTATTCATCGTCTGGCACACTCGCCAACCGCTGAAGCCTGGAACGTTCGAGTTCTTGCTTGTCAGTCTCATGTGCTTCAACCGCAGGTGAAGCTGGCTGAGACAACCGTGACGAGGACGAGGACGACGACTCCGCATAGGCAGGAGCGGTTGACATAAACGGAGCCGTTGGAGGATCTTCTAAATTCAAAGCCGAAAATGTGCTTGAAGTCTGCCGTTCATCGTCGCCATCAGCCACCGGAGGACTCGAGGGAAGCAGAGCCTCCTCCATATGTCTCAGCACTTCTTTTTCTTCCGAAGGACTAGATGGCGATGCGAAAGAATGCGGCATCCCACTAGTAGCAGCAACATGATCTTCATAAGACATAATGGGCTGTTCAGTCACATCCACAGAAGATTCCATGGATCGTCGAGCAGCCAATGAAGCAGGATCCATCCCAGAAGACGAAGATACTGCCGAGATAGACATTTCCTGGTCATAATCCGTATTTGGACGCGACTGCGAAAAGTCATTGGTGTCATTTTGTTGTGTCAAGCTGCGATAAGTGCCAATTACTATCTCACTCCACAAACTGACCACGCCTTTGCCACGTTTGATCTTGTCCGTGTCAATGAATCCATGCTTGGCGGAATCAGAGTCACCAATACCGTCGCTCAGTCCAACGTCAATCCACTTTCCTGCCAGGTCTATAACCACCTCTACACAATACTGGAACGATATGTCTTTGTGGCCAGCCGTTGTGGGGAAAGTGTCTGGAGGTATTCTAATGTTGGTTGTGACGCTAGACATAAACGTTGCCGGATCTGTGTATAACGGCGATATTGTCTGTGCCAGGTCTTTGCGAAAGGACTGGATTTCTGAGCCCTCGGTGGAAACAATGCTTATTCTTGATAGAGTGGCTATTATACCAGACAGATTCTTGACATGCTTGATGTGCTTGACAGCCACCTTGACCGGAACCGACTCTCCACGCAGATAGCCCTTTTGAGGGGTGCTAACAGCTACAGATATAAGTCCATGACCTTTCCGTTTCTTATGTACGTCCACCTTAAGCGACGATACCCTGGGAGAAGGCAGCAAAGCAACGTCGATGGGACATATCAGAGATAGGGCCTTTTGGGCCGCTCCCGTCGTCGAGTTCGCAGCCTTCTGATAGACACCCGTGATTATATATGATATAGAGCCTCGCTCAAACTCCAGGCTATTGAAAAGGCCCTTTTCTGGTAGGGTGAATTCAAATGCAAATACGTGTTCGCCGCGAGGAAGCGGGTCTTGAGAGCCCGAGTCGCCAGAACCAGCAGTGACAACAGACGACGCACTGGCGCTGCTTCTCCTAGACTTCAAGGAACTCGCTTTTGGCGACGGTTCCTCACCCCACAGCAGTACAGAATCTTCGAACAGCACATGCTTGACGGATTTCGCCTTGGCCAGACTGCTGCGGATCAGAATGGCACCCTGCAGCGAGCACGACAAGTGAGTGACTCTCTGGGACTTTGCCAATACCAGCACGGCAGACCCTCTGACCGTATCGCCTGGGCCATACGTCCTATGAGGGTCTGATAGCTCGATAAAGAAGTCGTCGGGATTTGATGCACGCTGGATGGGGTTCTGGAGGATTGGCCTTAGCTTATTTAGAGTTCGTATCATACCAGCTAACTGGACCGAACCAAGAGGACAATGTTAGAGCAACTGGGGACTGTCAGCTGTGGATATGCGCCGAGCCAAGCAAATCAGCATCCTATAGCTTGTGGAGCAGTAGCAGCAAGTTTGGTCAGCTCGGGTGAGGTAACAATCGAGCTGTTACAAGTAAGGGTAAGTGCAGAACTGATAAGTGGAGAAATAGACGGACCGACTAATAATGTATCGCCACTGCTGGAGATGCACGTCAGTTGCACTGCCAACCAAAAAAAAATGTTCAATAAAACTCCGACGCGTGCAATATATCCACTCAGTTTGCGACGCTTCAATTGTGAGTTCTCGACTAGTTTGCAGAGTTCGATCGAAAACTTTGACGGCAGCCCGCAATATGCGCACAAAGCAACTGGGTGACGACGGACGACGAGGGGACAGAAAATGAAACAAGTTGGAATCACCAGCGAGTGCAGCTAACTTATAGCGGTGAAATAGTGGCTGTGGTGTCGACTGCAGGCGCAGGAATAAGTAATGTGAGGCCTTTATTGATGACGTCCAGCACGACAGAGCGTACGCAGCAGTCTAATAGTGCTTGGCTTGCGCGAATTATGTATATGCATGCAGCGATCATCGCCAGGTCCCTTAGGAGAGACCCGTCATATTACATGTCCATGGAAGGAGCATCTTCAACGTATATGAGAAAACAATTAAATTGGTGCAGAAGCTGACTGACTACGAGATATACGAGACGGACGACTAAATAGACAGACTCGAGTTCCTCCAAGTGGCATTAGGGTGTATAATACTTTTTCATTGTTCCGTGCGGAACTGCAGAGGCTGCCGTCGTTGAACTATATGCATTGACTGCATGATCAAGTCAAATCCATGAGCATTAGCTGCTCTTCGGTGTCAAAGTCGGCTCCCAGAGCACCAATGTCGAGGTCGAGATCTTCGCCAATAGCCATATTCGGATCAAGCAGGTCATCATCACCAATAACGTCTTGCTCATCAATGATTTGCATATCATTATCGCCATCATTGTCGTCATTAGCATCAGGGCCAGCTGCACCAGGCTCGGTTTCAGCATCAGCACGAAGATTACCATTGATCTGACCATCACTATTGTTGTCCAGCGCGTTCGACTGAAAAGCGGCCGGCAAGACAGACGCAAAGGCTGCGGTGACGGGCTCGTCGTCCAGAGGCGGAATAGCAGTCTCATGTCGTTGATGGGCCTCAGCTAGAGCATGCACGCGAGTTCGTAACCGTCGAAGCACCGCGACCACCGTGTCAGTGCTGACATTGCGGTTGATACTCTGGGAGTGGTGCTGCGCATAGTAGTCGTCGCTGCTGTCAAGAACGGCAGTCAAAATCGACCGATCCAAGATTCCAGAATCGCTGCCCTGGCACAGGCCTTCCACAGTGACGACCAGCCCAGCTACTATCTCCAAAGTGTGCTCAAAGGAGCCCTGTACGTCGGACAGCTCGAGTTCGTCAAGTAATAGGTCCAGCACTGCGTGTGCTCCGAGTAGATCAATCGCCAGCGGGAAGCAGTGCAGATTATACGCAGGAACTCCAACCATATGACCCTGATCCAGCGACTGAGTCCAGCCTACAAGCGTGCTTACGGTATCCTTGATGGAACTCACGAGACTCGTGTTGCTAACACTGGTGAGGTTTTCTGGCGAAAGTTTGCCGGTAGGGCCGATGTATGTGTCGAGCAAACTCAACAGCTGGTCGATGGAGCTGGCCTCCTTGATATTATTGGCCACTTTGATATCCAGAATGGACGTTTTGATTTCGCCAGCCACTATGCACAGCACTAGTTTGTGGATATTGGCCGCATCTGCTGAGAGCCCGCCAGGAGGAGCAATGAGAAGCTGAAGGATTCGCATCACATAGCCAACATCTTTTGGATTCCACAGACTATCACATAGGAATCGGAATGCCCCCAGCAGAGTGGGAAGCAGAAATGGCTGCAGGAAGTAGTCGAGCCCCCCTCGCAGCGTGTCACGGTCAATTATACTGGCCTGACAGGCTACAATGATCTGTTGAAAGATAGTTGGGACCAGCACGAACAGCTCTTGGATGGACTCAAACCGCATCAAATCGTCACTGATTCCGCCAGAGTCGAATAACGCCGACACCCAGCTACCAAGCAGTGCCTTTCGATCGTCAGACATATCCTCCAGAAGAAACGCGGTGCGATTTCCGTCAACAATACACTTTGCCCAGAAAGACAAATTCTGTTTTGACTGCAGCCAGCTGATGTCAGCGCGGTCTATAGTAGACCGATGCCTGACGTAGATCTCCTCAATAAATAAAAATACACATCCATAATTGGAGTACAACTCCTGAAAATCGTTTTCGTCCTCGTCATCCTTCAGGTCGTCCAGGTATTTCATCAGCAGGTTGACCAGCTGTGCCGGTGTGATATGGACAAACAGAGCACCCAGGGCTTCTCTGGAAATCCCAAATGCCAAACAGAATCGGCTCAGGCACTTGACTTTGTGGGGCCCCTCCCAGTCGCGGATTAACCACAGAAAGGTCCGTGCAATTACATGTTGGCGGTATCCGTCCAGATCATCATAGATCTTGACTATCCACACTGGTATACTGTCACTGTAGGCGACATGCTCGGGGTTCTCCGAAGCAGCGAGCTGAAACAAGTCTTGGATTGACACCGAGGACCCGTCTGGACGAGTCACGAAGTCGGTGGCCGCTTTGCCATAGGCGGCTCTTGAATCGTCCTGCACGACGTTGGCTTCTTCTCCAAGACTGCGCTTCAGCGATTCTGCGCGCACCATTTCCAGATCGATGCATGCTTGCAGAAACTCGTGTCGAATATCATTAGTGGTTGATGGGAACGACGAAAACATCTCGTCCAGAGCGTCGCCACCTCCATATATACGCAGAAGATTGACAGTGCCTCGGTCCAGCATAGTCAACGGTCTACAAATTAACATATCAGTGCGCGCAGGATTGACCTGTTCCAGAGTAGCCAGCTTTTTTATAACCAGCGGTAACCGCTTGACGATAAAAGCTTTCCACGAATTAACGTACACCTGTGGCATGTCTTTGCGCTGCAGAGAAGCAGCCAGTCCATCAAACGCCATGGTGATGATGGTGGTAATCATCGACTCAGCAGAGTCGTCACCAAAGTATACTCGCAGGTCCCGTATAAAGCCAGGACCTTGGACAGGACGCGCCGAAAACAGCACTATACTTTCCAGCCAGACCATTCGGGATGCTCTGGACTTTTGTTGGAGTGATGGTCCACCCTGAAATGCGTCTCCAGTAGGAGTTAACATCGAAGAAGACAGTGGATCAACCGTTAGGGCTGGAAGTAGTCGTTTGAGGTCGGCTAGCAACTGCGGATGCGAAAGCACCGACTGCTCGGCCAGCTTTGACAGCGACTGCCTCAACCGTAGTATATCCTTCTTTTCTGAATCGGCAGCTGCTAGCAGAGGACGGCCAGTCAGAAACGATACGATGAAAAAACAGATCGCCGACGCTTGCTCGGAAGATGAGATATCACCCTCGACGAGGCTGATGATCGATGCAATGCAATTCTCGATGGGGAGAGATTCTCTGTGGGGTTTCAGCGCCTTTCCAAGAGAAATCAGCATCACAGCCGTCTTAGGGCCATCGATGTTTTTAGATGGTCGTGTTAAATAGCCCAACAGACCACTCAGCGAGAGGATGGCTTTCGGATCCACAACGAGCCCTGCCAAATACTCGAGAAATACCGGGTCCACGGTTGAACCAGGCATCACATCTGAATAAGCCTTGAATATCGATTCTAGATTTGTTAGCACAGGACTTATATACAGGCACAAGTGCCATCCACCATGTAATACTTACCGGCTGCCTCATCGACGTCGATTGGCGACGATTCCTGCAATTGGCTACATAAGCGACAGAACTAATGTGAGTATTGGGGTCTATGACGCGTACCTACCGTCTGCCCTGACCATCTTTTGTGCAGTGAGACTCTGACCAACTTCTCGAGCTTGTCGGCTGCGGTCAGAGCCTGGGTCATTTTGTGTGAAGGTATAGAAATCAACTGTTGAAGACGCGTTAAGGGTTGTCCAGTACGGTTTAGGGGCGGAGGGAAAGTTGGAGAAACAGACTCGGTTAGGGTGAGGTTTACGGCTGATTTAGGGAGCTCAGGGGGTGAAGCAACCGGTGCAGTACGGCAAAAGGTGGGGTTCGAGGGGCGGATATGGCAGAAACCGTAGCGGCTATTCCTTTCAATGGTGGAATATCCGTTCGTCGCCTCATTAGGAGCTAGGATTGCAAATTTTTTTGCCGGATTCAGACGTGGGGTACCTCGAAGGGGCCGCTGACGGACATAGTCGGATCAATTTCAGTGGGTGTTAACTCCGGGGTCACCCGTATGCATGATGCCCAACTGTAATCCACTAGACGTGATCGTTAATTCCGATGAGATATTTGGTGCCGTGCACAGATAAGAGATGCGCTATATATATGTTCCATATAGATCGGTTGGAAAGTAGAATTTCAAAGTTTGTTAATTTTCTATCTTATATCACTATCCACTCTTGTACCAACAACAAAAAATGTCCGACTTCATGGTAGACTTCCTCATGGGAGGAGTTGCAGCGGCAGTGTCCAAGACAGCAGCTGCGCCAATTGAGAGAGTCAAGCTGCTGGTGCAGAACCAGGACGAGATGATCAAACAGGGTCGGCTCGCGCGTCGCTACGACGGCATCATCGACTGTTTCAAGCGGTCGGTGGCAGAGGAGGGTGCCATGTCACTCTGGCGCGGGAACACCGCCAATGTGATTCGGTACTTTCCCACCCAGGCGCTCAATTTTGCGTTCAAGGACTATTTCAAGCAGATGTTTGGCTATAAAAAGTCCGAGGGCTACGTGAAATGGCTGGCAGCCAACCTGGCATCAGGCGCAATGGCAGGCGCCTCGTCGTCGGTGTTTGTGTACTCGCTCGATTACGCCAGGACACGGCTGGCTAACGACGCCAAGCTGGTGGGCAAAGAGGGAGGCCAGCGCGAGTTTTCAGGGCTCGTGGACGTGTACCGAAAGACCCTCAAGTCGGACGGGATCGTAGGGCTCTACCGCGGGTTTGGCCCGTCCATTGCAGGAATCGTCGTGTATAGAGGGTTCTACTTTGGACTTTACGACTCGCTCAAGCCAGTGGTGCTGGTGGGGCCTTTGGAGGGCAATTTTGCCGCGTCGTTCCTGCTGGGCTGGGTGGTGACAGCCGCGTCGTCGACCATGGCGTACCCGCTGGACACGGTGCGCCGGCGTATGATGATGACGTCGGGCCAGGCAGTCAAGTACAAGTCGTCGCTGGACGCTTTCCAGAAAATCCTCGCTGCAGAGGGTGCGCGATCGCTGTTCAAGGGCTGCGGTGCCAACATCCTACGCGGGGTAGCCAGTGCGGGGGTGCTGTCGCTTTACGACCAGATGCAGGCCTTAATTAAATAGTGCATGCGCCGCTCCGCGCTGCACCGCTAACATGCAGTCACCAAACGTAGTCGCGTAGTCGTCGCAATAAATATCCTCCAGTGTCGTCGCCCAACTGCGCAGCAGTTGCCACAGCGCCACGGAGTCGCAAACTCCTAATTGGAATTGTCTTGTAACCAGCCTTGCGACTCCGTGGCGCTGTGGCAACTGCTGCGCAGTTGGGCGAGGACACTGGAGGAGAGCACATACGTACGTATGTTGCAGCAAATACGGTTGTGTAGCACATTTTGGGTAGCGCGGAATCCACTTACATATCCAACCACGAAATGTCGGAACAGATCCAGTCACACAGAATCCAATGGCACATCGCAGGAGAACAGTCAGCGACAGATCATTACTAGGTAGGATCTAATGCGTCTTCAGCAAGTAACTACAAAGACGGCTATTGGTGTAGAAGTACGTTGAAAATTCATACGGCGTCAGCGTTATTCATCTACCAACTACCAATCACATGCTAAGGAACGGAACGAAACAGCCACCATGTGCCACGACAGTGCACCAGCAGCAGTCGCGGCTTCTATCATGCACCAAGGAATGCAAAACAGTCAACAAATGACAAACCAAAAGCAAACCACAAAAGCAAATGACAAAACCAGAAATAATCACCCACGAGTCAAATCAAAAAAAAAAGAAACCACTGCAATGCCAATGCGACAAGTTTTGCTGCCAGTTTTCCCGCTCAGGGCCGCGAGATACGCGACGGCATGGGAGGCCCGTTGCGGGGAATGGAGTCAGGGTTGGGGATGCGCGACCCCACCGCCGAAGAATGGCCCGCCTTATTGAGCGCGTAGTCGCCCGAATCAAAGTACTTGCGGTCGTTGGCCTTGCGCTGCAGCAGCTCGGCGCGCGACGGCAGCTTGCCGTACAGCTTGTACAGCCGCTGCTCCTCTGCCGACAGCTTCTTGACGTCGATCTGCGACCCCATTGCGTGCCAACCACCGAGCCCTAAACGGCGGGTCTGTGAGGTTGGCCACCCACGCCTAAATGCGACACACCCGTAAATGCGAAGCACCACACTAAATCGCGACAGCTACTTCGGCTGCCCGTACGCACGTACGCTACTCCCTACACGGTCCTAACAGACTGCCACAATGCGACAAATGCGACAGGTCAGGGCCCCCGTTCCCTCTAGTGCTACTCGGACGCCTGCAAATGCCCCAAGTAGTTGTTGACAGACGGATCCACTGAAAACTCCCACCTCACCGATGTCGTGGCGACGCCGGTTTCTTATATAGTGCGAGCCCTGCCAAACGATTTGCAATTATATTATTATTGTTTATCAGATAGCCATCTGCCGATCGCCGGCGCATCCTACAGTTTGGGGACTAGTGCGGCGCGCTCCGCTTAGACAGGGCTCCTGGTCATGCACGACCGGTGCTGGTGCGGACGGAGGCGGTGAAAAATCAGAAACCCAATGCACCAGTGTGTACTCCGCTGGTGGCGATAATCCACGATATATGTTGGTTCCAACTCTGCGCTGTGTGACCGCAATGCCCCACTACTGCCACGCTTTCTACAGCCAATGGACAGCCCCCGCGGACGTTCCGCACCAGCCGGCTCTCCAGGCGCGCCCTAACCTGAGGCACAGACTGGGTCGAACCTGGTCTAGGTATTGCTGCAGCAGTTGATAACGAGCGTGTCGCTGGCCGCACACAACCGTCATTACGGGGCGGGACTAATTGTACGACACTGATTCCGGTCGAGTCATACGCAATATGGCGAGCGGGGAACCGCCAACGAGCCGCCAGCCCCCAATTGAGCGCAACCAACCGCCCCAGCTGCCACAATGACCGTTTCTAGTGGCCCAAATGACCGCTTCTAGCGGCACGACTTCCGCCTCAAATGGCCGCAATTGTCGCTGGCGGGGTTTCTGTGGACACGGCTGGAACCGCGTGGAAACCGTTCGAACCGCAACCGACTGGGGCGTTGGAATTCCGCCAGTGATGGCAACCGCAAATCGTTCGTGCGGGTCGGTCTCGGAGGCTTTCTCCACCGATAGGCAGCCGACCAACGGTCGCGCACGGTAGATCGCTTATTTGGGTGCATGCCGGCAGATTATGTACGGTGCAGCGACAGCGAACATAATTTTTCAGGGCTCGACCGCCGTCATCTGACCGCCCCACTGCGAGATCCTCAGATGGAATGGTCGTTTTGATGGGCCCTGGCCAGTGGATGTGCAATTAGACGCGGGATGCATGTGCCTGATCTGGCAGCCTGAGCGAGCCGTGCGGTGGGGGCGCTGGCGTGGCGGCTTCGCTGTCGGTTGTAGCTGCACGCCCGCCTAACCCAGGGGGTTCTGGCGGTGATCGCTGTTTCAGCGCCAGCACTGCGACCGGTGTGCGACACTTAGCGGCACAGCACGGCGATAGTATTGTGTAGCATTATTATATTATTATTATATTTATTATTTTTTTAGTGTTGAAAGTGGATCCCTGGAAAACTGCAGGGATGCGACTATGACAGCCGTCTGATAGATGGACGGTCGTCTAGTGATCTCAATTGGGGCTTCCCCGCTTTGGGAGCAGTGAAATAAGTTCTTGCCGGAGTTTATTCCGCGCAAGCCTCGATCTGTGCCGATCAATCGCACAAAGTCTACCAAAATTCACCAATATCTACCAACACTTATCTCTTATTGCAAGCCATCCTGCACTACGTGATCTTCGACCAAAACAACTATTGGTTGAAACCACAGCAAGGCTGATCAAGTCGGCGGTGTCTCGTGTGTGGCATCTCATTTCATTTTCCGCCTCGTCCAAGTTTGTATAAAGCAATCGAAAAGATGTTAATTGTAGAAGTGATGGCCGGTTCTGGCACACTGTGTCTCCCATGAGGCTGATCTGGCCTAGCAGTAGATCTATCGTGCATCTACTGTGCTGGGCAATGCTGTGCATACAGCGTGCATACCGTATGTACAATCAAACAAAACTAATGTGTGATGACTATCGCACATATCTAGACATACGCTGTACAATTGAATGACCAGACAACCAGTCAATATACGTATCCACAATAGAACTCTTTCAATTCCGTTTCAACGACTTGGTCTTGCGAGTCCGTCGCGCAGTTGGGCTGCCGTATCGCACGGTCGAGTCCACAGTTGGTATCCATGCTCAACTGCGCAGCAGTTGCCACAGCGCGACGGAGTCGCAGGACCGCAACTTGAAATTCAATTGCTGTCGAACGAATGCTGGATGTATAGAAGTTTCTATATTATAAAAGTAATCGGTGTGAGCTACTGTACCTACCATTATATCAAATAAGCTAAGCCCAATATTTACTATCAACTGAAAAATAGGCACAATGCACGCAGCGCTGAGCATGCAGTGAAGTATATGTGAAATATGTCCATCTAACACGAGATTCATCACTTAAGCCCAAATAAAGAAAATTTCTTGTTTTTTCATCTAACCTTGCCAAATGTCGCTTGGATTTTGCTGGCTGACATCTGCCAGGCGCTTAGATGCTCCTGCATGTCGACACTATGCTATGATAACGCCCCGACTATCGCGGCTGAAGCGTAAACTGGAGCACGTTTCTGCATGATAAAAAAAAATTCGGCCACCGTTGATACTGTCAACTTCATTGTTAGTTCAATTGATCAAAAATGTTGATTTACAAGGACGTTATTTCCGGTGACGAGATGGTCTCAGACGCGTACGACATCTCCGAGGTCGACGGTGCCGTGCTCGAGGTCAACTCGCAGATGATCAACGTCAAGCCTGGCGCTGACGTCGACATTGGCGCCAACCCGTCCGCCGAGGATGGTGAGGAAGACCTTGACGAGACCACCACGTCGGTCAACAACCTGGTGTATTCGTTCCGTCTCCAGGAGACGTCGTTCGACAAAAAGTCCTTCCTGACCTACATCAAGGCGTACATGAAGAGGGTCAAGGCCCACCTCCAGGAGACTGCTCCCGACCAGGTGGAGACATTCGAGAAGGGCGCTGCCACCTACGTCAAGAAGGTGATTGGCAACTTCAAGGACTACGAATTTTTTACTGGTGAGTCCATGGACCCCGATGGAATGGTTGTTCTGCTCAACTACCGAGAGGACGGTGTCACTCCATATCTGATCTTCTGGAAGCACGGTCTCAAGGAGGAGAAGGTCTAGACATCTCCCTCGCACTGACCCACTTGAAGTATTTAATGTAATATACGGCTTTTGCCTCAACATTTCAACCGCTCGTACCGCCTCATCGGCTGGTGCTTGCTGTCATTGCATTGTAGATCTTGCGGTTGCGCTTTCGTCTGTGGCACTGCAAATGCACTTGCTCAAGAACACCACAATCGTGTTTGCTCTGTAAACGCCTTGCAATTGTCGTACTTGGAGGTACAGCATTGTCACAATAGCATGCTGCGTACTGCTAGATGATCAAGTGCCGTCTATATGTATATATTGCAAAGCACTCGGACACCAGCTGAAATTCGTTGCCAGAGTCTATGCCTCGACTGCTGCGCACTTGAGGCGAGGACACTCTGACTGGTTCTTTCAGTCGTAGCCGTCCACCACCAGACAGTGGTTCTCCAGTGACACGGTGCGGTCAACGTACTCGACGAGCTTGCCTCTACAGCCAGCTGCCCGCACTGCCAAGAGCCTACCGTGGTCAATGGCTCGTCTCGCCAGCAGGCCCACTCGTAGTCTTTCCTCCACTGTTCGTGGAACACCGCTGGACAAATCCATGCCTGGATCTGGTATTGATGTACTGCCTCGCGATCCACATACAGCCCACGATGTCATTTTCAAAATGGCTCTGAATCCATCCTCATCAATGCCATGGGTCGAAAGCCACTTACGCCCTGCTTCAGGGTAGACCGAGTAAGAGCACAGCTGTCTGCAGCACAGTGCTATGACAATACCTCCAAATTTCGATGCGCTCAGCACATTGCCGTTAGCAAGGCATTGTAGAGTGAGATCCGTGGCAGCTCCACACAAGTGCTTCGATATGCTCACCACACTGGGTGCCTCGGCCACCATATCCACCATGTTGAGGTCGATGTCTTTGATATCTGCTTTGATCCGCTCCACAATCGGTTTTTTGTCTCTATGCAGCTGCCCAACATGTTCGTCAAAGTCTTTTTCTATCTTGGTATCGAACTTGCGTCGAGGTCCCGATCGGTCGACCAGGACGAACTTCTGCTGAGACACCTGGTCGATGGCTGTTTCCAACTCTTGCAACAACCTGCTTTGAAACAAATATCTCGACAGCTCTGCTCGCCCACACCCGAACTCAATGACAACACTGTCTGGCGTCACCACGTCTTGTATATGTCCAACTAGCGAAGCTTGTTGCAATGCATGCTTTTGGTTTTCTAACTCGCCCAGTCTGCTGTCGAGTCCTTTATCGCAACGTACATCCACTAGCAGTGGCACATCTAACTTTTCGGCAGAAACCAAATTTTCAAGCACTGGGATCCATTTCGCCACATCGACCGACGTTGAAGCCAGTCGTGGTTCGCTATGACAGGTCACATTAAAGTCCTTGCGAAACCACCGCTCGTCTGGATCCACTTGACGGGCCTGACACTTCGCAATGTGGCTTTTCAGCTGGTCTTTCCAAATGCTGTGCCCTTTATCCACCGGACAGGGAACCCGCTTGCGACCTCCTAGCGAATCCTTCACCTCAGGTCAGCATGTTGTCGAACAACTCATTATCTTACCAGGAGAACATGTTGTGCACAATATTCCTCATGACTGCGCCTGGTCATATTACATTGCCTGTTTTTTTGAGGTAGAACAAACAGACATCGTGGTCGTGAACCGTCGAGTGGTTTTACCTTCACAGGCTGTAACTTTTGTACTTTTGAAGATTCCATCCGTACTATAAAAATCTTACTTTTCTGTCGTCCGTCACTGACATCCCCTCAAGTTCTCTCAACGTTCAAAAAAGCATTAATAACTCGAGAGCAAAATAGTCAGTAACCAGATTTTGAATACAACCAAGGTAGTTGTGAGCCAAAAAATAAAATGTAAAAAAGAAGGTATTCTTCCTTGCCAGGGGTCGAACCTGGAATCTTTTGATTCGTAGTCAAACGCGTTGCCATTACGCCACAAGGAACGTATTGTCCCAAAGAATTGTCCAATGTGCCTCTTCAGGGAACGTTTTAGCACCGATGCCGCACGCGGTGAGGCGACATCTGATCGTCGAGGCGGCTGCTTTGCGGGACGGTCATGTGGAGTTTAAAATCAAAGTTCCGGAAAGGAAGCGAAACTCGGCTGGAAGGGAACTGCAACAGCAGCCATGCCGTCTGATTAAACATTTGAAAATCGAATCGATAACCATGTTATATTAAATAAATAGAAAATTAGATGGTTTTGTGGAACGGCGGCTTGGACTCACAGTATTGCCATTGTATGTCACTCGAGCTAGTCAGTTGTGATCCACCGGCGACGCACAGCAGATCGTACAAGTCAATTGATTCGGAAGTCCATGTGAGCAGCTATTTTTACTTCATTTTATGTCACGAGAGCTGTCAGTGGAGGTGCATAGTGCCAACAAATTTCCAGCCCCAACTCGGTGACTGTGCCGCCCCCCACCAAATGGCCCAACGCACAGGTTGGGGAAGAACAAGCAGCCAACTTTGTTGCAGTTTGTGAATGTATCTGCCCATAAAATAGCAAATCGCTTAATACAAGTTGAGGTATTTGTCGTGGTCAAGATGAATTCACTGTTTTGTTAATCACCTACTGATTTAGGACCAACTTTAGTCTCGGTCGCTCTGTTGCCCAATGGCCGATTATGGCATCGCCATGCAGTTCAACGTCCCAACCCTTGGGCATCTAGCTCAGCCGTCCTATAAATACTCCAACATCAGGCACCGCCGGCTCGTTTACTCTTGATTCAGCCTTTGTGGTTCCACCAACCAAACTCGAGGATCCACTGTTTATCACAAGTGAGGACAACGCATCTCACTGTAGCATTTAGGCGTAGCATTTGTCGGACCTCTATCTGGATATACAAACCAGAACATTGGTGTCGGTGCTGTAAAACAACTGCTGCCGGTTGCTGGAGCAGACGGATTCAACAGCAGCTACGGCTGTGTAGATCACTGGATCCCAGTATCGCCGACGCCGACATTTGACTATAAGACTCGCGGCCATTCATCTTGCACTCTTTTGGTATTCGCAGTCGGTGGACTTGTATATATTTTAGTGTCTGGTGCCAGTCTCTTTTTTTTGAGCCGAGGATCTTGACACCACCATGCAGTACGTCGGCAGAGCATTCGGGTCGGTTTCCAAGACGTGGAACCAGCTGAATCCCGCAACGCTGACCGGTGCCATCGACGTGATTGTCGTGGAGCAGGAGAATGGCGACCTCAGCTGCTCTCCTTTCCATGTGCGGTTTGGTATTTTGGCCATGGTGATCCGGCCCTCCCAGAAAAAAGTCATCTTCACCGTCAACGGCAGCAAGGTCGAGCTGCCCATGAAGTTAGGCGACGGAGGCGAGGCTTTCTTTGTGTTTGAGACGGAGGACGACGTGCCGTCCGACCACATCACGTCCCCAGTCATGTCGCCGTCGTCGTCGCCGTCGTACTCGCCCAAGACGCCCGACTCGGCTATCATGGCCGCAACGCTCCAAGAGCCCGAGTTTCTAGACCTCTCAAACACTGCGACCTCGCCACCACTGAGTCCTCGGAGCGTCAGCTCCGATACAGAGGAGTACATGAAGCAGGCGAAGATTCCACCGACCACGTCGAAACGAGACTCGTGGTCCATCCCGCTCAACACCATTCGGTCGGCCAGTCCGCCCGTGTCACGGGAGCGGGCGATAGAGCGGGTCCGGGAGCTGACTCGCCGACTCACCAACGTCAATATCCCTTCCAAGATCACCGACAACGGAGATATCATGTTGGATATGACGGGTTACAAGTCTGGCGAGGAAGAGATCCAAAACTCCGAAAAGCTCGTGTCCAAGATTCTCGCCGAGGAGCTGGGAATCACAGACACCAACATTGTCATTGGCCTCGACCACGAGGGCCACGTTCGCATTCTCAACCCAGAGGACAACAGCTCTGAAATTTATACCCCTCCGTCGCCCGACAGCCGGCCCACCGCTGTCCAAATCGCACAGCATGTGTTTTCGTCTGATCCCACCCTGCCGCTGGTCAGTGCAGCGAATCCGGTGGCCACTGTGAGCCAGGCTCCTTTGGGTGATGACGAGTCTGTCAAGCGCTACGTCAAGACGCTCAGACTGACCTCTGAGCAGCTGAAGTCGCTAAATCTCAAGCCGGGCGCCAATGATATTTCGTTTAGTGTATACGACAGCAAGGCAGTATGTGCAGCTCGCATGTTCTACTGGTCACACAAAGACCCCATTGTCATCTCTGATATCGACGGCACAATCACCAAGTCTGACGCACTGGGCCACGTGCTGCCACGCATCGGTCGTGACTGGAGTCATATGGGAGTAGCGAACTTGTTTACTGATATTTCCAACAATGGTTACAACATTATGTATCTGACTGCTCGCTCAGTCGGCCAGGCAGACTCTACCAGGTCGTATCTCAAAAGCGTGGACCAGAACGGTAATAAGCTGCCTGACGGACCCGTCATCCTGTCTCCTGACAGAACGATAGCTGCTTTTCGTCGAGAGGTGATTTTGCGCAAGCCGGAAGCATTCAAGATGGCGTGTTTGGCTGATATCCGCAAGCTCTACGGGTTTGAAGATACAAACAAGACGCCATTTTATGCTGGCTTTGGAAATAGGATTACCGATGCCTTTTCGTACCGGTCTGCAGGAGTCCCATCGTCAAAGATTTTCACTATCAACTCCAATTCCGAGGTCCATATGGAGATGCTGGAATTGGCGGGCTACAAGAGCTCTTACATCCACATAAAGGATCTCGTTGACCACTTTTTCCCACCCGTGTCTCATGGCATGACCAAGATAGACCAGACTTTTACGGATGCCAACTTCTGGCGCGATCCGTTGCCTGACCTGGACGATATCGATGATATGACCAGCGATGAAAGCCCGCTTCGCGGCCGTTCTCCAGTTGTAGATGATGATGATTCTGCAGTAGACGACGATGACGAAGACGATGAAGATGACGACGATGAAGACGAAGATGACGAAGAAGACGAAAACGAGGGCGACGAGCAAGAGGAAAACCTAGACGACACTTTGACATCCATTGAGAACGGGATAGCTCACATATAGCATCGCTATTATTTATTGCATCCAATACACATATTTATTCCCCCATAGTTTGAAGCTTCGGACCCCGTAGAGCCGTCGTATATACGCAGGTCGATCAGATAATTCTCTTTTGGGAAATATGCGCAGTCCTGTGCAAGTCAGCCCCTCCCTTACGATCCGCACCGGCTCATTTCGGATTATTGGTATACCTCTTATAAACTGCGTCATTTCCGGAACTTTTGCTCGATACCCAGTCGAAGCTGGTTGACGACGGACAGCGCGCCTTTTCGGCCTTACTATTCTGTGTATAATTTTTTGCATCATTTGTATGGTCCCAAGCGTGATGTCGTCTACAGTAGCTACTACTCTGTCTGTCGAAGGCATGACTTGTGGAGCTTGTGTGAGCTCCATAACTGCCGGACTTGAAGCCGTGGACGGTGTTAGGTCGGCGACAGTGTCGCTGATAACTCAGAGAGCAGTCGTAGTCCATTCTCCCGACCTCCAGCCTGAAGTCTTGAAGACTTCGATAGAAGATTGTGGGTTTGATGCTGACGTCCTAGAGTCGCATCTACGAGTGTCGGACCAACAGGCTCAAGCAAATAAAAGTGTCGAAGTGAAACTCAAGATCTTTGGAATGACATGTTCATCATGCTCAAACGCTGTAGAAGAGTCGCTTCGCAGTGTTGGTGGGGTCCAGTCGGCGGTTGTGGCACTGGCAACCGAAGAGGCCAAAGTCGTATACGACTCTTCTACTGTCGCTGGTCCGCGAGCTTTAATAGAGGCCGTGGAGAATGCGGGATTCGACGCTATTCTGGCCACTGCTGCGGATAATGAAGCGCAGATAAGTGCCCTGATGAGGGTCAAAGAGATCCAAGGGTATCTTAGAGACGCTATAGTAAGCCTGGCGTTGTCGGTTCCAGTTCTTATATTAACGAAACTGGTTCCGCACCCGTTTGCATTTCTTGGTTTTGTCAAATCAAAAATATTTCCGTCGGTCAATTTGTATTGGGATGATATCATCAACTTGGCATTAACTGTGTATATTCAGTTCGGTATAGGCGCAAGATTCTACCGGCACGCATTCAATGCTCTCCGTCACGGCTCAGCAACGATGGATGTTCTGATTGTCTCTTCTACGACCTGTGCATACGGGTTTTCGCTTTTGTCGTGCCTGCATGCTATGATAAGCAATACTGACATGCATCCTATGACTTTATGGGAGACATCTGCTATGATATTTACTTTTGTCCTATTTGGCAAGTATTTTGAAAGCAAGGCAAAGGGACAGACGTCGGTTGCTCTTTCTAGATTGATTTCTTTAGTACCTTCATCTGCTAATATTTATGAGGACCCTGATTTATATCTGGCACAGTTGAAGAAAGCAGACGGTTTTGCCGGTGCAAACCTCAGGGAGAGAACCATCTCCACCGAGCTGTTGCAGATAAACGATATTGTGATAATACGCCCTGGTGAAAAAGTTAGTGCTGATGCAGTTGTACTGACAGGGTCGTCCTATGTATCGGAAGCCCTCGTGACTGGCGAGTCGTACCCAATTCTGAAGCAGCCGGGAGATCTAGTGGTTGGTGGCAGTGTTAATGGGAGAGGAAGGTTGGACTGTAAGGTTACTCACTCCGGAAATGACACCAGATTGGCGCAGATAGTTTCACTTGTTCGAGATGCTCAGACAAACCGGGCTCCTGTTCAGCGTTTCGCTGATAAAGCGTCTGGATATTTCGTGCCCACTGTGTTGCTTTTAGGAATTGGAACTTTCATAGTGTGGATGATATTGGCCCATGTGTCGCACAGGAGACCCGCAATATTTGATATGGGAGAAGGCACCTTTATGGTGTGTTTAAGACTGTGTATCTCTGTTATTGTGGTTGCTTGTCCCTGTGCACTGGGCCTAGCGACTCCGACCGCAGTGATGGTTGCAACCGGTGTTGGAGCCCAGAATGGCATCTTGATTAAAGGTGGCGATGTGTTGGAGCAGATGAACAAGGTCAAGTTGGTTCTGTTTGATAAAACGGGAACCTTGACTGAGGGCCATATGGGGGTGGTCTCGTGGAGTCAGACTTCTCTGCTTTCAGATAAGAAGTTCTGGGCGATTGTTGGTGCAGCCGAGCAAGCAAGCGAACATCCTATCGCGAGAGCAATGACCATGAAGGCAAAAGAGCTGTGTGGAATAGACAGTCATGTTAATTTTTCGAATGACGTAACGTCATTTGAAGCAGTTGTCGGACATGGAATTAGTTGCAGTGTAGACGGCGTTAGTGTCCTGATTGGAAATGGTGAACTTATGAGGTTGCGAAACATAAGTTGTCCTTCAGATTCAGTCGTTTCCGACTTGACACACGCTTTGGTCGCATTTGATGGCAACTTTGTGGGAGCTATTGTCTTGAATGATCCCATTAAAAGAGATGCCAGGGAGACTGTTTTGGGTCTCAAGGACCTCGGTCTTTCCGTTGGTATGATCAGTGGCGATAGCAAAACGGTAGCCTATAAAGTTGCTGATGAGATAGGGATCAGTAGATCAATGGTATATGCCGAAGTTACTGCGGGAGATAAAATAGATGTCGTCCATCAGTTGCAGGGACACTATGACAGTGATGGTGAGGACATAGAATTACAGAATCACCCCATAATTGGTACGGATGGAGTTCCAGTGTGTATGATTGGAGACGGCATAAACGACTCGCCTGCTTTAACTGCAGCAGCTGTTGGTATATCCATGGCTGGGTCGACCGATGTTGCTGTCGAGGCAGCTGATGTTGTTTTGCTTAAGAGCGATGCTTTGGTTGATGTCGCCAACGCATTCCATCTCAGTCAGTTGGCATTTTCACGTATCAAACTGAATTTGTTCTTGGCAGTCATCTACAATGTGGTCATGATTCCTATCGCTATAGGGATATTTTTACCATTTGGAATCATGCTCAATCCCATGATGGCCAGTGCAGCAATGGCCATGAGTAGTGTCAGCGTCCTGGTGTCGAGTTTAATGATCCAAAGATGGAAAGCTCCTCTATGGGTCAATCACGGTGAAGATATGGGCATGGATACCATGGAAACTATTGTCGCTGAACAGCAGGCATCGAGTCCTTGGTATCGGCGATTCTGGCCGCAGCAAGCATATCAACGGTTATAATGACGATGATTTTTTTACCTTCTTAATGATTTAATCTGTCAGAGCCACATAATAGAATCGGTCTGACTCTGGCTTTTATGATGACTAGTGTGAAATGGTTACGCTTGAAATAATGTGTATTTAATTCGAATTGAAAATTGATAACTTATAGTTATGTCTTGATCATATCAGTAGAGTTTCAGCTTCGCAGCGCGGCTGAAGGCGATGAGCTAACTAACCATCGATGCGGTTGCTGGGCAACGGATACCCTGAATGCAGACATTCGTAAACAGCCTACTACTTTACCTCTCCACAATTTCATTGTTGTTCATCCAGTGACTACAACCTAGAGCGACTAATACTAGCGGCGTTTCGAATAGAAACCACCTGATCATTGGCAATAGCGGACTGCTTGATAACCGTTTCAATGACAACCGTTGCGTTGGCAGAAGGCACTTTGTCCGGACGCCCTTCACCAGACACCCAAGGGTCTCCTAGGTCTGCCCAACATGGATCTTTGAATGTAAACAAAATTATAGGCACTTCTGCTCGTTCCCTCGCAAGCTTTTCTTCGGTTGGAAATGTCGTGGCTTATACTGCAGGAGCGGGTGCAGTCGTGTCTCAGATACAAATTTCAGGACAACCCAAATCTTCATCAGTTTCGGTTCAGAAGTTTTTCTGTGCTTCTACTCCACTGGTTCAAGGCATACAAGCTGCTCAGCAATGCAACAAATTGTCATGGGTGCCTGAGGCACCGAAATTTCCTATCAACAGCAAGGACTCGTATGGGTACCCTCTTGGCGGGGAGAACTATTCGAGTGTTTTAATGCCCTTGACTCCATCAAACATCAATAGTGATGACTACACTGGAGGCATCGGGATACTGGACAGCTTGAGCTCAGCCACGCGAAGTACTCCTTCTGCGAGGGATAAGATGAAAACCACTAGCTGCGTGGCGTTATCGTCGGACGGCCGTCTCCTGGCAGTTGGCGAAACGGGCCATCAACCTCGTATTTTTATTTATTCGACAGCCCCAGATTCCAGTTCTATCCCGCTGGCAATTCTAACTGAACACAGCTTCGGTGTCAAACTTCTGGCGTTTTCACCATGTGGAAACTTCCTGGCGTCACTTGGGACTGCCAATGATGGATTTCTTCATATTTGGTCTTTGCAGTTGAAAGATGGTGTCGCAAATATACATTTGTCTAATAGGTGCATTTCAGTGGTTAATGACATGAAATGGATATCTGGTACCCAGTTGATGACTACAGGGATACGACATGTTCGAATCTGGACTATAGAGGCTGCTCACAATATTGCAATTTCTCCCACCAGAACGAAGAAACGCGACGAAATCCCAGGAGTCCTCACCGGAAGAAATGTGGTGTTGGGAGCGTTTGCATCATCAAGTTTCACAGCTTTGGTGCCATTAAGTGATAACATGGTTTTTCTCGCAACCGAAAATGGCGAAATTGCAACGGTAGAGCACAATGAAGACAGACAGACCACATTCATAGCGCGAGTGAGCCTTAGTTGTGATATCAGAGCTATAGACATTGATGCTGAGGCACATGTTCTATGGGTAGCCGGTTATCCTAATGTGGTGAGAGGCTATACACTGGAATACATTCTTGGAAATGGCACTCTCAGTTCTGCTGCTCCGCCGTCGTCCCCATCAAAGCGCAAAGAAACTTTAGCTGTCACGGCAGTCCAAGCTATACAGTCAAGAACTCTTATATGTCTTAATAGCAGAGGCGAAATTTATGTTTCCAAGTTTGGCAGTGATTTAGAAGACGTTACCTCTAGAGATATTTTGGTTGATGCCCATTCTGAAAACTTGCGTGGAGTGCGACCGGCTGGTGGAGGCAGGTTTATAACTTGGTCAATTGATGGTACAACTCGTATCTGGAATAGGGACTGCTCAAGTATCAGCGAGATTCCGCTTGTGAATGATTTGACATCCGCAGAAGGGGGCCTTACGATTGTGTCTACCGACACGGCATGCAAGTACATAATATGTGGCAACGAGGCTGGTACTGTATATATAGTTGATGTGGACTCTCATCAGGTCCTTCAAACATTCCAAGCGCATGGGTCTCGCGTCGTCGATATTGACTATAGAACGGGTACTGGGGAGCTTCCGAATATGTTTGTCAGCAGCAGTCGGGACCGTACCGTTCAAATATTCGTTCAGAGCGATTCAGCAAGCGAGCCTTTCCAGCTTTTACAAACACTGGTCGCACACAAGGGAAATATTATATCATGCAAGTTTTCTAAAGATGGACAAAAAATCATATCTTGTGCAGCGGATAGAACGATCCACATCAACAAGCTTGCGGTTGATGACCAAACTGGACAGCTAGTGGGGTACATTAATGAAAAGGTTATATCTCTAAAGTCCCCTCCGTGTGGACTGATGATAGACTCTGAAACGTTTGTGATATCGTGCGACAAACAAATCATCTGCTATCGGATATCAGATGGTGAACTAGTACGGAGCTATCGACCGTTAGATGACAGCACAGGAGAATCTGTTAATCTCGCTGCCGTTTGTCTGGGCCAAATTGACAACCGGACTTTTCTTGTTGGAATGGGACCAGACAAGTGCTTAAGACTCTATGATCATGCAAATGGGAATCACGTTTCTTCCGACTGGGGTCATTCGGAGTCGATCATGCGATTAGAGTGGCTCTTTAGCGATGGAGATCAAGCAACTGTGGCAAGCAGCGGTAATGATGGATGTGTATTCTTATGGACTGTTAAGAGCGAAACTGAAGGGTTCCGTTCAAAGTCTCCAGGAAGCATGACTGTGACAAGCAGGGTGAGTCCGACCCGCAAGATACTGTCTAAAGCAGAATTGGCCAAGTTTCTCCCGTCGCCGAAGCTCAGTCCTTCCAGAACTAATAGTCCACTGTATGCGAAATCTGGCAGCCCTCCAAATTCCAGAACCCAGCTCAGACCAGAAAGTCCACCACCACGCTCGCGAAGGATAAGTTCACCACTGGCTCCATCTCCGATATCCAGGAAGTCAACAATATCCCCCTCTAATAGATTGTCTATTGTCCCAGGGTCTCCGCCACGAGCGTTATTGAGGACTAAGAACCAAGTGTCAACGGGCCGGCGCACTCTCAGCAATTCGAGGTCTTTCCCAGTCTTGCCAGTAAGTGGCAATCTGAAAGAAGAAAATGATCAAAATAGCCAACTGGAGGTAATGGCAGAGTCTGTCAGTGTGGAGCTATTGCAGTTGAGACAACTAAGCTTCAGTCACTACGCTGCTCGACCTGATTTAAAGAACCGTCTAGAGAAAGAACTTACTGAAACTCTACACCACATTCGGGGGCTAGCCCAATCTCCAGTCACGAATATGGATGACATGCTCCAAGTATTTGGAGACAAGCTACTCAATATGGTCCAAAATAGGCTTGGAGACGTAGTTAATAACCGCAACGATGAAGACAAATGAATAATGACGCTCACGAAATATTGGCATATATATGGAATAGGTTGAATAATTGAATTAATATAATCATATATACACAGTAACTCAACGTCGGGAAACCATTGGTTTCTTGGAATTGAGTCGCTCGTCCGTAGACGACGGTGGGGCCCATGGGTCTTTAGTTTTGTTGTTGTTGTTGCTATTGCTGTTGCTATTCTTGTTGGTCGCGTGCACTGAGCTCTCATGCTTCTGCGAACTGTCGCCCTTCTGAAAAATACTTGTGAATTCTGGAACTGATCTTGGTTGATCTGATGCCGACTTTAGCGGGACTGATTTCCATCTGTCTTCTGCCTGCAGAACTAGTCCCTTTAGACGATCCTGCCGCAGTTTATCAGCAGCCAGCTCTTCGAGCGTAGGAGCATTTGGTCGCGTATACCTAAGCCATTGAATCCACTGTGCTATTCGTTAGTTAACCTCTTCATGGTTTTCATTCAACAGAAAGTAACCTACGTGGAGCCTTATAGTCGACAAAATTCAATCTCGGGAGCCGATACTCAACGATTCTGCGAAGTTTATATGGATCGTTATAGTTTTTGAACTCCCAAAACGTATTGCCATCCAGATCATAGCCCACAAAAAACTTCTTGCGGAATGGTACGTTACGCTGCGCTCGCCATCTGTGATAAAACAGCTTCCATGGCGAAACTTTTCCCTTGAGATGGTCCATGCCTCTAGACAAACTTCAGGGCGGCTCACCGTGGAAGTAATGCGGGGCATGAAGTACTGGAGCCAAAATGTCAGAAGTTGGCCAACTTACCAAAAACAAAGACATTTGTACCATTGTAATTGCCACGTGGCGTATTTATGACAATCGCTGGTCATCAGGACATCGGCTTTACAGTGTTTGTCGCGAACTTCGGCGCGTTTTCCTCACAGTGCTATTGTGTTATATTGTAACATAAAAGCCAACAACTTTGGACGTGGCCAATTAAACCATTTTCGAAAAAATTTCAACCGCATTACGTCCTTTTCCCGTTCAGTTTTCGTATTCAATCAGTTTGGTGGATATGTGCATTTTCGTTGTTGGCTTCTCCACTGGTCGCCTTTTGAGCCACGCAGCCCCTGAATAGTAGCTACGCCCCACTTAGACTCCCACAGTCGTCTCGTCTCTGCTCAGTCACTATGGTAGCGATAGGAATACCCAACCTGCCCAACCAGCGATACAAAATTGTCGCTCGTCGGGGAGCGACGTACACCATTATGCTTGCTGGCGAGAGCGGGCTGGGAAAAACCACGTTCGTTAACACGCTGTTCTCAACCACGGTGAAAAACTACGCTGACGACGCGTTCCGACATAAGAAGCCAATTCAAAAGACCGTCGAGATCTCGGTTACCAAAGCCGAGCTGGAAGAAAAGGGGTTCCACGTCCGTCTCAACATCATTGATACCCCTGGTTTTGGTGACAATGTCAACAACCGAGACGCTTGGCAGCCGCTGGTGGAGTTCATCGACGACCAGCACGAGAGCTTCATGCGCCAGGAGCAGCAGCCTAACCGCCAGGACAAAGTCGACATGCGTGTCCACGCCTGCGTGTACTTCATTCGCCCGACAGGCCATGGACTCAAGCCTCTGGACATTGAGACAATTCGAAAGCTGTCGACCAGAGTCAACGTGATCCCAGTCATTGCCAAGGCCGACACGTTATCTCGCGACGAGATTCTCGCGTTCAAAGACAGAATCCGCCAGACACTTGCAGCTCAAAACATCTCGGTGTATCGACCTGCTATTGACGACGATATGGGCGTGACCAATGGGGGCGGTGACCACAGTCTGTCGTCAATATATAACGAGAACATGCCGTACTCAGTAATAGCATCCGAGAAGGATGTTATCACCAATGACGGCAAAGCTGTCAAGGGTCGTCAGTATACCTGGGGCGTCGCAGAGGTCGAAAATGACGAGCACTGTGACTTCAACAAGTTACGAAATCTTCTCGTGAGGTCGCACATGCTGGATCTGATTCTGTCTACCGAAGAGCTTCACTACGAGGCTTACCGAGCCCAGCAGATGGAAACGAGACAGTTTGGCGAGGCCCGACCAAATCGGGTCGTCAATCCAAAGTTCAAAGAAGAGGAGGATCTGCTTCGGAAGTCGTTCAGCGAGCAAGTCAAGATTGAAGAAGCTCGGTTCCGCAAATGGGAGGCCGCCCTCATCAGACAGCGAGACGAGCTCAACAAGGACCTTGAGGACACCCACAGCTCGATTCGAGCAATACAAGCCGAAGTGGCCCAATTGGAGATTACGAGTCGCAAGCGATAGAAGAGTCCTTCCGTTATGCATTACGTTTGGTCACCAGCTGGTTCTGTATTTTGATGATGCAATAAATAAATAACAACTAAATGTTTTCGTAGCTAGCTGCTTTTGATGTCGATTCAAGTAGTCAGCCATTCGTCAAAGTAAATGCATTCTTCACTGTTCACGGGACCGCCATCCTCGCATAACGCGAAAACTGGGCATCTTCCGCACGGTCCCTCCGTGAGACCGTTGGAATCGTCCTCTTCATTGTCGTCTCTACCCCCGCCACCAGCCTCTACCACGCTGTGCCAGGTAGCCCTATAACTCAGACCGCCCTCTCGCCGTTCCAGCTTGTCATCATATACCAGCACTTCACATAAAGACCTTATGTCCGGCACTGTCAGCTCTACATTTGTGATTCCGCTATCAGTGACGAACTTGTGGATCTCCTGCACAGTTGGATAAGAGCGGTATTTTGTGCTGTAGCTTCTCTGGCTCGGTCCATTAGGAGAGGCTGCGTCCTCGAACGCGCTGGGGAAAGTCTTAGTCACGATATATCTCCACGTAACAGTGAGCAGATTCTCAATGAACTCTGAGTCCAGTTCCGAGTCGGTAAACCATGGTCCTCCTGTAACATCGACCGACGGTTGCAGTGATGACAACATATAAATCTTTCTAGTAGGATGTTTCACGGACTTAACCGCTTTGATATGACCCTGGTTCTCAAGACTTTTCAAACAGCGAGCGACCACATGTTGATGCAAGTTCGACTTCAGCTTGATAGTTTTAGTCCAAATGCCCTCTCTGCCTGCAGCGTCAATATAAGAATACACCATCGCCTCATCACCAGACATGGTCTTGACCTTTTGGGCGTCCTCTATTGATACGGCGCTGAAAAGGATCTCGTCTCCATCTCGCGACAACTTGACCAACATGTTGTTCAACAGCTCCTGCACCACTGCCATCAGCGCCTTCACATCGTCAGCTCGAGAAAGTTCCATCATCTCATCTTGGTGATACAGAGTTCCCTTCTCTCTTTCAGACAGCATCGACCGATGGAGCTCCATCGCCTGGCTGGAAACACCATCCATCGACATGCTGAAGATGTGTGGGTTTCGAAATTTTCATTCTGCCCAAAATAATGTCCATGATTTCGCGGTGGGGAACGACATGCATCGTCGTGCAGCTAACCCTCGCATCACAACGCTATAAATCTATAACTGCAACGAAATATTAATGATTTCAGCGTAGTAATTAGCTATTTCCATATAATTTAGTATAAAGCTAACTTAGCTGTTATTAAAAAGTTGAAATTACCAAAATATCTATAAGACAAGTTTGAATGTCGCAACCTCAAATTGTCGAAGGCCAATAGGGATCTTCACCTCACCCTTGACAGACGAAAACTCTATTTCTTCTAACTCCTCCTCCAAGACGTTGGTCTTGTATATTTTCTTGACGGGCACTTTAGAGAAAATATGACCCTTGGATTTGCCTCCCAAGCTATCATAGAGCCTCAAAATGATACTCTTGCCATTGTTGGCCAGCTTGATTGAACCATTGACATCCTCGTCGTCTTCTCCTCGCTTTATAGTATCTAGGATAACATGTTTAGGGCCGTCGTAATATATGGCCCCAAGATCAACAGGGAGGGTACCATTTAACTTCAGCAACGGATGGTTAAACTCATGAGCGGCCCGTACTACGTCTCCATCCAGCTGTCCGGCATGACCTATGAACCCATACTTGAATTTCTGGCGACCCATATCAGCGTGAGCATCAGGAGCTTTGGGAGCTCGCAACAAACTCAACCGCATCACATTGCCATGTGTAGCAAATCCATACTTGCTATCATTGACAATCGTCACGCCGTATGAATGGTCTGACAGGTCTGCAAATTTATGACAGCACACCTCGAACTTTGCAACGTCCCACGATGTGTTGTAATGAGTTGGGCGTCTCACAACTCCAAACATAGTATCGTATGAAGCATACTCGCAATGAATGTCCACTGGAAACTCGACCTTCAAGAACTTGCATGATTCACGCCACTCGACTTCGCACGAAAAGCTGAGACAAGAGAGTGCACTACCCGGTACAGCAGCACCGAGACTGATGACAGTTTTGATCCAGCTCTGATCGCTGACCTCGTGCTCCACCACCACAGACGCACGAAGAGGCCCCTTCTCCTGAATTTCAACCGATTTGGCGGTCAATACTCTCCGTTTATTAATTGAAAAAACCTCGGTTGCCCATGCCTGCTGAGCTATTGGTTGATCATCGAACAACACGAATTGATTCCCGAACTTTCCAGCTGGAATCAATTCTCTATCGTTGCGGATGTCAAAAATACTCGATATCAGGCCGTCTGTGATTTCGACCCGAAGAGTCTCATTTTGCAAGATCGTTGCACCTCGATCGTTGGTTGTCGCTGAAACACCGCCGTGAACACCAGCAGCGGCGGCATCGACAAGTTTAGATCCCGAATAAACCTCGCTCTGACTCACCACTTCATGCCTTTGCCACGGCAGAGTATTCACAATGGTCGTCTTTGACTCACTTGCCGTTACAAGTTTGCTAAGAAGAGTATCTCCCAGTTCGAATATTTCCCTGTAAATTTCTTCAGCGTCCGTATAAACCATCTCAATACTCGATCCAGGAAGAACATCGTGAAACTGATTCAGCAACAGTTGTTCCCACATGTGGTCTAGATCCTTCTTAGGATAGGGGATACCACTCAGCGACAAGTACGTCGCAATCAGTTCCAGATCATGGAGAAGAACTTCGCCGTATCGATTTCCACGCTTGGTAGCAGCCTGAGAAGTGTATGTTCCACGGTGGAACTCGAAATAAAGCTCGCCCATCCAGGAAACAAGCTTGTCTCCGTTTTCGGTGTTTTCTTCCACCATGTCAAAGTACTCATCAACTGTTGAGCCCATGTTGACACGAGGAAGCTGTCCGACCGTGTCAGATAACCCTCTCGATCTCCGCAGTCTCTCCAGCATCTCAGTGGTGGGGCCACCGCCACCATCACCGTATCCAAACAGTAGAAGACCGCTCTGGTCAATTCCCACATTTTTATGGTTGCTGATGGTTCGATCAATCTCCTCGATAGTGCAGTGAGAGTTATACGTGTCTCCGGGAGGCATATGGCATAACACCTGAGTACCGTCTAATGCAACCCAATTGAAGGTGGTGTTGGGATACACGTTGATGTTATTCCAGCTGAGCTTTTGTGTCAAGAATCTATCCATACCTGCAAGTCGGCTGATCTGAGGAATCTGCGCACTGTATCCGAACGTGTCAGGCAGCCAAAAAGTCTGACACCGAACACCGAAGTGCTTTTGGAAAAATCGCTGGCCGTACAGAAACTGCCGGCAAATGGCCTCTCCGGAAGGCATGTTTGTGTCGCTCTCAACCCATGATCCTCCAATTGGTATGAACTTTCCTTGCTTGATACTCTGCTTCACTCTTTCAAATAAGTCGGGATAGTCCTCAAGAAGCCACTGATACTGGATCGCCTGTGAGCATACAAATTTATACTCGGGATATCTTTCCAGCAAGTCTAGCTGACTCGCCCAGGAGCGCCCAATCTTGCGTCGGGTCTCGGCATAAGGCCATAGCCAGGCAGTATCGATGTGGCAGTGGCCAATGCCAAAAACCATATCTCTCCCAGTCGATTTGTAGACTTCTGGAGAATCCACCAGAGTACCAATGAATTTGGATGCTACTCGGCGACATTCGGCAACAGACTCAGCACCCGTAAAGGTCTCGATTACCTCGTTTGCTACTTCGAGTGCCAGGTGCTTCTGCCAGCTGTTCTGGGGGAAGTGCTTAGAGGCATCAACGATAACAGAGTAGTCCAGTTCGAGAGCTCTTGCCTCAACATTGGGTAGAACAAGGTCAGCGTCGTGAAGCTCGAAGTAGATATCTTCAACAGGAGGCTGCGGGCCGTAAGCGCCTCCACTATGCTTGGTCTCGCCATTGCCAAACATGTCATTGCAGCAGCTTTCAATATAGAAAGTATGCCATTTCCCGTCATTCCACTTATCAGGAAGCACCCAATTGCGCCTCTCGCGACCAGACAGACCTACCGCGGCGTTGCCATTTTCCAAAAAGACCAGGCCTTCATTTGCCATGTTCCAGTGAAATATTGGCTGTCCAACCCAGCCGTCTGGAATCAAGATCTGGATCTTGAACCAATGGGTCGACCACGAAGGACCAAACGACTCGCCAACCTTGGCGGGCCTGAAGGTGCCTTTGACTGCTTCTTTGAACAGCGGCCGCTTGAAATCCGGTACTGAGTAGACCTCGAGCTTGACGAATCCATCGCTAACTCTATGTGTGTCAAGCACCCTAAAGGTTAGCGCAAAAGCGTATGTGGCATTGGCACTCACGAAGATAAGTTGAGTGATTTAAATTCACCGCCCGTGAACAGGTCCAGTCGTCTCTGATAGATGCTTTCTACCTTTTTGGCGACCGGCTGGAAATTCAATTGCTTATACACCATTGATAGTGAATGTTATCTTGTGTCGTAGGGTCATGCTGGTGAATTATATACTGCTGCGACACCGGAGTTATCAGATTGTTACATTGGATCGGAGTCAAACTCCGACCAGTTGTCGGAGTCCTAACATCCCTCCCCACGCCTCCCACGCATTGAACTGGACACTTTGCCACGGATATCGTGCTATTTGACTCGTGGATATGTCGATATGCTGTATGATTGCAGTAGTCATACAACGGGGGTACCGCGCCGAGAATTCCCCCCAACTTTTTGCCATAGCCTTCTGGGGCATCCCCACGCGCAGCAGACCCAAAGGGGTATCGTTGCATGCAGCTCGTGCATTATCGAGCTGCACAAAACTGGGGTAACTTTTGGTGTGGCTATGAATCGTCGTGGGGTAGTGCTCAGTTAGGCAACACAAGTCGAAAATCTTACACTACAAAATAAAGTGGGCGAACATGTGGGGTTGAATTAGCAGAGCAATTGCGAAATTGGGAATGCGGGGTTAAGAGGGGAAGGGAGGGGACAGGGGCATGCTTGCCACCGAGAAGCGGTATTTGCGATTTATTTAAGGCGAATAATATATCAGTTTAAGAATATCAGTTTAGACCTGACAAGCAATACAGGATGAACAATAAGAGCGAAATTGAGCAGATTGAGTATGCGCCGCCGGCTGCTGACTTGTCTCAGTACCAAGAGGCAGGAGACAAGGCTTTGAATATCCTCAAGGCCGCTGACGGTCCAGTGACGTTTACTGAGGAAGAAAATGCGAAAGTACTGCGTAAAATTGATATCCACATTCTGCCCATTATGTGGTTTGCCTATGTGCTCCAGCAGCTAGACAAATCGTCGCTATCGTATACGAGTGTTTTTGGAATTCAGACTGATGCTCATCTCATTGGTAACGACTACTCGACACTTGGGTCGTCTATTTTTTGGCTCCAGCTGGCAGCACAGCCATTGACCGCTTATGCTCTAGTGCGTCTTCCCGCGGGTAAATATCTGTCCCTGAATATCTTGTTGTGGGGTATTGTTTTGTGCTGCTCGGCTGCCTGCCGAGGATACGGGGGGTTGCTTGCATGCCGAATGCTCATGGGAATTTTCGAGGCCACCATCGCGCCCACTTTTGTGGCTATAACCCAGATGTGGTGGAGACGAGCAGAGCAGGCAAATAGGACCGCGTCATGGTACGCCATGAATGGAATAGCTGGAATGGTAAGTTGTTTTTTTAAATGTTTTGGTTTTTATTTTTTTTTTTTTTTGGGTCACCCATGTTCTAACGAACAAGTTCGGGTCTCTGCTGGCATTTGGCCTCGGTCATATCCACAGCACTCTGTATTCTTACCAGGTTATCTTTCTCTTTGTCGGAGCGCTCACAGTGGCATATTCGTTTCTAGTCTACTTCATCCTGCCAGATTCGCCATTAACTGCAAAGTTTTTATCTGAGCGCGAGAGACTGATCGTTATCGAGCGAGTCCGTCACAACCAGATGGGTATCGAAACCAAGGTGTGGAAATGGAAACAGGTGTTGGATACCGCGAAGGATCCAAAGACTTATCTGTGGCTCTGTCTGCTGTTTTGTATTTCTATTGTGTCTGGTGGCTTGTCTTCATTCGGACCTCTTATTATTGAAGAGTTTGGGTTCAACAATTTCCAAACTACCCTTCTCAATATTCCTAGTGGATTTGTGCAGTTAGTGGTTGTCTTTGCAAGCGGATACGCTGTCACGAAATCCAAGTTGAAGTCTCCAACTCTGTTGGTGTTGATTGTGATATCGCTTATCGGATGTATTCTTGTACGATTCATTGACCGTACAATTGGAAATCGCGGTGTTCTGCTCTTTGCCTATTATTTGATTCAGTTCTGCAGTGGAATCACGCCTATGCTTTACGCTTGGGCAGCGCAGAATACTGCAGGTGATACCAAGAAGAAGTGCACTACAGCCGTGATATTCATTGGTCAGAACTCTGGAAATATTGTTGGACCTCTTCTGTACGAGGCCAACCAGGCTCCTCTGTACAGAACTGGTCTTACGGCAAATATGTCCATGTTTGGTGGTCTGATTGTTCTTGGAATTATTGCGTTATTCGTGTTGTGGCTGATGAACAAGGAGCACTCGCGTCGACGAGTTGCTATGGGCAAGCAGGCACTGCCAACTGATCTGTCTATGCTTACTGGCAAGGGTATCACATCGTTGCTAGAAGGTTCCCACGACGAGTATATCGCAGACAATGCGCTTCACGATATGACGGACAGACTTAACGAGGATTTCGTATACGTATACTGATTCGTTCTACAATAGTACTGATAAATTTCTATCTTAATGATTTTATAAGGTGTCAGTAATTATACTGTATTTTGATGGTGATACGAATTGTGGTGATGTCAGTATCTGAGTTCGAGTATTTGTAGTCAATGAATACTGTACTGATGTGGCTGTGAAACATCATTTTTCTTTTTTTTGGTAGTGAGAGCGATGGTCGATCTCCGAATTTTTTGAATAAGATCATTACAGTATTTTCAGTCGGTTGGCTTGTTACAATGAGTACGAAATATCACCAGTTCAAATTCCAGCATGACAGAACGACTTTTTTTTGATCGACTTGTAATTAACTCTAATATTAGCTAGCTATGGTCCCATTTTTTATCAATCAAGACATGTCTATTACTACAGCACTAAGCTGTGGTATATTCACGCTATGTCTATTATCTATAATGCATCTATCACGTTTAAGCATCCAAAGAAGACAAGTAGTGCTCTGCGTCCAAAGCAGCCATGCAACCAGACCCGGCAGATGTAATTGCCTGGCGATATTTCTTATCCTGTACATCACCAGCAGCAAACACACCAGCGACAGAGGTCAGAGACGAACCTGGAACGGTCCTGATATATCCATCCTCATCGGTGTCAATCTGGTCTTTGACTATAGCGGTAGCAGGCGTATGTCCAATGGCGTAAAATAGACCGTTGGTCTCAAGCTCGCTGGCCTCACCAGTAAGGACGTTCTTGATTCGCAGCTTCTTCAACAGCTTGCCATCTCCAAGAGCCTCCTCAGCCACCGTGTTGTAGAGGATCTCCACCTTGGGGTTTGAAGCCAACCGTTTGGCCATAACCACCGACGCACGCATATGGTCCTTTCGGACCAGCACGTAGACCTTGGATCCGTATTTGGTGAGGAACATGGCCTCTTCAGCAGCGGAATCACCACCGCCAATGACCGCGAGGGGCTTGTTTCGGAAAATTGGTACTGCTCCGTCGCACACTGCACAAGCGGAAATGCCTTGTTGCCAGTACGTCTCTTCTCCAGGCAGATGCATTCGCTTGGCAGACGCGCCTGTGGCAATGATCACCGCGTCGGTGGTGTTTGGCGCCTCGTCCTCATTGTATTCAGTCCAGAACTTGAAAGGTCGCTCAGAAAGATCGAGCTTGGCAACCGTCTCGGTTATAATAGTGGTGCCAAATCGCTCCGACTGCTTGCGCATGTTGTCCATCAGCTCGGTGCCATTAATGCCCTCTGGGAACCCTGGGAAGTTCTCGATGTCGGTGGTGGTGGTGAGCTGACCGCCAGCAGCGACGCCGTTGGCGAGCATTCCCTCATACAGTACAGGCTTCATCTCGGCACGCGCCAAATACACGGCAGCAGTATGAGCAGCGGGCCCCGACCCGATAATGACAACTCTGCTGTGGCTCATCTTGGTGGATTTTTCGCTTGTCACTTGTCCTAGTGCTAAGGCTGCTGAGAAGTAGCGAATATTTCGTCTAACAAAGAACTTTGAAATCACTGCGATAGATAAGATTAGATGATGGCAACTCCACACCTACTTTTATATGTATTTTGTCAAAGCCTGCAACGTCTAAGGTTAGGATTGGATTTGTGAGCGTCCGGCCGACTGCGCGTAGTCTGGACCGGAGACGGCTGACAAAGCGCCAACGGTGGGCTTCAATGTATGCAGCAAACCGAGCACAGGAAGCTTCTCGAGACTGCTTCCACAAGTCTGCTAAATCTGTCAAGAACAAAACGAAAAAAGAAAAAAAGATCAAAAGATTAAAATAAATAACAAAACAAAAAAGTTACTAGTTGGTGAATTCGACGGTTTTGGTTTAAGGAATACTTGAGTCCCAATAGTACATTGCAATGCCTGTACGATCGCGATTGCAGCCGCCTCTGTAATGTCGAAGAGCCAGACCACACTGAACATCAGGGCCAGAACTTGAGCATGACACGAATCGTCAGCCACGGCCCGGACACTAGGCGGGAGCGATGTCAGCCACCGCTTGTGGCTAGATGCTATCGCAGGTGTCACAGCATATCGCTTACAAACGCAGCGTCGGCCGCGGCTGATGCTCACAGCCGTGCCGTAGCCGTGCCGACGGGATGCGGGAAAATATCAGCCGTATGCTGCGTAGGAGCTGCTAACTTCACAGGCAAGTATTTATGCACGATACGAAGATGCATAGACGTTGAACAATGCCATAATATATACATACATACAATGCTACCCGAGTGTGGCGTTTATTTCAGCTCTTTCATGTCGGCAGTCATTCCGTGACTCCTTGTACAATTGCTTTTCTACTACATATTTCGGTTTCATGCATGAAATTGTCCATTCAGTGTAGATGCAGATTACAAGTCAATACAGATGCTAATGTGACAGTTCGTCCGCCAGATAATGATAATGGCGGCATTGTTATGATCAATTCGATCGTATAAATTCCCGTACAAGCGGGCAGTTCATAAACAGCGGGTTCAGAACGACGCACAGCAAAAAGTACTCGAGCCTTTTCCGGCGGTTGTCCAAAAAAGAGGGCCGGAATTTTGCAATCACACTTTTTGGAGGCAGCTCGGGAATTTCAGCCAGATTATGTGGAAATTCTCTTATCAGCTTTTCGCGCAGCGATACAAACTCGCTGTAACGCCGACACACCTTGATTTCTCCATGGGCAGACGTCTCAATTGCTATAATCCACGATACATAGGCGCCAGTCTTGGTGCGTCCCTGTATAACCTCATTCCCTGTGATGCGAACCCCCTTCGCCCATTGTCCGTTGAGCTCGTCGTCCACCAGTTGCGAATAGTCTACAATGAGAACCGGATCCGGTCGAACATTGGTAGGTTCACCTGCCATGGTCGAGACACTACAGATTAGCGATTACCGACACTAACCGCATCAAATACGAAAAGGAAAGAAGATGAAAAAAGTTGTCCCCTGATGGGGTGGACAATCCGTCGCCTGTCAGAACTGCAACCAGGCAGCAAACAAACAGAGCAGTGGAAGTGGTTGCGACTGTAAGTGTCCGACGAACCGTAAATTACCGTAAGTTAGCAGCCGTTCGAAACCCCCAACGTCCTTAGTCTCGAGACGCCCAGTCAGAATACTGCTGCTCAACCTGTCACGATTGTTTATTGGACGCAAAATCAGTTACGACTCATCGCCCACGAATAACGCTCGGTCTACCTATATCTATTGTCAACCCACACTATAACTATATATACATACAACTAAGTTAACTTACAAGGTTTGCTGACGAAGGACCAGATCAGTTGGTCCCTCGCCCTAGTCGTGGGCCAGGCTTTTAACCTTACCTCGCGCAGACTGAACTTCACCTCTGTATGTTTCGAGCGCTCCGGCTGGTAGGCCCAGTGGCAACAAGACCAATGGGTCAGCGGCCAGCAGTGCTATGTCCGCGCACATTGCGATGCTTGGGCATCACTCAGAGCCGCCTGTTGCACGGTGGCAAGCCGTTTTTGCAGGAAAAGGACAAAAAGAACCCCGAAAAACCTAAGGGTCCTCGCATCGAATTCTACCTAGATTCCAGGTCTAGGAAGCCAAAGAGCAACAACAGCGGGGGAGGCCCTCCTAAGGGCCCCGATTTCCGCTCGTCGATGGGTCTTGCAATAGCAGGGTCGGTGGGACTGACTCTGCTGCTGTTCTACGGGCTGGTTAACTCTCAGATGTCGGGTCGGGACATGTCTTGGGAGGAGTTCCGTGCCAACTATTTAGACCGCGGGTTGGTGTCGCGGATATACCTGGTCAACAAAACGACCGCGCGCGCCGTGCTGACCAACGAGGAGCTGGTTGTTTTCTCGGTCGGCAGTGCTGAGATCTTTGATCGAAAGCTCGACCAAGCGCAGGACGAGCTGGGCATTCCGTCTCAGGACCGGATCCCCGTGTCGTATGTGCACGAAGCCAACTATTTGGCAGCAGTGGGCGCCGTTCTTCCCACGCTGCTGCTCATTGGTGGGCTGTATTACATCACCAGAAAGAGCCTGTCGAGCTCCGGTGGCGGAGGGCTGTTCAATGTGGGGAAGAGCACCGCCAAGCGGTTCAACCAGGAGTCGGACGTCAAGGTGAAGTTTGCCGATGTCGCTGGTGCAGACGAGGCCAAAGAGGAGATCATGGAGTTTGTCAACTTCCTCAAAGAGCCCGCCAAGTACGAGAAGCTGGGAGCTAAAATCCCCCGAGGAGCCATTCTGTCGGGCCCGCCAGGGACTGGAAAGACGTTGCTGGCTAAAGCAACCGCCGGAGAAGCGGGAGTGCCGTTTTTCTCGGTGTCGGGATCCGAGTTTGTGGAGATGTTTGTTGGCGTGGGTGCGAGCCGAGTGCGGGACCTGTTTGCGACCGCCAGAAAAGAGGCGCCCAGCATTGTGTTTATAGACGAAATCGACGCCATTGGACGAGCCCGCAGCCAGGGCGGGTCGTTTGGCGGGGGCCATGATGAGCGCGAGGCCACTCTCAACCAGATTCTGGTGGAGATGGATGGGTTTGCGTCCGAGGACCATGTGGTGGTGCTTGCCGGTACCAACAGACCCGATATCCTGGACCGAGCGCTACTGCGACCAGGACGGTTCGACCGCCATGTGGTGGTCGACAGGCCTGACGTTTCGGGCCGCAAGAACATCTACTTGGTGTATCTCAAGAAGGTCAAGACGACTCTGGATCTGGAGGCGCTGGCAGGGCGGCTGGCGGCACTGACGCCTGGCTTTGCAGGCGCAGACATCGCCAACTGTGTCAACGAGGCAGCGCTGATTGCTGCGCGAAACGACAAGGACGGCATCGAGCTGACGCATTTCGAGCAGGCCATCGAGCGCATCAGCCATGGCCTCGAGAAGAAGTCCAAGATCCTCAATGCCGAGGAGCGACGGTCCATCGCCTATCACGAGGCGGGCCATGCCATCTGCGGGTGGTTTCTGGAGCACACCGACCCGTTTCTCAAGGTGACGATCGTGCCACGGGGCCAGGCGCTCGGATACGCAAAGTACCTGCCAAACGACATCCCGCTGCCCAACAACATGGAGCTGGCAGACCGCATGGTGATGGCGCTGGGCGGACGAGTGTCTGAAGAGCTGCACTTTGAAAGCACCAGCAGTGGCGCGTCGTCCGACTTCCAGAAGGTGACGGAAATCGCCACAAACATGGTTATGACGTGGGGGATGTCAGACAAGGTGGGGTGGCTCAACTTCGAGCAGGAGGGCGAGCACTACACGAAACCGTTTTCCGACGAGACCGCCAGCGTGATCGACCACGAAGTCCGCCGCATCGTGAACGAGGCCTACGAGCGGTGTCGGGCGCTGCTGGTGGCCAAGAAGAAGGAGATCGGGCTGGTGGCCGAGGAGCTGCTCAACAAAGAAGTGCTGTCGCGCGACGACATGATCCGCCTGCTTGGCAAGCGCCCGTTCGACGACAACAGCTCCGAGATGAAGTATCTGGATATGTAAATAGATAATTTCTCCAATGCATCGTGCATCAACCGACGCTACTGCGGCTATATGTAGTAGACATGTAGTAGCCATATGTAGTCGATACCGCATACACCGCATATTAACCGGATATTGACCGATTTTTGACGCACTACGGGCGCCAGTTTTGACACCAGTCTGGCGCCAGTTAGCACCACTATGCTCAATTCGGGTCGAATTCAACCATCAGTAGCTTCCCAAGCACGTTATTGGTACTGTGTATTGGCAATCGTCCAGATATCTGCCAGTTGAAGGATTAACCGCCGTTAGACAGTTCTGACAGCTCAGACACTGCCTTAGTGTGCCCATGCACCCCGTAGTGGGGTCAAGGAATTTTTCGGAACCGACCCCACATCAACCCTACCCCGGGCCGACATGTACACGCCATTCGGGTGACGCTGTGTGGACTATAAAGTAGCAGTCATATCCCACAGACACAGCACCACCCTCGTCTTTTTCTCCACCATGCTGTCGCGAACTACAGTCCGAGCATCCCGCGCATTGCCACGAATGGTAGCCATTGCGCACCAGTCCACCTGGGCACACGTTCAGCAGGGCCCCCCAGACGCCATTCTGGGCATCACGGAAGCATTCAAGAAGGACCCCTTTGACCAGAAGATAAACCTCGGAGTCGGGGCGTACCGAGACGACAAGGGCAAGCCATACGTGCTGCCATCGGTGCTGGCTGCTGAGGAGGCCATTGTGGCCAAGAAGCTCGACAAGGAGTACGCAGGTATCACTGGAGTCCCCCAGTTCACCACCGCTGCTGCCGAGCTGGCGTACGGCGAGTCGAGCGCCCCGCTGCTCGAGAACCGGCTGGCCATCACCCAGACCATCTCAGGGACCGGTGCGCTGCGCATTGGCGCTGCGTTTCTGGAGCGGTTTCTGAAATCCAAGGAGATCTTCCTGCCCACCCCCTCGTGGGCCAACCACGCCGCCGTGTTCCGGGACGCTGGCATGACGCCCAAGACCTACAAATACTACGACAAGGCCACCATCTCGCTCGACTTCGAGGGCCTCATTGCCGACCTCGAGTCCATTCCCACCGGCTCGGCGGTGCTGCTGCACGCGTGCGCCCACAACCCGACCGGCGTGGACCCCACCCCTGAGCAGTGGAGGAAGATCTCCGAGGTGGTCAAGGAGCGCGGGCTGTTCCCGTTCTTCGACATGGCGTACCAGGGCTTTGCGTCGGGTGACATTGTTCACGACGCCTACGCAGTACGGTACTTTGTGGAGCAGGGCCACCAGATCGCGCTGTGCCAGTCGTTCGCCAAGAACATGGGCCTGTACGGAGAGCGTGTAGGGGCCTTTTCGCTGGTGTGCGCCTCGGCTGAGGAGAAGGCCCGTGTGGACTCGCAGCTCAAGATTTTGATCCGCCCCATCTACTCCAACCCTCCTATCCACGGGGCCCGCATCGCAGCAGAGATCCTCAGCAACCCGCAGCTCAAGTCGCAGTGGCTGGGCGAAGTCAAGGACATGGCGGACCGCATGATCTCGATGCGCCACCTGCTGCAGAACAACCTCAAGAAGCTGGGCTCCAAGAAGGACTGGTCGCATGTGACGTCGCAGATTGGCATGTTCTGCTACACAGGGCTGTCTGGTGAGCAGGTCGACCGGCTCGCCAAGGAGTTCTCGGTGTACGGGACCCGCGACGGCCGTATCTCCATTTCCGGAATCACTTCTGGCAATGTGGACCGCCTCGCCCAGGCTATCCACGAGGTTACTAAATAGACGTTAAAAATAGAAGCTCCGAGTGATGGGTTCTAGCTTGATATTGTTCTATGCATGCTGCAGCTGCAGCCTGTGTGGTAGTTATATTGTAGTTGCATGCGTTGCATATGTGTTGCACGACACCAGTGGCCTCGCCCAACTGCGCAGCAGTTGCTACAGCGCGACGGAGTCGCAAGATAAAAAACCACATTTACAAACAACTACAATTGTCTTGCGACTCCGTCGCGCTGTAGCAACTGCTGCGCAGTTGTCGTAGATTCTGGCTGGTTACATGCAAGCTAATAACTAAACTTATCAGCCATTGAACAGTATTGATAATGCAATAAGACGAGCGACGGCAATGCCTCTGTTATGCCACTGTTAATGCGACTGTAAAACTGCCCCGCAACCGGCTGAACGTCGCGCCTCTAGTCACGTTTTCGACTATCCAGTTGGTTGCGTCCAAACTCTGTTCCCCGCAGCCCCATGCATATGCTGCACCGAAACTGTCATGGGAACCATCCCAGCTACTTTCCATTGATTGCGGTGCAATTGACACTTCAATTGTGCTCATACAAAGTCTCGTGGCAATCCAAGGCGCAACTATGGCTACTACCGTCAAGACAACTGTATTCGAGGGCCAGAAACCGGGCACTTCGGGTCTCCGCAAGAAGGTGTCTGTGTTCCAGCAGAAACACTACACTGAGAACTTCGTGCAGGCCATTCTGGCGTCAATTCCCGAGGGCTCGGACGGAGCCACTCTGGTGGTCGGAGGCGATGGTCGTTTCTACAATGACGAGGCAATTCAGATCATTGCGGCAATCAGCGCTGCCAACGGGGTCAGCAAGCTCATTATTGGCCAGAATGGTCTGTTGTCCACGCCAGCTGCTTCTCACGTCATTCGCAAGAAAAAGGCTACTGGCGGCATTATCCTGACAGCTTCGCAAAATCCAGGTGGGCCCACAAACGATTTCGGCATCAAGTACAATCTTGCCAATGGTGGGCCTGCTCCTGAGTCGGTGACCAACCGGATATTTGAATACACAAAGTCCATTTCCGAGTACAGGATCGTGGCTGACTTCCCCAAGGTCGACATCTCCCGGGTCGGTGCCACCAAGTATCCTGGACCCCTTGAAATCGAGGTCATCGACACAGTGGTCGACTATGTGGAGCTTCTTAAGGAGATTTTTGATTTCGACCTCATCAGGTCATTTTTTGCGTCCAACAAGGATTTCAGAGTGCTGTTCGACTCGCTCAACGGAATTACTGGCCCTTACGGCAAGGCTATTTTTGTGGACGAGCTGGGTCTTCCCTTGTCGTCCATTCAGAACTATGTTCCTCAGGCCGATTTTGGTGGACTGCATCCGGACCCCAATCTGACCTATGCGCATACTTTGGTGGAGCGAGTGGACAAGGAAGCAATCCCATTTGGCGCTGCGAGCGACGGCGATGGTGATCGTAATATGATATACGGTGCCAATGCCTTTGTGTCACCGGGAGACAGTGTTGCTATAATTGCCCACTACGCCAATCTGATTCCATACTTCAAGAAGGGAGGAGTGCACGGATTGGCCCGCAGCATGCCGACCTCGGGAGCCATTGACTTGGTAGCAAAGGCACAGGGCCTGAACAGCTACGAGGTGCCGACCGGCTGGAAGTTTTTTTGCGCGTTGTTCGACTCCAAGAAGCTGTCGATCTGCGGTGAAGAGTCGTTTGGAACTGGCTCGGATCATATCCGCGAGAAGGACGGTCTTTGGGCCGTGGTTGCCTGGCTCAATATCATCGCAGGCGTCGGCAAGCAGGACCCTACGCGGGCAAGTATTGTTGCAATCCAGCACGACTTTTGGAACCAGTATGGTAGGACCTTCTTCACCCGATACGACTACGAGAATGTATCGAGCGATGGCGCCAATCAAGTTGTTGCAGACTTGACTGCCCATATTCAGTCCCCTGGGTTTGTGGGATCCTCAATCAGCGACGAGCTCAATGTTGCTGAGGCGGGTGACTTCTCCTATACTGACCTTGACGGCTCGGTTTCAAACAACCAGGGATTGTATGTCAAGTTCAAGGGTGGTGCTCGAATTGTTGTACGATTATCTGGTACCGGCTCATCCGGCGCAACTATTCGCCTTTACGTCGAGAAGTACGAGTCGGACAAAGCCAAGTTCAACTTGTCTGCTCAAGAATATTTGGCAGATACAATTGCCGCGGCAGTTAAGTTTCTCAGGCTGAAAGAGCTCGTTGGGCGCCACGAGCCCGATGTTCGAACCTAGTAACAATGTACACAATTTGTATAGCTTTTGTAGCGTAAGAACGGCAGCTATTTGTTGTTGTTGTTGTTGTTGCAATTTGATAAATAGTTTTTATTAGTACTAATCGTCGCCGAGTAGCGCGTCAATATCCAAGTGCTGCTTTTTAGCAACGGTTTTATTGACTCCTTCATCTTCTTCTTTGCTCGCTTTTTTCTTTTCCACTTTTCGGATCTCAAAGAGCTCCTCCATCTTGCCTAATGTATCTTCCACGTTTTTAAACAACGTATCTGGCGGCTGCGTGTATTCCGCCAGTTTTGGAAACATGGGAGGCAGCGTCTCTTTATCACCGCTAATAGCAGCTGACTTCACAACCTGCTTTATGCGATGAATAAGTGGGTTGTAGAATTCGTCCACCTGCAAGTACTCTTCACTGTCACCATCGGCTGCTGCTGCATTCATCAAATCCATCCCAAGAATATAGTCCTTCATGGCAGAATTCATTTCATCAGTAGGTTCTCTGTTTTTCCTCTGTAAACTATGCTGAGGCAGCAATATACCACTTTTCGTCTTTACTTCTGCCAAGCTCGGGAATTGATACCTGCGGTGGTCCTCTGCGAACGGTAATGCACACAACGCCAGAGCTTCAAAGTCCGGCTCAACTACGGGGAAAAGACCTATAACTTGCACGTCGGAATTCTTCTTTTGAACGTACCGTGCAATCGCACACTTTTCGAAGACTGCCAGCTCTTGGATTAGAGACGACAGAGCAATTGAATTCGAATCTCCGAATGGTGCCACAATGTAGTCAGTGGTTGCCATGAGATACCATCTTGGTATAGTCGAAGTCAATGCAAATCCAATGATCGATATGCTTGGATCTCCAGTCTCTCTTCCACCAAGAATGTCCTGGATTTCCTGCGGAAGCACCACAATTTCCGATCCAAACCGATATCCGGGAACCAATGATTCTTTATCGATGATTTCCTTGCCTTTTTGGCCATCCCCGTGAGTCTCAACATGGTAATCTCGAACGTATTGAATATAATTCAGATCTCCTTCTTTAGTTTTGGCATACTGGCTTGCTGTAGGCGCATTGGCTCTTCTAGTACAGGGATATCCAACGACAGATATTGATACCGCTCTTTCTGACCCATATTTCTCGCCGTTTCCAATCTCCAAGATACCGTTAAAGGTCTTGACCGGACGTACTCTTTTGATTCGAGGGAAATTCAAAGAGTCGGCAGCTTGTGTGAAATCCGCAACGTATACAAGCTCATCTCCAAGATCCTGTTGAATGCTCAATGCAGTTTGAACAACCGGTGAAGCACTCGTCATATCAACAACCAGAAACCTCAAAACAATCCCCTGCGCTTTCAAGAGGCTGCTGATATGGGAATAAAGCTCCTCATCACCAGATACAGCATTGGAATCATTAGTTATAGCGATGATCGTCCTGCGATACATCAGCTGCCTAGTATGTGCCATGATTAGTTCAATTGCCCTAATGACACCTTTGAAAACTATTTGTCAGTGCCGTGACTTTAGAAATAACATACTATCTGTGCCGGGTGAGCTTCCAGGCGCTATTTCAGACTGCAATTCTTGCATGGTATCGAGTTCAAATCTACGTTAGCGAAAACATCCATATTGAACAAACCACAAGCGTACTGTTGGATATTCTTGACCACATTAACCGCACTGAATTCTAAGTATTAGAAAGCAAGCCAATTGATTCCTTACCGCTTTCTCCAACCGACACAATGCCTATTTGATCATTTTTCCGGGCATTCATGATCTTTGTTAGCCAGCGAACTGGCTCAGACATACACATACCTTGTCTGCAATGATATCGTTTACGTAAGACATAGCCCATTGTAAATCCGTCTCTCTTCTATTGCTATGCGAACTCCCCATCGACACATTTGTATCAATGACAAACACTGTCGCCTGTCGTTAGCACCCTTTCTTCGTTGCTCAGCTTACCTCTTTGTCGGACATGTCAAAGAAACAAGATGTTTAAAACCTTACAGTTCTGACCCTATTATAATAACAATCAGCACAAACAATAACTTATACGGCAGGCAAACTATCCTCACAAACTCTCCAAATCCACGAATAACACAAAATGAATCACAATTGAAGTATCCTAAAATTCACTAAATATAATATGATAAACTATAAAATTTGGCTGAGAACAAAAACAATCACATACCGTAGTATAATTTAGTCGCTAGCTGCAAATTAGAGAGCATACACATACAGCTGCAAGTCAGCACTAGCCTCACTCAAGCTTCCACTGAGTATCATCTCCTAACCCGTGGTTGTCCAACTGCATGTTATAAGCTGTCAGTTCCATCTAGACTTGAGATTCAAATGGCAGACGTCTCAGAGGCTACGTTTGTCAAGGCATTTGTACACCTCGCGAAAGTGCAGGTTTCGGAAAAGGTATTGGGAGATGACTACGTAGGTGATAATTCCAGCGGGCCAGCCAGCCTTCCTAGGATGCCTAGAGACAAACAGAAAAAGGCGACTGTTGGGGCGACTAAAGTCAGTGTCGCTGTGAAATCTGTCAGACACCCCAAATTCTCTATTGTATTTGATAATGTCAATTCGACTGAGACCCTTTTAAGCATTAAGGAGCGCCTTGTCGGTGATCCAGAGGGGCCGCTGATCGATGGCGGTTTTCGCCCGTCCAATGTGAAACTCCTCATAAAAGGCAAGGTTATTCCTGATTCTAAGACTGTCGGAGAAGTCGTTACGGACGGATCAGTTACCTTCATAGCAATGCTCAACGCCGTCAACGACAAGAGTGGACACGATGCAGAGCCTGGGCCTGAGCCGTTGCATGATATAATTGCTGATCATGACAGTCCGTTATGGTCCGACATTAAGACGGTACTTAACAAACATTTGACACCCGAAGAAGCAACATCATTACTTGCCAAGTTCAAACAGGCAACAGCTTATCAAACAGGCAACGGCTTAGGATGGCAGTTTGGTCGCTAAAACTAACAAAAAGAAAAGAAAACTAATACATATTTCAAGTTTAGTCTATCAGTATTCGCTGTGAATAAATTAAGCATATCTGGGTATTATGTTTTAACGTAGAAAGAAGTTTGGATCACTATGCAATAAATATAACATATTAGCGGGGGTCAGAGGTTTTGTTTTTGGTTGGAAAGGAAGCAACCCGCTTGCTTTTGATGTCAAGTCGCCGACTCCCCGGACTGCGTAAGCTCATCATGCGACGGTTTAGGCCCACTTGAATTCCTTTAGACAATGGCTTTAGCTTTTTGAACTCATCAACATCGGTTGAACTGGCATTTCCAGCGTCATTTGGTCGGCTGCTGCCACCGCCCACTGAAGGCGTATAGCCGGGCCTCACACTATTAGACCCAGCCAAGGTCGCCTTTGTCAAGCGACGACGCTCAGCCACGAACTGTCTCAGTTGAACGATGTATTCAGGAGAAAGGTGGCTGAACCCATTGAATCTTCTGTAACAGTTCTCCATAAGATAGCGGGGATCCACAGTTTTCCTGGGATAATTCTGGATCATCTGGAATGCTTCCATTTGATCTTGAACATTTGCAATCAAAGGCTCGCTGAGCTTGATCATTGTAAGTGCCACTCGAAAAAATACCGCTGGTCCGTCAAAGAAGAAGCAGTCCCATACACGTAGCATGGGCTCTATCGGCAAGTGATGAATGTAGGCACTCACAAACCAAGCAGTTGTGAACAGCGTGACATGTGGCATGTTTGTAAGAAAGTTGCAATCGTACTGCTGTTCCTGGTCAACCACCAATTTGTTCCACAGCGAAGGAAGCGACTCCCTAATACAAAGTAACAACACCCCTTGGTCAACACTGGCACCTTCAAGATTAATTACATGCGTGCCGGGAAGATATCTCTGACAGACAATAACCAACATCCAAAATGCTCGTTCTTCGTCCATAAATAACAGTAGAATACCAGCAATGAAGTTCAGTCCCTGACAATAGCCAATTTTCGGTTGATAAACAGAAAACGCCGTAAGAACGCGACGCAGCGATTCGATAAGCGGACTATCTGGCTGATTATTACTGTCAGTGTCAGGAACATTCGGTCTGAAGTGGATGTTATCTGGAAATGTTCGGTGGAGATCGCGTTCAATCACTTCTGTATCAATGTTTTTGAGCGTTTTGGTCTCCTTGCAAAGGTTATCATATAATCCAGGATTGGCATTCAATTTATCAGGACCATTTGCGTACCAGAACCATGCATTTCCTCGCCATTCCGCCGGCACTCCCTTGCGGACATAACGACGCACTTTATCTGACTTTGCCGGAAACCTCTCCGGAACTGCTCCATCCCTTGCCAGACCATTGTCGCGCATCAATTTGTCCCATTTCTGTTTTCGTCGCTGCAAGTACGGTACATATGTGGCCCACCACTGGTTGTACTGCTCTTCAGAAATGTGCATTGTTTTCTTTCGAAACCCGTATCTATCGCGATCCGAAGTTGCTGTGCTAGTCGTGATGAGTGGACGAACAATGGTCGTATTTATATGAGCGTCATCCGACACCTCTGACACTAAACTGTCAACATCTTGGGCGCGTTGGAGTATCGTCACGTTTCCATCAGTGCCGTCCGCCAACTCTGATTGCAATAGGTCAACATTCTCTTGAAGATCCACATCGGGTTGTCGTACCACAGAATCAGCTGGCTTCCGCGTGGCGTTTTGTTGTCCATGGTCATTCATTGTCATATTGTCAAGAACTGGTGTCGACAAACTATGCTTTAAAGACGTATACGGACCCGTTGGTCCATCGTCAATAGTTGATAATGGACGGTCCGGATGAGCCAAAACCCTGAACGCTGGAGGCATCCTATCCAGGGGCGACTTCGACAGCCCATTGACGGACTGCTTGCCGGGCCCGTCCATCTTACGTGCAAGCGGTCGCTATTTACGTCAACGAGCTACTCGAAGTTTGGGAACCAGTCGCGGCTTAAATAGTTGCATGCAAGAGTACCACAATATGCAGAGCCGTCAAACGAAAAAAAACCTACTCTAAAGCAAAACTGAAAATGACAAAAAAAACTGAAAAAAAAGCTAACAAGAACATGTATGCTCTGAATTAATGACAATGCCTATTTACACTATTTTCCAAGACGCTTTCGAAGGGACCGCTGGGCCTTCTTTCTCTTCTTGTATTTATGCCGATTCATCTTGAGTTTCCGCTTGCGTTTGACAGAAGTCGCGGCTATCTCGTCATAGACAATTGAGCCCTCCTCTGTCACATAGCTGTCCTGCATGTTATCATTGAGGAATGAGATCACGGCCTGGAGAGGCGACTCATCTGTTTTGGTTCGAGCCAGGATCACAGTAGTCGACTCGGTGCCATCTTTAAGGTTGAGAACCGTACATCCAGTAACCTTGTTGGCATCCAAATGACTGCCAGAAGCGGACTTACCACCAGATAGTGAACTCATATCCTTGGAAAACAGCTCGTCAGAGATTCTCTCAGAGTCAAACGGGCCAAGCTCCCGCGCAATCTTCACCGAAACCGCATGCACACTCGTTGGCTGATCTCTGGTGAACGCCTCATACAAATTGGAAGCTGGTGTCCATACCTGCACCACCCGCTCGTCTTCCAGCTGTCGCGGAGTCTTGACTCCCGGGTTCATCACCAGAAGGGGTCTATGACGCGCAAAAAATGCCAGTACTGGAAGTTCCATATCTTTCACTTCCTCCGAATACTGCTGGAATTGACGCTCGCTAGTTTTGCTAAAAGGAAAAGAACCCGAAGCTCCCTCATCTCCTCCACCGCTACTGCTGCTGCCACTGCTACCGCTGCCGTTGCTGCTGCTTCTGTTGTTCTTGCTGTTACTGCTGTAGGGGCCTCTCGCTAGTGATGAGGCTCCCTTGCTGTCACAGAACGCCAGACCGACTGCCGGCCAATTGCGCGGCCATCGGCCAGCAACAGCGCTGCTGCTCACCACATATATAGCACGGCGTACTCCTGTTCCAGACCATGATCTGAAACCGGATCCCGCGACCAGCATTCTTTGAAAGTAAGAATCATTCGTAGTCGTCTCCAATGTATATTTTTAAGCCGGGTAAGGTTTCCCTGCATGTGGCTAACAGACAGCATCGCACATACATATTGATGACGGTGGCTTCGACAACAGACGGAGTAGTTAATACTTGAACGTGTTTTTTTGGCGGTTGTTCGCTCCCAAGACATGGCGACTGTTCATGTATTAACGCTTGAGTTGACGAATCTGATTTCTCAGACGAAGCGTCGGAACTCCGAGCTACGTCAAGCGTCTGAACACAGCTTGGCGAGTATCAAGACTTACGTCCCGGGTTCTGATGAAGTTCAGTTTCTAATAGGTAAGACATCGCGTAATGTTTCCAAAGCTAACTGACAGAAATCGCGAAGGACTCGACTTTTATATCTCCTTTCCTTCTTGCTATTTCGACGCGCAATGCCAAGTACTCGGCATCTGCTATCCAGTGTCTCCACAGTTTACTCGTGATCCGGGCCATTCCCATTGATCAAATCAATGCTGTAATAGATGCCTTTACCGAGGCCACTCACCTAGGCGTGGATATTCAACTGAAAATCCTACAGGCCCTTCCAACTCTGGTGCAGAACTACAGTCGGCAGCTCTCGACTGATCACATTGGAAACATTCTTTTGATGTGCTCAATTCTGCAAGGTAACAACAAAACTGCAGTGGTCATAAATACGGCATCGGCCACTCTCCAGCAACTGGTTATTTCTGTGTTTGATCGCATCGTCCAGGAAGATGCTTCAGACACGACACCACCCAAAACTCACGAGGTCTCTGTGGATAGTGGAGACTCCAATGGCGAAAACAAGGCTCTCATCAGCCCCGTATCTTACGATGCTCTGATGATATTTGTCGATATTTGCAATTTGACTGAAAAGCAGCGCCCAGTCTTTGTCAAGTTCAGTACTCTGCCTGAGACATTTGGCCTCGAACTCATTGAGAGCATCATGACGAACCACAGTCCCATATTTTCGGCCCACGACGAGTTTGCATACGTTCTGAGAACTAGAGTTGTGCCACTGTTATTGAGAGCTTTCTCGGAGAAGAGGGAATTCTCTGTTACGGTCCGAGTGACTCGCATATTATATCTCTTATTAAGACGCCAATTACCAGTACTTGAAATCGAGTGCGAAGTCATTTTGTCACTATTAACACATATGCTGGACATAGATGCTGCTCCCTATTGGAAACGACTATTATGCATGGAGGTATTCCAGGGAGTATTCGCGGAATTTTCGTTAGTAGAGGACATCTTCCGCGCATATGATGCTCAGGAAGGACGTCGTCCTATTGTGAAATGTCTTCTGGAGGCCTTTGAAAAAGCATTACCTGAAAATCCGACTGCCATTGGTTACGGTCCAGCATCCATGCCATATAATGTACCAGAAGATGTGTCAGATGAGGACGAATTTGAAAAGCTCAATTTACCGGGTATATCGCTTCGAACCTCTGTGGCTCGAGTTCCTTGCATTGATCTTCTTGACAAAAGTGAGCCGCCTGCTGCACCAATATCTTATCTCTACTACCTGGTCCTAGTTTGCCTCAACTCGTTTTCTGACGGCTTGACAAGGCGCGTTCTCCCAACTTCGGATGCTCTCAGAAAGAACGAACTTACAATGCTCGCAAATCTTGTCAAATCGTGCTCTCCCGCCTTGCTATCCTGTTTCAACACGCTTTTCCGTGCTTCCATTGATCTAGATCTGTATCACCAACAGGTGAGATCTGTTCAAAAGCTCGGCCATGTATCTGGCGTACTTGGTACCGCAGCTCCCCGGGATGAGTTTTTGTCCATCCTGGCAAAGTTCTCCACGAGAACGTTCGATGAGGATTCTTCTACTCGGGAGAGTGCCAGCCGTGGGTCTATTTCGAAAAACATTTTAAGCATGGAGACTCTAGTAGGTAGTTTTGGTTCGCCAAGCAAAACTGAGTCTCAAATGACACCTCTTAGCTTATCTGCAAAGTCTACTCCCAAACAATTGCATTCGAGGAATATACTCTGTTTGAGAGCTTTGCTAAATCTCGCCCAGACGCTAGGTCCATCTTTATCGACGTCGAGTTGGCTCATTTGTATACAAACCATTCAGTTCTGTGATGCGATAGTGAATGGGTCAGGAAAGAAGCGTGCGAGGAACTTCTGGGGAGTAAATTGCTTCGCCCAGCTTGGACCAGAGTTTTCTCCAGTAGATACATCGCTCCACAGATTGTTGGATTCCACCAAGGATTATTCTGATGCAGCATTCTTCAATCTGTTGACTGCAATGTGCGCTGTATCTGAGAGTGTATTACAGATGGATATTGACAAGCCAGGCAACGAGACGGTTTGGGATAATTTCTTCTTGATAGACTTGATTGGACAGACTGGGGATATAAATTTGCATCGCGTTGTTTCACAGAAACCCGAAATTTGGAGAATCATAACAGACCATTTATTCAAAATTATCAGGACTCGCGCAGTTGTTTCGGACATTAGATATAGAGCGGCTGTCGTCCTTTCTGATCTCATACTGGCATCTGCTGTAAAGAGCGTGTCCATCTCTGAGCATTATACAGGAGAAGTTCAAAGAAGGTTATTTGATACTTTGAATCAGCAGATCACTTCCATGAAAAAATCGGATAATCCGGATGATGGCTTGCAAGTCGACCAGACGTCCTCTGACATTCATGTTTTATCAATCGACACCCTCAATAAAGTACTCGACCAATGTGGAGGAAAGCTTCAAAATGGCTGGGATCTAGTATTTTCAGCAATAGACACCGTGTTTGTGAAAGACGAGCACTTGTCTAAAATGCAGAATGATCGAGCAATAAGGCTCATCAGATCAGGATTTGAATCTTTAACCTTGATTTGCAATGACTTTCTGGTCGTATTACCGGAGAAGTGCCTTATTAACTTGATTGAAACTTTATCCAAGTTCAGCAACCAGGAAAGTGATTTGAATATATCTTTCACTTCTATCAGTCTTTTTTGGGCGGTTGCAGACCATTTGAAGAGGTTGCTACAAAAGAAGGAATTACCAGATTTAAAGGAAACGGTGTCAGATGCCTCTCAGTTGGTCATTGTAGCGAAATCATCTGCATTTCCTGAAAATGTGCATGCACTGTGGATACTGCTACTTTTACATTTAGCAAATATCACAAACGACATTCGAACGCAAGTTCGAAATGGTGCTATTCAGATATTTTTCCGCATTTTTGACTCTCATGGTGGTGACACGCCGCCCATTGTCTGGAGAACTTGTCAAAATATTGTGCTACCACAAGTTATGAAAGTACGTCCTCCATCTGATATGGGAGAGCGCGGTGAATGGAGCGAGACAATGTCTCTAATACTGTCTGGATTCAGCACTTTATATCGATCATTTCTACTCCTTCTGGTCAAACAAGACAACTTCATCGAAGTATGGGAGTCACTTATAGCATATTATGGCTCTCTTGTCGAGCGGAAAGATCCAATATTGTCTTTTGCTGTTTACAATTCCCTGAAAGGGGTCTTGTCTGGATTCTCGGCGGATGCTGCTCTGCTACCGCAAGCCTGCTTGAATCTAGCTTGGGACTTTTGGGTATCTCAAACTGTACATTATAGTGCATCTGATGCTAAAGCGGCACAGGAGGCATTGATCGTGGTCGTCAAACTTCACTCTCCTCTTTATCAGCTATCTCTGTCGCATAGCATTTCACAAGCTAGGTTGGAAAAGGGCATTCTCCTTCTAAAGAACTGTGCTCTTTTTGGTCATTTACCGCAGTTTTATTCAGATAGACAGCATATGTCGCCGTTGCAGGCAGTTGCTTTAGAGCAAATTGCTACTATCAAGCTGGATTCCCACGATATAAAGGGGCTTGTCCTTCGTGCCATTTCTGAACTTGCCGCAGCCCCTTTTGCTAAGAAGATAGGCGACAATAATTCTCATATCGAATCTGGGGCCAAAAAACCCTCGTTCGTCCGTTTATCATTGGAGTCTATGCTGCTACTGAGTGTGACTTTTGAAAAACTCTCTCATGAATCTAATGATTTCAAGTTTATTGTTGAAAGTGGATCTGTGAATGACATCTTGCAATCAATTCTTTTGCCAATAAAGGCTAAGTTTGACTGTCCTTCCGTCAACCCTGACCAAATAGGTACTCAGCAAGAGCTGTGGCAGATTGCGACAAAATTGCTGATTGACGTCTTGAGCAGGTTGTGGAAGTTCATAATCGCTGACGTTTCAAAATATCGTGAGCTTTGCCAAATTATTTTGGATTGTGGAATATCAATATTTTCCAATCAATCCAGATCACAACTGTGCCTTGAGAAAGCTTACGAAGACTTTGATATTGAAATGTACCATCGATTTGTTTCAATTGTTGAGCCAAGTGAGAGTTCAGACTACGAGGCAATGCCTCTATTTTGGATACCTCTTATACGGCAGCTGTTCAGCGTTTCCGCGTTGTACTACAGAGCAAGATTCACGACGGTTTATTTCTCGCAGAATGTGTCACTACATGTTATAAATAGGCTGATTCTGGGCCCCTTTCATGGTTCAACGGAAGAAATCGTAACGCTGCCTCGGACTGAAATATCATACATGTGCCTTGATGAATTATTCCGTTTAACGTCATTTGAGGGTCGCGCGCATACAGAGCTTATAGTCCAGGAATCATTCTTATATCTGGCCTGGAGAGTATCGATAGCATTACATCAATACGTGGCTGATCAACCTTTGAGGGGGCATGCACCGCAACCAGCTTCGTCTCGTCGTGAACTAACTCACATCCTCGGGCTGCTTTCTCTGCATTCAAAGAGAAGCGACATTCATGCTGTACAGTTTTTCAGAAGGATATACCCGTTGATCACGAAATGTATACCAGTAACTGGCGCCGATCAAGATATACTGAAGCTATTAGAGACTATCTTACAGAACATTGGAACTACGAACCTTTGGGGGGCTTCCGTGGATAATGATGCATAAATAGTATGAACTTAAATAATACATAGCATGATGATAAGCTATCATATCATTTCCTCCGGATGTTGGGCATTAAATTCATGAGGGTTAGTAGTACTGGGAGTACCAGGTCTATCCTCAGGACGATAAAGAAAAGGAGCACCATTACGAGATGACGAGGAGAGAATTGAAGCAGTCCTGTCCCCTGTTGAGGTAAAGAGTCGTCTTCCACGCTCTCGCTGGAAATCTCGCCATCTTCTCATGACAATCTGAGATGAGTCGAACTCCCCTGCTGCATCGTCATGGCCAGATTTATCCCCACCCTGAATGGTACGAGTATCACCCCAACTGAAGTCATCAAACTTCCAGTATGAATACATCGGCAACACAAAGTTCCAAATCGGAAGTGCGAATAAATAGATTAGCATCCACCCGACATATGAGACCCTGCTTGCCGTTATAACAATTAGCACTCCAGGCAGACCTAAAATGAGGGCAAGTAAAATCAGTGACATAGTCGGAGTCGGCTTCCTAACAATTGCGATAATAATGACATATATCGTGAAACTGATAGCAGCAGGCAAAACCAAAGTACTAACAAGATCCACAAACACGACAAATTGCATCGAAATGCAGAACACTCCACACAAATCACGGACCTTGACCAATTCAAATAGATTATGAACGGTGGAGTTAATCCATCGACGTCTTTGTGACAAAAGCACTCTGAAATCAGAAGGTGCTATGGTCTTGCAAGCAGCCTTAGGAACAAAAATCTGTTTCCTCTTGGGGAACGTTCGAAGCATCAAAGTAGACAAGAACCGATCTTCACCGAGCAACAACAAGTTCTTCTTGTGAAGAGTATCGACCACATTCTCAGCATACCTCTCAACCACATCGGGGTTAGCGAGAATCGGAATCCAGAAGCCATCATCTCCTTTTGGTGCCTTGATTCGATACATGCAGAAACATCCCGGCAAACAGGTAACACTTCCGAAAGTCGATTCAAACGCTTTGGCTTGATGGTGAGATATAAAGTATTCAAACACCTGGATCATGGTGACCCAAGATTCAGTCTTATTCGCAATCTTCGTCTCGCCACACAGACCCATAACTTCAGGGTCCTTTACCATACAAGCCACCATATGAGTGATCGAATCAGGGAAGATCTTCGTATCTGCATCGACCATAAGAACAATTTCATAGAAATCAGGGGCAATTCCTGTCACCTTCCAGATACCATTGAAAATCTCATACTCCAATTCAGTCATTCTCTCGTCGAACATGACCCGCTGCAGAAAACTCATCAAAATGATCTGAGAATCTCTCTTTCCCCTATTACCAGGTTTGGGCTGCCCCTCTTCCGCTGGAGTTCCACACTTGACGATAGTCAAAATTGGAACCCGCTGCTGCTTGGCAGGTTCTATAGTATCGTCATCATACTTGTAGAAACCAGCATAAACTTTGGCCATGTTGTGACGCTTTGCCCCACTCACCACTGAAACATACGAATAAGGCTTCACTTCCTCAGCGGGTTCCGCAAAGTCAGTCATCATCGAGACGGCAATATCTGGAGTTGTTAAGTCATTTCCAGCTCCTTTAATCATTCCATCACAGATAATCACGATTATTTTATGCGAATTCGGGTAATCAGTGGTCGCAATCGAATCAAGAGTGGTCCGGAGACCATCAACTGATTCTGAATATGCAGTAACCAGACATATGGTATGGGCAAGTGGGTAGCCAAATGGCTGATAGTCAACAGGGGGCTGAGGGACAACGTAGTCATAACGAACCTGAGAAGCACCGTTCATGTTTTCATACTCTTCTTCCTCGGGACTATAGTCAATAGTGCCGCCTGCACCGTCGTCGTCGCCAAGCATTCCAGCACCATGATAGGACGTGTCACCAGACATGAACGACTTGCGCCTTCCATACTGATCAAAGCTTGAATCATTGTTAAGGAGCATGAAAGAATTTCGAGAATTATTGGCACCTCCGATTCCGTACATTGCACTACCAGGAACAAGTTTGGACGTTGATGTAACAGGGATCTGAAGGTTCATTGTGACGCTTTGTCTGTTTTTCTCCTTGTTGTTGTTCTTGTTGGTCGAAAAGATTCTGGAGCGTCGATCACGTCTTCGAGGAGCCGGCGTGGCATTCTTGATATTTGGCGCCCGCGAATAAATATCATTGGACCAGTCCTCGATTTCTGCATTGTGGGCTTCTAACTGCTTGCGATCCATGTAAAATGCGCCCTGTTTTCCAGACACAAACCACTTGAAATAGCAGGCTACAAGGAACTTTGTCCCCACCAAGCCTATAATGAACACCAACGAGACGTATAGCACTACCTGAGAAGCAATACAACCAATAGCTTCGGTGTCGATATATCCGACCTTGATTGTTTCTGCAAGGCACTTTACTACTTGAGCTTGGCGACCGTGAGACATTAGCTGCGAAACATCGGTGCCTCTGAGAGAGGTGTCGTTGCGCAGCAAATCAAACTCATCAGGATAATCCAAATCGGCCGTTACCAACCAATCAAGGAGTTCGAGATCAAGCACATATCCGTTATACACTACTAGGTTCCTCGTTGTATTCTGCACGTCATTCCAAGTGAAATAGACCTCAGCAGTAACGGGAAGAGAATAGTATGCGGTACGAGCTGATGCTGCAGTATGACAAGCATAGCCCTCATAGTACTCAGTAGTGAAGTTAGGCTGGGTAGTACCGTTCTGTGCAAACACTCTGCAGGGAAAGTACCATCCCAGATTTCCGCTATCGTCGTGAGGAATTGTACAGTTGTCTTTCGCTGTGATGAGTCCCTTACAGTTACCGTTGACATTTTGGAACAGGAAGCTCGCATCCATCCCGCCAGCGTTGACAGGCGGATAAAGCACATTTGAACCAGCTGGAATCCCGTCAGCTGCCGGATGGCTGGAGCTGGTGAGTTCATAGGCTCGTCCATTGATGATGAGAAAACCGTCATTGACCTCGTTGTTTCTGATTCTCACCACGTCATTATGACACACTGTATTGGTGAATCCAAACGTCAGGAAGGCCACAAACGCTGCAACATATAAAATGACGGTGATGAGGCCCATTTTCTCTCTCCAGGCTTCTTGTCTCTCTTTTGTCCGCATGCCAAAAAGACGAAGAACCGGAGATGGCGCCCAGAATGTGATGAGGCCGCAATAGGCATGCCACAATGAAGGAGCCTCCTTATTTGATCTGGGCAAAGGAGGCGGTCTGAGTATTGGAGGCCCTGTCCCCTTTTCGTCAGAGTACCTCTCGGAGCTATCGTCCAGATTCAATGGTGCTCCCTCGGGATGGTGATGTCCGTCATTGACATCGTCGTAGCCGTCGCCAACATAATAATGGTCTTCGTGGCGACCTTGACCTTGATAGTCGCCAACGTCATCACCGTCAATGTCGTCACCAGCATAGGGATCATCACGCTCGTCATTGAGCCCGTAAACATTTCGCCCAGACGCTGGTTGCTCGACTGGATAACCGAGATGAGCGTCTTGATCGACATTTCCGTCATTGTCGCCATGAGGAATGTCGTTGAGCGGGATGTTCATTGAATCCTGAGGATTGCTGTATGGCTGCTGGTCCCGGTGCTGGAGCTCGTAGGAGATTACTGGATCTACACCAGTTGTCGACGGCTGTACCTGAATGCGACCTGCCGACTGGGCTGCAAGCTGAGTGTAGTGATATCGCGGGTGGTCCGGGTCTATGCGTGTTCTCTCGGGACGGACGAGCGACTTCTTGCGTGAAAAGTCCACCGAGCTGGTTGGTTTCATTGAAGCACCCTTTCCTGGACTGCTAAAACCGCCTTCCTCATCGTACTCCACATACTCTGGCCTTTGGTTCCTTGGTGGAGAATCTGGTGGTCCACCTCCTCCAGGGAGCTGTCGAAACGACCCTGAACGTTCCACTAGTCGTTAGCCTGGCCAACCTACTGAACATGTGCAAAACACTGTACTTACTGGCAGATTTCACGAACGGCTATGAGAGCAATGCAAACAGAACAAACGGACGAAACACCAGAATCGGTAGTTTAACGAAGGTGAAAATGCCGATTCTACAAAAGCCTGGTCCCGGTCGAAATGATAGGGAGCGCAAGTCGTGTTTTTGTATGTTTTTTCCTATTGCCCGTTTGGGTGCAAGGGGTAGGGGGCCAAAGGTTATTTTTAGTGTGGGGCGTCTTGTGCGTCTAGCTTTTACGAGCGTCAAGGAAGTCGAGATCAGGGCACGGCTTGATATCGAGACAGCTGCTGTATTGGGGTTTATTCGTGACGTGAGGACTAACGTCACCAACACAAATCATCTAACTAGTTTACATATATATATATATATATATAGGTAAATGTACACTTACTCGCATATATCGAGACTGTTTTACATCAGTGCAATGACATATCCACATACATTCGTATTGCGAAATAACTAGAGAATTACAAGAGAATGTTTCGTTTTATTACCTCCGTCAAGCAATATCCGGATAATACAATATATACTCCTGCTTGATCTTTTCCCAAGTGCTTGGGTTGAAAAAGACATACATGCCGCTCTCAGCCTGGGCTGCCTGCTGAACCGGCTCGCTGTCTGGATCCTTGGTGAGCCACAACTTGAGCATTTTGTGATACCTCCAAGTGCGATTCGTGAGCTCCACAGCAGCAGCTTCCTGCATGCTGTCTCGAGGCATTGTGTAGAACATGTAAAAGAGCGTCTCTATATCGAAATCTCGGAGGATTTGCTGCTGGGGAAGAACTGAAGGTACGTCATAACAGGCCGGCAGCTTGAACTCTGGGATGGTTTTATGCTCGGACGTTTCGATCCATGGTGAAGAGAATGTCTTTGACAGCGGTTCCTCGGTGCGATTGAAATTGAGGCCAATATTCCGCAGGTCGTTACCAATTGCCACAGTCGTCTGGTCGTTATCTTCCATCCGGATGACGCCAAGAAGACCGTTTATGCCAAATTTGTCGAGCTCAGCGTTGGATCCCAGCGGGGGCCTCGTTTCTAACGGTGGTCTTGGACCCGACATTGGAGGACCGTTGAGCGCATTGGAAGCCAGCGCACCAGGCAAAGCTGGAAAGTCTTCGGCGTCTCCTTTCCTGCCTTGCAAGCCTGGAGGTGCCGGTGACTGTGTGCCATTTCGAGGAGGACCACCAACGGTCTGCCCTAATGTCGGAAACTCCGACAGGTCGAGCGCTCCAGCATTCTGAGGCTGTCCCGGAGCACTGCTCATGCCGTTTGGTAACGTTACAGATGGAGTCTGCTGCCTCAAACTGGTACTGGCAGTTGGGGCTCCCCAAGTTGGTGGCTGAGGTTGGCTATTCGCAGCCTGGACTGTGCTGGTGGCCCATGCCGCATGCGTTGGAGGCTTTACAGATCCGTTCGATGCCCTCGACGACGTCAAGATTGTGCGTGACGGCTGCTGTTGAGCAGGTGGTCGTCCCGCTGTGTTAGAAGTGCACACCCTCTCAAGCTAGCTATTTCATACCTTGTCTATTCATGTTCCAGAGCGATCTGAAGGGTGATGATGAAATGAAATGAAATGCTGCGCGGCTGACAGCATTTCAAGACTCGACGCAGTCGACGTGATGCAGGGAAAGAATTGTTTCATTTTATAAGTTACAGACCGATAATACAAATGCCACGCGGAGTGAACATTCTTATAACAGGGACGCCGGTAAGTAGATTTTATTGATGGAAAAAAAAGACTGACAACAGGGAACTGGCAAATCCAGCCATGCTGAGGGCCTCGCAGAGCAGCTGTCGGATCTCAAGCTATTTTCTATCAACGACATAGCCAAGGAGAGAGACTGCTTCTCAGGATACGACGAAGAGAGGAAGAGCCATATTGTTGACGAAGATAAAGTTATGGATGCTATAGAAGAGGATCTCGAGAAAGGTGGACTGATACTAGACTGGCATATCTGTGACATTTTTCCCGAGAGATTGATCGATCTGGTGATAGTGTTGCGAACAGAAAACGGAGTCCTGTACGACCGGCTCAAGAAAAGAGACTATCCAGAGAACAAGATAAGCGAAAACATCGACGCCGAGATCATGCAAGTGATTCTCGATGAGGCTCGAGAAAGCTATGCCGAAGAGATTGTCATCGAGCTTGAAAGCAATACCGTGGAGGATCTGGAATCCAATCTAGAGCGCATCGTCGCATGGAAGAAAATGTGGGAAGAGCAGCAGCAGCAGCAGCAGCAGCAGAGCGACTAGGTGCTGCCCTGCAGCCTTCCCATTGCGCTGTCGATGAGGTCGCAAATCTTGAGAACTTGCACATGGGTGTTGTAGAAATGGTTGGGTGCGATTCGAATGACGTCAGGTTGGCGCTCGTCTCCAATGGCACCATGGTCCTCCAAAAAGCTGAAAACTTTCTGCATGACTCCCTTCCCGCTTGGCAAAAACAATAAAGATAATTGGGCACCCCTTTCGGCTGACTGTCTGGGTGTGATGATAGTGAACCTGGGCTTGTTTTCGGCGGTTATTGTGGTGCTGCAGTTGTCCACTGTAATATAGTAACGTGAGTCTTCAAGTAATTGTTCTAAATATTCCGTCAGGCTGATGCTTCTGGTGCGTAGCTTCTCTATTCCACCAGCCTTTTGGAATACTTTCAAACTCTCGCCAAGACAGACCGTGTTGAGTACGCTTGGATTTGACATTCTGAATCCATTTGCCCCTCGTATGGGTTCAAACTCATCCTTCATAGCAAATCTAGTTTCTAGGCTGTTGCCCCACCACCCTGCTAGCCGTGGACGGTTATCGGTGGTGTGCCTTTCGTGTATAAAGACGCCTCCAATGCCTCCTGGACCAGCATTTAGATACTTGTAAGTACAAAATACTGCAAAGTCAACATCCCAGTCATGGAGACGCAATGGCACATTGCCTACTGCATGGGCCAAGTCCCATCCTACAACACAGCCTTTAGCCTTTGCAGCCTTCGTAATTCGCTCTAAATCGAAAAGCTGCCCTGTATAAAACTGGATTCCAGAAAAGATCACAATGGCGATGGATTCCCCTTGATCTTCAATAACTCTCAGTATATCTTCAGTTCTGAGTGTGAACTCTCGGTCTCGAGGCGCCAATGGAATCAAACCCTCCTCAATGGTATATCCATGGAGCTGAACCTGGCCCTGGAAGGCATATGTATCAGATGGGAAAGCTTTCAGTTCAAACAGTATCTTGTGCCTCGTTTGTGTCGGCTTGTAAAAAGCAGCTAGCATTGTGTGAAGATTACCAGTTAAAGTATTCATGATAGCAACTTCCGAGACATCCTTAGCACCCAGGATAGGCACCAACAGCGGTGTAACAGGATCATCGATCGAGACCCATGGTTCTGAATAAGGATGGTTAAAATGCGACACTACACCTCTCTCTTTCCAGGCATTGAGCTCGGATACAACAGCACTCTCGGTTGCCAACGGCATTAACCCCAGCGAGTTACCACAGAAATAGAGAGACTTGTCGCCCGAATCACTAATGCCGAGCGACTTCAACGAAGGTATGGCAAAGTATTCCTCATAGCTGGGGAACTGCTCGTCTAGTTGTTCAGCGTACTCTATAGATCTGATTGACATATCGCTTAGTGAGGCTTCACAATCAGGGGTTCGATGTAAGCCGCCATCCGATCGACCCCGCTGACAACTGCTCAGCAGTTGCATCAGCGCGACGGAGTCGTAAGACAGACTAGTTGGGCAATGGACGAGTGTTCGCTTTAGACGTTATTCAAATTGTCAATAAAAAAGGTACAAGCTACTACTAACTTACCGAAAGAAGGCCTCAACCAAACAGTTGGAGTAGATGATACAAGATGGAAATATAAATGTATATTCAAATAATGGACCGTACATCTATCTAACTTGACAATCTTCTCTATGCAGCTACTGCGATCTCCAATTGATCCCAGGAGCGTTTCTCAATGCTACCGTTACCAGGCAGCCTGGTCGACTCCATCAAAAATACATCGACGTCTCGGGCACACTGTCGACCTTCTTGGATACCCCATACAATCAAACTCTGGCCACGTCGGCAGTCTCCAGCAGCAAAGATGTTGTCACCAACAAAGTAGTTGCTGCTGGTCGAAATGTTACCTCGTGGATCACGGGTGACCTCGAGGTTCTGAGCCTCAGGGCCCACGAAGCCCATAGACAGCAGAACAAGATCGGCAGGGAAGAACTCCTCAGAATTGGGGATTTCAGCCATCTGCCAAGCACCGCTGTCGGACTGCTTCCATTCAACTCGTACTGTCTTGACACCCTTGACATTACCGTCCTCGTCGCCAACGAATTCCTTCGACAAAATGCAATACTCTCGAGGATCCTTTCCGTAGTGGGCCTTGACCTCAGAGTGACCATAGTCGACTCGGAAGATACGAGGCCACTGGGGCCATGGGTTATCCTTTCCTCGGCCAGCAGCTGGCTGAGGAAGCAGTTCAAAGTTCACCACCGACTTGGCTCCGTGTCGCACAGACGTACCGATACAATCGTTACCCGTGTCTCCACCGCCAATGACAATGACGTTTTTGCCTTCAATCAACGGCCTCACTTCTTCAAGGTTGCCCTCCATGAGCGACTTTGTGTTCCACTTGAGCAGCTCCATCGCAAACTTGATGTTGTTGAGGCTTCTGCCAGGAATCTTGAGGTCACGAGGAATAGTCGAACCAACGGCGCAGATAACCGCATCGTTGTTGGCTTTCAGCTCGTCCATGGTGATATCGTCGCCTACACTTGTGTTGGTTATGATAGTCACGCCTTCATCCTTGAGCAGGTTGATTCGTCGCTCCACAATGCGCTTGTCGAGCTTCATGTTAGGAATACCGTACATCAAAAGACCACCAGCCCGATCAGCTCGCTCGTAGACAGTCACAGTGTGGCCTGCATGATTGAGCTGATCTGCAGCAGAAAGACCAGCAGGGCCAGAACCAATGATGGCAATCTTCTTGCCAGTTCGAACAGCCGGAGGCTTAGGGACCATCCATCCCTGCTCCCAAGCATGGTCGATAATAGCCGCCTCGACACTCTTGATGCCAACTGGGTCCTCGTTGATACCCAGCACACAGGCACCTTCACAGGGAGCAGGGCACACTCGGCCAGTAAACTCGGGGAAGTTGTTGGTCATCATCAGACGCTGGAACGCCTCAAACCACCGATCTTTGAACACCAGCTCGTTCCACTTGGGAATGATGTTGGAGATGGGGCAGCCAGTATCCGACTGGCAGAACGGTACACCACAGTCCATACATCTGGCAGTCTGGTACTTGAGCTCGTCCTTGGTGAGCCGAGTAGAAAGCTCCGCCCAGTCCTTGGTTCGATCCACAGGGTTTCGATACTTTTCAGCTCGTCGCTTGTACTTTGTGAATCCCCTGACCTTGTCGAGCACCAGCTTGGGCTTCTTCTCCTCGGCCTTGTGGTCAAGAATAGTGTCCTCAAGATCCAGTACTCGAGGCTCCTTGGTATGATGCGCGTGGGGAACCGGGGTGGTGCTTCTGGACAATGCATTTCGGATCTTTTTGATCTCGCCATTGGTGATGTCAGCTTCTGGGTCCTCCTTGATCTGGTGCAGGAAGCCGTTGATTTCCGAGAGCTTGGCCTCCTCGACCTTTCTGGCCTCGGCTTCCAAGACTCGCTTGTAGTCAACAGGCAGCACCTTGACGAACCGGGGCAGAACGCGGTTGAAGTCGGTGAGGATTCGGTCCGCGACCTCCGACCCAGTGTAGTGCCGGTGGTCCTCGACGAGTCCACGCACAAACGCGATCTCAGCCGGGTCGGTGACCTGGCTCAGCTCTACCGACTCGCCATTAACGTTGTTGATAAAGTCCTGGCCCATATCGAGCACATAGGCAATACCACCAGACATTCCAGCCGCGAAGTTTCGACCAGTAGCGCCCAGAACAACCACGCGACCGCCAGTCATGTACTCACAACCGTGGTCGCCGACACCCTCCACCACCGCAGTGGCACCCGAGTTTCGCACCGCGAACCGCTCGGCAGCGATTCCGCGGAAAAAGCTGGTGCCTGAGGTGGCTCCGTACAGACAGGTGTTGCCAATGATGATGTTCTCCTCCGCCTTGAACACCGAGTTCTTGGGCGGGTAGATGACAATACGACCTCCCGAAAGACCCTTTCCGACATAGTCGTTGGCGTCACCCTCGAGCTCGAGGGTAATCCCGGGCGCCAAAAACGCACCAAACGACTGGCCAGCCGATCCAGTGAGATTGACATGGACAGTGTCGTCAGGCAGGCCCTTCTCGCCAAACTTCTTGGAGATGCGGTACGACAGCGTGGACCCCAGCGAGCGGTCTGTGTTGATGATCTCGGCGCCGATGCGCACCGGCAGACCCTTCTCGAGTGTCACCTCGGACTCGTCGATGAGCTTGTTGTCCAGACGGACGTGCAGCCGGTGGTCCTGCTTGCGCACGTTGCGGGTGGCCACGCCAGGTCGCAGAGTGTGCGCAGGGGTCAGAATGGGCGACAGGTCGAGGTTGGCAGTCTTGATGTTGCGCAGATCGTCGCGCACTTTGAGCTTCTCGGCGTGTCCCACCATCTCGTTGATGCTTCTGAACCCCAGCTTGGCCATGATGGCCCGCAGCTCGTTCGCGATGTAGTAGAAGAAGTTGATGACGTGCTCGGGAGTGCCGCTGAACTTCTTGCGCAGCTCGGGGTCCTGGGTCGCAATGCCTACAGGGCACACGTTCTGGTGGCACCGTCGCATCATGACACAGCCCATAGCAATCAGCGGCGTCGTGGCGAATCCCCACTCCTCTGCACCCAGCAGACAAGCAATAGCCACGTCGCGACCAGTGCGGAGCTGGCCATCAGTTTGCACAATAACACGGCCTCGCAGGTCGTTGAGCACCAATGTCTGATGAGTCTCCGCCAGACCCAGCTCCCATGGCAAACCCGCGTACTTGATACCAGTCCATCGTGATGCTCCAGTACCTCCGTCGTGGCCAGAAATGAGAATGTGGTCAGCCTTGGCCTTGGCGACACCAGACGCAACGATACCGACACCCACTTCCGACACCAGCTTCACCGACACGCGGGAGCGCGGGTTGGAGCACTTGAGGTCATAGATGAGCTGCTTGAGGTCTTCAATCGAGTAGATATCGTGGTGAGGAGGTGGCGAGATGAGACCCACACCAGGTGTCGAGTGTCGCGTCTTTGCAATCGACAGCGACACTTTGTGGCCAGGCAGCTCACCACCTTCACCAGGCTTGGCTCCCTGAGCCATCTTGATCTGGAGCTCGTCGGCGTCAGAAAGGTAGTATGAGGTGACTCCGAACCGGCCAGACGCGATCTGCTTGATGGCAGACCGCATTGTGTCGCCGTTCTCGTTGACAGCCGACCGCTCAGCGTCTTCACCACCCTCACCAGTGTTGGACTTGCCGCCCAGCCTGTTCATGGCCACTGCCAGCGTCGAGTGGCTCTCCATGGAGATGGATCCGTACGACATCGCACCAGTCACGAACCGGCGCACAATCTCCGTCCAGGGCTCCACCTGGTCGATGGGGATGGGGTGCGAGGCCTCAAAGTCGAAGTCGAGCAGCCCTCGCAGCGCGCAGTTCTTGACTGCGTCGTACTCCTTCTTGGAGTACGCGTCGTACGCTTTCTCGTTCTTGTTGCGCACCGCGTCCTGGATGTTGGCGATGGCGCTGGGCTCGTTGATGTGCGACTCTCCACCGTCTCGCCAGTGGTACTCGCCCGACTCGGGCAGCCCAGCAGGCTTGATGGTGTCGCGGGTCGGATATCCCTGGTCGTGCAGCGTGAAGGCGTCCTGGGCAATGTAGCTGAATCCCACGCCGCGAATACGCGACGCGGTTCCGGCAAAACACTTATCGACAACGTCGTTGTCGATCCCCAGGATCTCAAAGATCTGGGCCGCCTTGTACGACGCGAGGGTCGAGATGCCCATCTTGGACATCACCTTGAGGATGCCGCCGTCCACCGAGTGCTTGTAGTTGTCGATGACCTCGTCGTCCGACACGGCGTCCTTAAGCAGCCCCTCGTGGCTCATCTTGAGCAAGCTCTCCATGGCCAGGTACGGGTTGACTGCGTCGGCTCCGTAGCCCACCAGCACGCAGATGTGGTGAACCTCGCGCGCCTCTGCAGTCTCTACGACCAGCGCCACGTTGGAACGCACCTTCTGGCGCACCAGGTAGTGGTGCACTGCACCAGTCGCAATCAGTGCAGACACGGCAACACGAGACGCAGAAGTAGCACGGTCGCTGAGGATGATGATCTTGTTCTTCTCGCTGATGGCCTGCGCCGCCTCTTTGCAGATGCGATCGACCGCCTTCTCGTAGCCGTCGAGACCCTCCGACTTGTCGAACGTGATGTCGATCTGCGCGATGGTCCAGGACGGGTAGTAGGTGGTCATGGCGCGCAGGGCTGCCAGCTCGTTGAGCGACAGCACTGGCGACGGCAGCATGAGCCGGTTGCACTGCGACGGCTTCATCTCGAGCACATTGCCCTGAGGGCCTACGTAGCACTCGAGCGACATCACAATGGACTCGCGAATCGGGTCAATGGGCGGGTTGGTGACCTGGGCAAACAGCTGGCGGAAGTACTCGTACAGGATCTTGGGCTGGGTGCTGATGCACGCCAGGGCCGCGTCGTTGCCCATGGATCCGAGTGCCTCCTTGCCGTCGCCCGCCATCGGCGCCAGCAGCAGCGTGAGCTGCTCAAACGTGTATCCAAACGCCGCCAGCCGCGGGTCGGCCTGCACCGTCACCGCGTAGTCAATGGCGGGATGCATGGCTGCAGCGCCAGTACCTGCGCTAGCGCCAGATCCAGATCCAGATCCTGCAGCTGCACCCCTGGCGATCTTGTCTTGGAGCTCAGGCATAGTGATGAGGTTGGCGTGGATCCACGCCTTGAAATCGAACCGGTCGGCGACTTTCTTCTTGAGCTCGCGGTCGTCCACCACTTTGCCCTCTTTGGTGTCGACCAGCAGCATGCGGCCGGGGCGTAGTCGGCCCTTCTGTATCACTTTCTCAGGCTCGATGGACATGACACCCACTTCGGACGCACAGATCATGCGGTCGTCGTCGGTGATGTAGTACCGGCAGGGCCGCAGTCCGTTACGGTCCAGATTGGCTCCGCAGTACCGCCCGTCCGCAAACGTGAACAGCGCAGGGCCGTCCCACGGCTCCATGAGGCAGGCAGCCCACTCGTAGAAGGCCTTTTTCTTGGGGTCCATGTCGGTGTTGTTCTGCCACGCCTCGGGAATCATCATCATGACCGCCTCCGGCAGCGATAGCACGCCGTTGATGACGAGCAGCTCGAGCACGTTGTCGAACGCCGCCGAGTCGGACCCGCCCTCCTCGATGACGGGATACAGCATGTCGAGCTCGTCGCCAAACAGCGACGACTCCATGAGCCCCTCGCGCGCTCGCATCCAGTTCTTGTTGCCCCGCAGCGTGTTGATCTCACCGTTGTGAGCTGCCCATCGCAGTGGCTGGGCGCGGTCCCACGACGGGAACGTGTTGGTGGAGAACCGCGAGTGCACCAGCGCGAAGTGGCCCTCGTAGTCCACGTTGACGAGGTCGTGGTAGTAGTTGTACACCTGCACGGGCGCCAGCTGGCCCTTGTAGACGATGTTCTTGTTGGACAGCGAGCAGATGTAGAACCAGTTGTGGAGGCCAATGGTGTGAGTGGCCTTCTTGCGCAGCACGTAGAGCTGACGCTCGAACCGCTTCTCGAACTGAGCGTCGAACAGCACGGGATCGACGTTCTCAGGGGCCGACGCAGGGCCATACGCAGCCTCGAGCACCACGATGGGCTGCAGGATGAGGGGCTCGCGGGACAACGCAGCGGGGCCTAGGATGGACGAGTCGCGGGGCACGCGCCGCCACGCCAGCACCCGGAGACCCAGCTCGGCGGCAATGTGCTCGAAACTGGCGCGCGATTGCGCCAGCACCTCCTCGTCGTTCTTAAAGAACAGGTTGCCCACCGCGTACTGGCCCAGCGGCGGCAGCGTGAACTTGTGGTCGCGCTCAAACTCCTTGACCATCAGCTTGTGGGGAATCGACGTCATCACGCCAGCTCCGTCGCCGTCGCGTGCATCCGACCCCACGGCGCCGCGGTGCGTCATGTTGCACAGCAGGTTCTTTGCGTCTGAGATGATCTTATGCGACACTGCACCCTTGATGTTGCAGGCAAACCCCACTCCGCACGCATCTTTCTCGTACTCGGGGTCGTAGAGGCCCTGCTTGACAGGGAGCGCGCCGGCCCACGACCCATTAGCGGGGCCCTCTTGGTATTCGTAGGGAGTGTACTCCTCGTTGACTAGGCCATTGTCGTTGATTTCAACCATCGCTGCGGTTAGACTCTGGTTGCTGGGACCGTCTCAAAATTATCTATCTGACCTTCCCAGGGCCAGGGTAGATAGCTGGGGTGCGTTATCAGACGCCAATGGCAGCCGCCACAACGTCAGCACCGAGCCTGAGCTAACTTACAATGGGTGTTGGTAGAAATGCACTTCTCAGCAGGAAACAGTGAAAAAATCTGCGTTAGCAATGAACATGAAAAATCCGCAAAAATGTGCAAAACGACAAAAAAAGGTCCAGTTGGCACCGGGTCTGTCAGCTGTGGGATTGATTGATTGATTGATTCGGTTTGGTTTTTTCGTTTTTTTAATTATTTTTCATTTTGTTTGATGGTCATTCAGTTTGCAATAGCACAGCACCCAATGGTGTCTATTACAATCCTAACCAAAACCGCTGTTCTCAACTCGTGCTGTTCTCCACCATTCCACCACCACTCCACATCCAGCACCACCACAATTGTAGCCGAATACACCAGATTTATAATTGGTGCATCCTGAAATCCACAATTGACCACCTCACTGATCTCGTAGCTCTACGCCCAACTGCGCAGCAGTTGCTCTAGCGCGACGGAGTCGCAAGATGCTTCTCAAGATGCCACTCAATCTAACATATCTTGCGACTCCGTCGCGCTGGAGCAACTGCTGCGCAGTTGGGCATGGAGCATGTATTAATTGTCAGCATTGAACAAGTTCACGTAGAATCGTGCGTCTTGTCAAGCTGGCAGATCTGCCTTGAGTACTGTCGGTACCAGTTGGAGCGGTTGGGAGTGGCTGTCGGTGTCGACAACGCCCACTAGACCTAAATATTGTCGTGCTGCGCGCTTCTACTCACAATCGAGTTCTCTCAGTGCTCTACGATCAGCAACAGCGCACGTTTACGGCTTCGTGGCGTCACAGTCCTGCCGATAGTTGAGTGCAAACAGAAGGAAGGGAAGAAAAAAAACTTGTGTGGGAGATCACCTCTAGTTATATGACTGCCCCACCACCACACTGCTAGCGAGGAAAGGGCTGCGCACCGCGGGCTACCACACAAAACATGAGGGCCAAATGCTATTCGAGCCCTAACCATTGGCCGCCAGCGTACGCTCAGTGGGCCGAGCACCTCCAGCGGGGGCGCCGGCTCAACCGACGGGGGAGTGCTCGGCCAATGGCGAGCCTGGGAATCGCACCGTCGTTTAAGCCTGGCGACCGGCTACGCCGATGGCGGCATGATGACTCTTTATGCAACTGGCCGACGCCCAACCCTGACAGCTGGGACGACTATCGAATCGTACTGCCAGCCTGAGGCGTCAGGTCCTGGGCCACCACATACCGGAGAAAACTGTTGTGGCTGCTGTGGCGCTTTGGCTATTGTGGCGCTGTGGCTGCTGTGGCTGCTGTGGCTGCTGTGGCTGCTGTGGCTGCTGCGGTTGTACTTGGCTGTAGTGGCTGCTGTGATTGTAGTGGCTGTATTGAAGATGGGTCTACCACCAATAGCTGCCAATGACAACTGCGTTCACACTACGACAACTGCCTTGCAGTCGGATTCTGCTTGGGAGAACCCGCGTGCGGGGACCCGGGGCTGCCCGTGGCCGGCGTCGGACAAGGTTATCTCGGGCCAATCACACCAGATGGGAATGAAAAATTTTTGTACATTGCATATGCTGCCCCTCGACGATGACGTTGGCTCGCTGATCTGACAGGGACTAATGTAGCACGGCTGACTAAAGTGGGCTGGTTACATGCGTCGTGGGCGCTGGGACACTGCGTACAATTCGGCACTGGTGTCCGCTGTAGCCACCGTCTCCATCACCGACTTTTTTTTACTATGGTCTGCCGTGCTCGGCTATCTACGGCACTTGACTACAGGTTAGTTGCTCTACGGCTCACTATTGACATTTGGAACGGTCCAACTGCTGGGTCAACAACCACAACTGGCTGAAAATATATTAGATCTAGCTGCCTACCGCAACCCGTGCCTGTGTGCAGTAGCTGATCGAAGCCTGCATGATCTAATCTTATCGCGGCTATCTGGCGCTTAACAGGTTAGCTCAAATAACTCTATGCGCGATAACGTTGCGTGCGTCTAACGTCGATGCGGGTTCTGCTGCTCATTCGTCGGTCTCGATGGGGCCTTCTTCATCCGAGTCTTCGTCCTCTTCGCGGTCATCCACCACTACCGCTACTCGCTCCCGGCGAGCCGCCTTAAGCCCTTTGGCTCGCTGGCCCACTCCGTCTCTGACCGTTTTGTTGGTCATGGTATCCCATACTTTGAGGGCTCCGCTGCTGCCTCCAACACTGACATGGCCAAATACTTCAGGGTCCGCCGCGAACCCCACCGAAAACACCCGGCCCACGTCTAGATCTCGCGACAGGATCAGCGACGGCCCCTTGGCGCTCTCCAGATTCCACAGCTTGATGGTCTTGTCGCTCGACCCCGTCACCATGTACCCGTCAATATGCCTGTTAACATCAAAACTCGTAATGTCGCTGTCGTGCGCCTGTAGCGTCCATATGCTCTTGCCCTCCTGGCGGGCATCAAACTTGTGAATGCGTCCGTGCTCCGTGCTGACGTAGAACTCATTGCCATTAGCACTCCACTGGGCGCCTTCCACATCTCCGTCGAGTTTCCACACCCGCCGTCCCTCGTCTCCCTGCACTCGCAGATCTGACACTATTGCTCGCCCGTCGTATCCCCCTGATAGCAGGACTGTGCCCTCGGTGGGGTTCCAGTTGACCGAGCTGACTTTGCCGTCGTGGAAATCAAAACTCTTTGCACAAGTACCGCTGTTAAGGTCCCACAGCTTGACGGTGCTGTCTGCCGATCCCGATGCCAGCAGGTTCCGATGCAGTCGGTTGGCAGCCAGCGACAGCACCGCATCCACGTGGTATTGGTTGTTGACTCGCGCCTTGTTGAGTTTGCTCTGCTTCTTTTTATGTTTCTTTGACGGTGCCGAGCTGAGATCCACGCCGTCGGGTTTCTGTCCCAGAATCAAGTCGGGGTACACGCTATCGACTACATCAAGATTCCACACCTCAATCTCGGGCTCGAAAGTGCCAATGGCAGCAAAGTTGCCTGCAAGCTCGCCGTCGCTGCCTGTCTTTGCTTTTCCGACTCGAAAATCAAGCCACTCCACACACAGCGGGAACGAGGGAAGCATGATATCATGATGCACATACAATGTTGGGTCTTGGTCTTGGTCTTCGTCTTCCAGCGGTTGCTCCTCATCGGCAGCGTCATTATACAGGTACACCTCCAGATAGCTCACTTCTTCCTCAGTCTTTGTTGCCAGAATCAGATTATCGGTCGGTGCAATTCGAAGCTCGTTTTTTTCCTCCTCTTCATCCTCCTTTCCAGGAAGCGAGATGTACGGATCCTTTTCTCCAGGTTCGTAATATGCTAACGACTTTATGTTATTAAACATTCCCATTACTTCTCCCTCTCCATCGTCTTCTTCATCATCATCGTAGTTTTCAAGGTTGTACTCTTTGAGGTCCTCGTCGACTTCTTCTTCAGTTTTATCCAAAGTGCTGCTGCTCTCTTGCTGCTGCTGCTCGGCTCCATCCAAAGCTTCCTGAGCATCCCTCAGCTTCAGACCAGCCAGTCCCGATATCCGTTCCACCTCTTCATCGTCGAACGCATACTTGACTGGATATTCAGCCGCGAATCCTCTTGGGACCCATCGTGTTGCTGAAATCATTTGTGTGCGACTCGTCAACTGTCTAGAATTCTATTAAAAAAAATCAATCCGCTAAGGGTCTAATTTTTTCAGGGTACGGCTAACTTAATCGGGTGAAATATTTCAGGGGTAGCTTGCCAATGCTGTGTTACATAAAACGCAGACAAAGTTGGCTGAATTTGCAGACCTGTTGACTCCAGATGTCATTAATAGTAGAATGTGATTACTTAATACCTGAATGATTCTAAAAACAATCCCCAACGATACCTGTCTCCAGTGTCCTCGCTCAACTGCGCAGCAGTTGCCTCCCAGCGCGACGGAGTCGCAATAAACCCGGTAAACATGGCATCACTCACTGCTCGCAACAGCATCTCTATGAAGAGTCCTTACAACGGTAACTTCACTATTATTACGCTCTATAAAGCTTTCTCAAGATTTATATGCAGTCCCAACCACCGTTCACCCTGATCGATCTTTGGCTGCAGATCGATTTACATGTTAAATCTCCCTGTGTGTAACAATTTCAGGCTGAAGTTTTCTAGCAGCAGCTTAATTGTATATTTAACCAGTTCTCAGGTCTATACATCAGCTTTTAGCCCAGCTTTTGTTTTCCAGTGCGGTGTTATTTGTCACATCTTCGTGCGCCGACGCACCTCAATCAAATCTGTCCTAACCTCTCCACTTTCAGACACTTCACTCATGTCTTCTTCAGAGCCTGGGAAATCACAAGAGAAAGATGCCGAAAAGGATGCCCCCAAGGCAACTGGCATGCAAATCGACGATCTGCTGAAGATGCTTTTGCTGAGCCAGCAAAAGGATAAGGATGCGCCAAAGCCCATGGACCAGTACAAGTTTTGGAAAACACAGCCGGTATCGAGATTTGGAGATGACGTTACTGCCGAAGGGCCAATTGATGCATCCAAAACTGTAGATGATATTCCCGAGATCCCATCGCCTCTGCCGGCGGGCTTTGAATGGTCCACTGTCGATATCAATGACCCTGAGCAGGTTAACGAGGTCTATGAGCTGCTGTATGCCAACTACATCGAGGACGACGATGAAACTTTCCGACTAAAGTATTCCCCGAGCTTTCTGAGCTGGGGCCTCAAGCCTCCTGGATATGTCATTGATTGGAATGTTGGTGTGCGAGTCAAGGAGACTGGCAAATTGGTGGGGTTCATTTCTGGGATCCCGGGGAAACTCCGCCTCCGCTCGAATCCGGTTATCCATGTCACTGAAATCAACTTTCTGTGTGTCCACAAGAAGCTGCGGTCGAAACGTCTGGCTCCTGTTCTGATTAAGGAAGTGACTCGTCGGGTCAATAGGACTGGCGTCTGGCAAGCGCTGCATACTGGTGGCGCACTTATTCCTTCACCAATATCTACCTGTCGATATTATCACAGGACCCTCAACTGGCCAAAGCTCTATGATGTTGGATTCACCGGCTTGCCAACTGGCTCAACCCCTGATAAACAGGTTGCGCGATTTGCCCTGCCGGCTAAGCCTATCCTTCCAGGTCTGCGACCGATGACAAGAGAGGATGTCCCTCAGGTGGGCAAGTTGTTCAACAGTTACCTTAGTCGGTTTGAATTGGTGCCAGAATTCAGCGATGAAGAGGTGGAGCATTGGTTTCTGGACCCGGTCAATGACGCGGACGATGAGCAAGAAAAAGTCGTCCACACTTACGTGGTGACGTCGCAGTCCGACCCCACTACTATCACGGACTTTTTTTCATTCTACGGAATGGAAAGCACAGTTCTTGGAAACTCCAATCACGACTCGATAAAGGTGGCATACCTGTTTTACTATGCGACCGACGCCAGCGCGTCGTACTCTGAAGAGTCCGAGCCAAAAGTCAAGAGTAGACTCTGCTCTTTAATCCAGAATGCTCTAATTTTGGCAAAGGGCAACGGTTTCGACGTTCTCAACGCCATGACTTTGCAGGATAACGTACTTTTCCTGGAAGATCTCAAATTCGGCCCAGGAGATGGTTTTCTAAACTATTACCTATTCAACTATAGGTCATTCCCCATCCATGGAGGCATTGGGAAAGACAAAACGATAGAGCGCAAGCCTGGCGGAATCGGCGTTGTAATGCTTTAGAAACAATGAGGCGGAAATATGTAATTTGTTGTATACATAGTACATGTTGAATGTCGTTGCGTATCAGTCGTATCTAACTATTGTTGAAAAAAAAATCTTTTGGTCACATTTTCTCAAAAGAGGCCATCGATTTCGCCGTCTTTATTGACTTCCACATTCATAAAACCGCTGTGGGTCGGTAATCCGGGAATCGTCATGATCTCAGCAGCAAGTGCATATAGGTATCCTGCTCCAACCGATGCTCGCACATCCCGTATAGGAACAACAAATCCGCTGGGTCGACCTCTCAGCTCAGGGTCGTGCGATAATGAATACTGGGTCTTGGCCACACATATTGGCAGGTTTGCAAATCCTTGACGGGTGTATGTCTCCACTTTCGATTTTGCTAGTTCGCTTAGTTCAACCCTGTCGGCGCCATACATTTCCCGTGCAATGATGTTGAGTTTTTCTTCAACAGAATTTCCCTCAGCACTGTACAGCAGCTTGAACTCACGGTCCTTGGACTGTGATGCTTTAATGACCCCCTTGGCCAGCTCAACGGCACCTTCACCTCCTTCTGCCCAGTGGTTACTCACAATCGCATCTTCAGCACCTGCCTTGATTGCCTCTTCACGGATCACTGCATGCTCAGCATCGGTGTCTGAAGCAAATCTGTTAATCGCAACCACAACTGGCAATCCGTATGACTTTGCATTCTCAATGTGCTTTGCCAGATTGGAACAGCCCTTTCTAAGAAGTTCTGTATCTTCCTTCAGGTATGCGTCAGGGAGGGCCGCTCCGGCTGTCACATTAGGCCCGCCTCCATGAAGTTTTAGAGCCCGAACTGTGGCAACAATGACAACCACGTCAGGAACAAGACCTGAAGATCGACATTTGATGTTGAAGAATCGTTCTCCTCCCATAGTGAAATCAAAACCGGCCTCAGTCACTACATAGCCTGCCCGATCATCATCTTCATCCTCTTCGGTGCCAGCAAGCTTGAGAGCCATCTTATCGGCCAGAACAGAGTTTGCTCCAATACTGATGTTGGCAAATGGACCAGCATGCACAAAAACCGGCGTGCCCTCAAGCGTCTGCATCAAATTGGGCTTGATAGCATCCTTGAGCAAAGCAGTCAGAGCACCACCAGCGCCAATATCGTCACATGTAATGGGCTCTCCACTTCGGCTCGAAGCCACCACCATGCGCCCAAGACGTTCTCTCATATCTTCCAAGCTATTAGAGAGCGCCAATATAGCCATACATTCACTCGCAACCGTAATGTCGAAACCTGTCTCTCTTGTCTGGCCCTTTTCTGTAGGAGCCTGGCCAATTGTGATGCCCCTCAAATGTCTATCATTGCAGTCCACCACGCGTCGCCAGGTGATGGTATCAGGGTCGATATCGAGCCGTGCAAACTTGCTGACTTCGTCAGCAGTAAGCTCATCGGGGTTGGTCTTTTCAATCCCAAGCTTCTTGAGACGACGGACCATAACAGGCGGGAAAGTTCGAACTCCCCTTTTGGCGGGAACCAATCGCCGATACAGCGGACCATCCTTCTGGCTGTTCTCGTGAAAGATTCTAGTATCGATAGCAGCAGCAAGCAAGTTTGTGGCTGCTCCTATAGCATGGATATCACCCGTCAGGTGCATATTAAACTCGTCCATGGGGATTACCTGAGAATATCCACCTCCAGCAGCACCACCTTTGATTCCAAAAGTAGGTCCCATAGAAGGCTGGCGAACATTTGCAAATGCAAGCTTTCCAAGATGAGCACCAAGCGACTGAACCAGTCCAACGGTAGTTGTGGACTTTCCCTCTCCCAAAGGTGTAGGAGTTATACCAGTCACCAACACATACTTTCCGTTCTTCCTGTGTTGCAGACGATCAAGAAGCGACAATTGAACTTTTGCCTTGTAAGGTCCATGCTGCTCGAGCTCGCTTGGCAGAATCCCAATCTCCTTTGCAATTTCGCTGACATGCTTTGGCTTTTGGGCTCGAGAAATCGCGAAATCAGACGGAACATCTTTTGAGACATGGAGAGGAAGTGGAACTGTTCCTCGCTTGCTCTCATTCTCGTACCAGCGCTTGGCTGACGAAAACACATTCTCAAGCAGCATGGCAACCGTCATTGGGCCCACACCGCCAGGGACAGGTGTAAGTTTTGACGCCACTTTAGAAGCCGATTCGAAGTGTACGTCACCAACAAGACGCTGACCAGACTTTTTGGTCTCATCAGCAACATAGTTCGTTCCGACGTCTATAACAACGGCACCCTCTTTGAGCCATTCGCCCTTTACAAAGTCAGGCTGGCCAATGGCAGCTATAACAATATCGGCTGTCTTAACAATTTCAGGGATATTCTTGGTCTTGGAATGAACCACAGTTACAGTCGCATCAGAGTTGCGTAGCAAATAAGATACAGGGCTGCCTACAATATCAGACCTTCCGAGTACCACCACATTCTTGCCCTCCACATCAACTTTGGACTCTTTAAGCAGCACCAATATACCCTTTGGAGTACAAGGCACGAATAAGGGGTTGCCACCTCGCTTAGCCAATTCACCAATATTAACCGTACCAAAACCATCAACATCCTTCTCAGCAACCACAGTTTCAGTCACTTTAGATTCATTGATAGTTTTAGGAAGTGGCAGCTGTACAAGAATTCCATGCACCTTTGGATCTTCATTGAGAGCATTTATCTGCTGGATAAGCTCAACCTCGGTGATTTCCTCAGGCAGATTCTTCAGCTCACAAGCAATATTTGCTTCTTGAGCAGCCTTCAGCTTCATACGAACATAAGTGGATGAATCTGGTCGGCTACCAACCTGGATAATGACCAGCGAAGGCCTAAAACGCGGTTTCTTTGCCTGGATATCCTTGATCTCTGCATTGATCTTGGCACGGATATCACTGATAGGTTAGATCTGCTATTACCACATCAAATTAAAAAGTCCTTACCGAGCAATAGAAGTCCCGTCAATTAATTCGGCAACCATTAGAACGTTTGGTAGAACCTCGAAACCTCTTTTCTGGACACTTCACAAAAAAAACCCGTTCCCCCGGTTAAGGGGGGGGGGACCCGAGTAAAAAAGCATGTGCAAATATCCCGACACGGCGATGCTGAATGCACCAGATAACTTATCCTTGGACTTTTTTGCTATTAACTATTAAAACTACACAATAAAAACTGTAGATTGGTAATGAGCAAATTTTCATCTAATATAACATTGTGAATAAATATGCGCTAAATACAAGCCTCGAGGCGAACACTAAGAGTTAGCATTACGGACGCATATGATGCTCCCGAATAGTTTATCTCAGCCACAAAATCCTTCATGTATCGCTCAAAACTATTCGAAAATTGAGACAGCGATGTTTCCAGGTAATCAAGTAGCTTTTCAGGAGGATATTCGTCTCCAGCGCTATCAACCACTCTAGCGTAATACCCTCTGTCGACTTCGGATACTGCACTGGGATCAGTCTGGATCATGGCGCTGGCTTGCGACGGAAGGAAAGTGCCAAACATTCGACATGCACGGAACAATTTGGCTTGAACTTTGAGAAGCTTTGGACTAGTGAGCATACACTCTTTCACGCAGGTATCGAGATACGTGATGTGCTTCTTTATTAGCTCATCGACTGTCTTGGATTCCCGCAAATCACTCTCCAATTTCGACCAATTCGGCTCGATAACGTCCAAAGTACAGAAGTACAACAGCTGCTGAATAAAGAAAAGCATCTTTGTTCGCAGTTTGATAGCGTCTGCTTTCCATTGATTCAAGCGGGTGAGCGTGCTCTGATGCCGCCATACAGCTGACTTGACTTGGTTGATCCACGAACTGTTTAAAGCTCGCTCAATGCTCTTCAGTTCAACCAGATGCCGAAATAAAAACTGATATCTCATTATCGCGTTTCTCGACAGAGCCAACGATAGAGGAAACGGCATCTTGAAATCGAGCTGAAGCCCCATTAATGCGGTGAAGTTCTTTGCCTTCTTTTCATCTTGTTCAGTAGGGGTAGGATTCAACTCTCTACGGGCCGCCATGACCATGTCTCTAACATATTCTGATCCACTATTGCGCACTTCGTCCGCATCGAGCCCAATCACACTCGTGATCTTCAGCAAATATTCAGTCACAGAAGTATGACTCATAGTAACGAACACCTCATCTTTAAATGGGTCTTCAGACGATATGCTCCCAGGCTGCCTCAATGCCATATCCAAAAGATACTGCAATTTAGTTACAGAAGTTTCCTTCGAAGATTTGCTCAATTCCGCTTCGGCAATATCGAGAAAATTGACAAAGAAATCAGCTCTGTCAAGAAAGAAATAGTGCTTCAAAGAAGTCAATCTCGCAAGTAATCCGTGTGTTTGCACGAGCAGCTTCAAAAGAGACTCGTTTGCATGTGAGTAAGCTGAATTCAGGCTCATAACAATACTTGTATCCTCGATAGAATCGAAATTGTCCGTTACATCTTTGCTGACGTCGCGACCGCCACACTCTCTGATGACATTGAGATATTTCCCTGTCAATAATACCTTTTCAAATATTTCATGCGAAGATAATTGCAGAGGAATTTCGTCTTTACGGATTGTGTACCGTTTCTCCCAATACTGATCAGCAAAGTCGCGATGAAGTTGCTCAGAAGTAATAGTGCCCGATTCCTTTATCATAAACTCACTATAAGGATCGTCGATGATGCCTCTGTGGATCCACTTTTCAAACATCCTCAAGTACGGCTTTGAAGAGTCTTGTAATAACTTTTCTAGCACCGCCTTTGCCCCAGGATCACCCGCATACACCTCAAGTCGCTCCGCTAATAATCGCAATATTGAACCCCCCTTGCAAAATCCTGAATCCACTGATTTGACGGGGGAATCATAATTCAGACCCTGCGATCCACGTAATCTTTCAATGATATTGTCCAGATCGGCTCCAGATGTTGCAGCCTCCTGAAGCTTGCGATTATTAGCTGCCAGTACTGCCTGAACAACGTTATAGGCATGATGAAGTATGTTTGCAGCTGGAGTGAGCTGTACACTCATATTGTGTAGTGTAAAGGCCGGATCATGTAGGACTCGATTCTCCAACTGGCTCGTGACTAGCAAATAGTCTTTAATTATTGTTCTGATACTGGCACATAATGCTTGATTAATCTTGCCATGGCTAGGCCCACTTTGATATTCAACAAACGCTTGTAAGGCAATGTACCAGCGTCCAGTATCGACCATGGTCATGGTGAGATCTTTAATGTTTTGCTCAAAATACTTGGCAATTCGAAACTCTGGGCCCCGAAGCCTGTCCAGCTCAAGCGTCGGATCATATGAGTCAGAATATCGAATGTATGAGCCCTCGCAGCCAATCAGCACGTACAAGAGATCTTCCAATATCAGTGCTTCTTGCAATCTAGACTCCTGTGGAGCTGGACGATGAGCCGGTGCATAGTTGGCTAGTCCAAAGCGCGCTTGAGAGAATTTGGCTATAGGCAAGACTTTTGCACTCAGTGGTGAAGCACCGAGATCTGCCGGCGCCAGTGTTACCACAGGTAGCCACTGTTCGCGTCTGTCAAATCCTTTCTCAGATGCCATTCCTCATATTCAACAGTACAAAGGTGAAGAAGCGCGTCGCGTCCGTTATACGATTATTATTCAGGGGTAGACTGCGATTACCATACACAGCTAAAAACCCCAAACCCCCAAAGACCAAGAGAGCTTTAAGTCTCAGGATAAATTAGTTCGTCTTCGATAATAATAACGCAAGGTGCTTTTTATATTTGTACTGAAATTATACAAGAATTACGACAGGTAATGTCGGATAGTTACTTTATCAGTTGACTTCAGGCCTCGGACAACAATGACTTGATCGTCACCTGGGAAAACGTCAACTCCGTTATCCTCCAAGAACAGGTCTTTCTCTTCAATGATGACCTCCACTCCCTTGACAGGCTTGTCTGACGATAGAGTGACCTTGCCGTCCTCGACATGTACTTTAACGCTCCTGTTAGGGAATTTAAGATACTTGAGAGGTTGTGGCCAGTCGCCTGCTCTAGCCAGTACTTTGCCAGTCTCGTCAACGAGACGGCAGTACACAACGTGATGTGTGTCTGAGTTGACAGGAAGATCTGAAGTGAATTCAGTCGACTGATTCGCCTTCAGGACGACGTCCTTGGGCGGAAGTGTCTTGACCAGCTTGCCTGACTCAACCTCGAAAACCTGCACATGAAGAACTGCCTTCTTGTCGTGAATGGTGCTGTTCACTCCCCAAATATCTTCATAGTGATCTCTCTTGAAGTAGTTGAACATGGGAACCTCCTTGGCATATTTCTCCTGCTCAGGTGTCTTGTACCTCTCGTTTCTGTACATACCCAGCCAGATCGGACTAGACTCTCGCTTGACAGCGTAGTATGACAGCTTGGGACGTTTGTAGAAATCAACGATAGCCCAAGAAGTCACAGGCCAACAGTCGTTCACCTGCCATACCAACGCACCACTCATGTACTCCCGACCAGGACCCTTCCATTGTCGTCTCCAGCAACGGTACGCGTAAGCAAGACACTCTGACTGCATGAGTTGAGTGGCATAGATCCACTGGTCAATATCCATGCCTTGGACCTTCAGGTTCTCCATGACATACAGAGCCAGTCGTCTCTCAAATCCGTCCGCCTTGTTGTGAAGATCCATAGTCGCGCTCTGGGGGTACTTCTCTGACTCGTCAGTGATGAACTGATCAATAGTTTTCCTGTTAGGCAGAGCCTCCATGCCAAATTCAGAGATGAATCGGCCTCCAAGCTTGTACCAGTCTTGGTACTTCTCCTGACTTCCGTGCCACACATTCCACTGGTGAATATCACCAACAGTGGGATCACTCGAGTTCTTTCCTCCCCACGGTGAACCTGGATGGTATGGAACGTTGGGCGCAAATTCGGAGACGAGCTCAGGGAACATTCGCTCGTAAAGATGACGAGCTGGGAAAGTTGTCTTCAGGTAGTCAGAGGTGGTATCAGTGGGATCGTACTCAATTTCATTGGGATACGACTCGGCAACCTGGTAATCCTCGTTGTTTCCCGCCCACAGGACAATCGACGCATAGTTTCGCAGTCGCTTGATCTGGTCAACGGCTTCCTTCTTGACACTCTCCAAAAACGACGGATACCCAGGGTACTGACCACAGGCAAACATAAAGTCCTGCCAGATCATTACACCCAATCTGTCGCACTCCTCGTAAAAGATGTCTTCTTCATAGATACCTCCGCCCCATATTCTGACCATGTTCTGATGGCCGTCAATCATGAGCCGAATCCAGTCCTTGTAGTCCTGGTCAGATAGCAACGTAGTCAGTGAATGAGCAGGAATCCAACAGCCTCCCTGGCAGTATGTGGGAACGTTGTTCACCTCAAAGAAGAACGTGGTTCCTTCCTGATCAACAAGCGGTCGCTGAATCAGCTGCACCCGTCTGAATCCGACCACCTTTTCAACAGAGTACAAAACCTTCCCAGAACTGGCAATCAACTTAACCTGCACTTCGTGGAGGTTCTGCTTGCCGTAATTTGCGGGGTACCAAAGGGAAGGTTTCTCGAGGTGGAACTCAATTGTAGTTGAACCAGAGCTTGCCACCTTCTGCGTCTTGGTAGCAATGACCTCGCCACTGTCAGGGGCTTTGACGGTGACTTCGATCTCAACATCCGATCCGGTAACAATCTCTGCTTCCACAGACAGGTCTGCATCCAGCTTGTCAGAGACTTTGGGGTTGACAAAAAGATCAGTGATGACAGCACCATACGTCTCAATCTTCACCGGTCGGTATGGCCCAGAAGTCATCAGCAAAGGACCCCAATCCCATCCATAGTGGTACTGCGCCTTCCTGATATGAACTCGGCTCGTCTCTGCGTTGAAAAGATGCATCTTTCCGTGCTCCTTTTCAAGTGCTCGGGCCTTTTCGTAGGCATTGGCAAAGAAGATACGTACAGTGTTCTTTCCCGCAGCCAGAACAGCCGTGATATCAGCCCTGCCGGTGTGAAACATGTTTTCAGTACTGACAACCTCCTTTTCATTGACATAGACGGTTGCATACGTGTCGAGACCGCCGAAAACAAGATCCGTCGTGAGCCCATGGGTCAGTCTATCGGCAGAAATATCAATCTCTGTCTGGTACTCCCATTCTTCGTCAGCGACCCACTGAACCGCCTTCTCGTTGAGGTCCACAAAAGGATCAGGGATTTCTCCGTTGTCCAACAGGTCGACGTGGATCTGCGTCGTAGGTCGTCCATGGCGAGATGGCGTCCATTTATCAGTACCAGCCTTTCGGTACGACCATTTTTCTAGAGTAGACGACGCGAAAACGAAGTCAGACATGTTCGCTGGGTGACCTCCGGGCGGAATTGAGCGTCTTTTATATGTCGGCGGTACCGGTTTAGGCGCGGATTTTGTGTTACATCCCCCACCGTAGTGCTGCAACGGCGCTATTTCCCCACAGCGGTCGGGATTTTGGGCGGCGGAAATCGGCCATTGGGACGTGCATATCCAGCATTCGGCGGAGTTTCAGGCGGGAAATTATATACCCCAGATTTCCCCTCCCGCAAACACGAGTTTCTTCAGGGACAGCCATGGAGACAGCCTAGATTCAGTGTTCTATATCAAATGCAGGAGGTAAAATGTTTGATCGTCTAAACAGTCCACCTGCGATCCGTTCTATAATACCCGTTTTGGTATTTGTAAAGCTAGTAACAGTTACTATGTCTGACAAATAGCTGACATACGGGTGACCATCAGTGACCAATTGGCCGTAGAGGCTGCCAATGAAACACAACTACAAGTGAATACAACGGATACAGACAGTAATAAAATACGGATAGTGTCAGTTAAGGGATTTGAGTTGTAGGGATGTCGATGGCTCCAAGTATATTATGCACTTTAGCTGCCTATGTCTGCTTACTACTGCAACAACGGGCTGCATCATCATATTGGGAATATCAGACAATCAGAACAAAAATCCGATAACTGACAAACGAAAATATAGTCGAATTGACATAATTAGAAAGTTCCAGCCACTGGTTGTTGACGTACTCACCTCTGCTCGTCCTCAATGCCAATATGCTGTGCTTGGTTAAGGTTAGAGATCAAGACAGCCGCTTTTAACTACTTGCCACAATGTTCCTCACCCGAAGCGAGTATGACAGAGGAGTAAGCACCTTTTCTCCAGAGGGACGACTGTTCCAGGTGGAATACTCATTGGAGGCAATTAAAGTAAGTGCTTGTGGTGGAGTGCCACGCTGACACAGCTTGGTTCAACGGCCATTGGTGTCTGTACATCCGAAGGCGTCGTTTTGGGTGTAGAGAAGCGAGTGACATCGTCTTTGCTAGAGTCGTCATCCATAGAGAAGATCATTGAGATCGATACCCACGTTGGGTGCGCGATGAGTGGACTGACGGCGGATGCTCGCACAATGATCGATCATGCCAGAGTGGAGGCGGTGAACCATACTTTTCAGTATGACGAGCCCATGAAAGTTGAGTCAATCAGCCAGTCAGTATGTGATCTGGCGCTGCGGTTCGGAGAGGGCGTCGAAGGGGAAGAGAGAGTCATGTCGCGACCGTTCGGAGTGGCGTTGCTGATTGCGGGTGTCGATGAGAATGGGCCCCAGTTGTACCATACTGAGCCGACTGGGACCTTTTATAGATACGACGCGAAAGCCATTGGAAGCGGCAGTGAGGGTGCCCAGGCGGAATTGCAGAATGAGTACCACTCGTCGCTGACGATAGAAGAGGCCGAGCTGTTGGTGCTGAAGGTCTTGAAGCAAGTTATGGAGGAAAAGCTCGATTCTAAGAATGCCCAGCTGTCGAGTGTAACCAAAGAGCATGGATTCAAGATATACAACGACGACGAAATGGCTGCAGTCGTTACCAAATTCGAGGCAGAGACTGTTCCAGATGAACCGTAAAGCATGTAAACACCAATGTACCTCACTTATGTCAAGTAGCTCTTTATCAAAGTGTTCTTCATCTATGTTTTTTATTCTGTTGTTTTTACAATAAATGAAATAAATAGGTCGTAGATGTCATTCGCCAGCTCAATCATTCAGTCCACAAGATGAGAATATTCCGGGATTTCTCGGATCTTCTGGTACAGGAACTTTTCAAGTTTGGTGGCGTTTTTGTAGTACGTGGTGGTCTCGTTGTTGTACTGACGACAATTGTTGAAAATGAGCCGGGCGTCGTACAGAAAGTCCTCCAAGCTGCTATATGCATCGGCCTCCAGACGCTGCTCCATACTGGACAAGTCCATCGGTTCCTTTATGACCTCGTAGTAATCAGCCACCTCGTCGCGATTGACTGGCTGAGCAAACGGCCACGCCGAGGGGTGGTTCTCCATTTCATTGAGCAGATGCTGCATCACTGCGAAATGCGGACCTCGTTTGGGTCTTCTCGACAGCTCGTCCATTTCTGGAGTCCACCCCGATTCCTTCAGCCCAGGGATGGACATTGGATCCACTGACGTTGCGCCATCTTTAAACGCCTGGATTCCGGGTCGTACTACATGAGACTTGGAGATCTCCCGGATTTTAGCCATAACAGCAGCCTTTTGGAGCAGCAGGATCTTGCTAGCATCCAGATAGCGAATGCGCGGCAGCATCGAGCACTGCATCATTGTGCCACCCTCGTAATCTTTTATGTACCCCATCCAAAGAGACCTGTCTAGTGAGATCTCCTTGGTGAAGCCCTGCTTTTTGAAGTATCCAATCGCATAGTTGTCTGCATATGTCAGAAAATGCATCACTTTGGATGTAGCCTTGACGTAGTCTTTCAGGTGATTCATCATGTGAGCACCATACCCGCGCACTTGTTCTGTTGATGAGATGGCACAAAACACGATTTCAGCAAACCTTCTCGCTTCAAAAGGCCTCCACGTCACTCCGCCCACCACGGTCAGCGGTTTGCGCACCACGGCGATAGATAGATGGCTGCGGTCAAAAACCAACCGCGCGATGTACTCCTTGGGCATTTTTGGCAGTTGCTTCTGAAAAATGTTCTTCAGACCAACAAGGATCATCATGCTTTCCTTGCTGTTGTCGTTATTCACCACTCGGAATTCGATCTTTCCCTCCCTTTCTTCGATGACACCTGCTCTTTCTTTATACTTGTATTCGACATCATCAAACACAAATGTGGTGATATTAGACCCGTCATCTTCCTGAGCACCGCTTTCGCCAATCTCTTTGGTGTCTTCTTTTTCTCCGTCATCCTCTTCTTCTTCCTCTTCGTCGTCTTCTTCTTCTTCGTCATCGTCGTTCTCGTCGTCATCGTCACCATCGTCTTGGGCCTCTTCATCGTCACCGTCGTCTTCATTTTTCACTTCCTCACTCTCATCGACAGCGTCATCTGATGCATCCTCGCCATCATCTTCGTCCTCTACCTTGATGCGCTTTGCCAATTGGTTTTCGGCTGCCTCTTCGCGGGCTTTACGCTTGGTGTCGCCCATATTCGCGCGGAAAATGTAGGGTCAGTTACGAGCGAGTCGTGCGTTTTCGAGTCCTGACAGTGGTCACGTGACAACCTGTCGAAAGATTAGATTAGATATTAGACACTGTTGTATGATCCATGTTTGTTCACAGTAATGACGTTATTCCATTGCTATAAGCGCTCATTTCGGAAGATGATATGGTGCTGAGTGATAAAGAGATGTGTGATTAGTTTGTTGACCGAACCAAACAAGAAACTTGGATAAGGTTTCCCGAACCAAGGGAGAATTGCGTTCGAGACACAATCGTGACACAGTTACCGCTTAACGAGGGAAATAGCAAATAATAAATTACATAATGTCTATCTACATATCAGTATCAGACCAATCGAGTCCCGCAAGGTCCATATCCTGGGCTTTTTTCTGAACTTCAGCCAATCCACTAATCTCGTCCACTACTTCGGGGTTGTTCAGAGCTTCCATGACAAACTGCCAACCGTCCTTTAGCCAACTTGCCACAATAGGGGCGGAACAAGCAGAGCAATTGATGTAACTCGGGCCCCAGATCTTCATGGTTTCATAGTTGTGGAGAAACCCCCGCAGCTGATGTGGAAGCGTGCTAAGAGGTGATGAAGACTGCTCGTCGGCATCACTGTCATTTCCTACATATGGTGGGGCCAGACCCTTCAAAGGATGCTGCAAAACCGACACCAGTAGCTCAACAGCCGACGCAGCAGCTAGCATTGCGACCCCTGGTCTCGTTACCGTACACATTTGGTCCAACGTCTGGCGAGAAATGCTGTCCATGGGAGCAACAACGTCGTTGCAAAAGTAACAGCCAAGATGTGGACAGTGTGGATTGCCGTCTCCAGGCGGTGAAATGCCGTGCCTGACCACAACATAGCTATCAAAGCCTAAAGCAACGTTGATCACCAGCTTTCCCAAAGCACTGGCCACCACCGTAGGAAGCCAACGGCTCTCCCTGCTATCCATGAGAAGAAAGATAACATCATGCGACTTGACAAGGTCCACCAAGGCTTCATAGTCGGCTTGTTGCTTGGCCTCATTTGTGATACTATGCCCAGCCATCGGAATGTCCAACTCAAAACCCGAACTCTGGACAGACGGATATATCTCCCTCAAGGCCTCGGCTGCTCGCTTTGCCTTGGCTGCTCCTCCATTTAGACAATCATTAAACGTGTACAGCGGCTGTCTAACTGGATTGGAAAACGACACTTTTCCATTGTCTACAAAAGTGATCACCCGGACGCCCCATCCCAGTAGAGCCCGCGAAATATATGTCCCCAGCGTACCAGCGCCGAGAAGCAAGCATCGCGTTTCCTTGATCGTTTCCAGGTTGACTGTAGGCGCCACTCGCCATTTCATTAGCTTCAGGTTCAGATCTACCGCCTGATCTGCGAGCTTGGTAGGGTCAATAAGCGCACCCAAATCACTGATTTTAGGTGCCAACTTGTTGGAGCTGTTTCGCTCCCACCCCGACACCTTAGATAAAACCTGAGACATCAACTCTTGGAAATGAATGTCATCCTCCTTCCACGTATTAGACATCAGCTGTCGGAGGTGAGGTTGCTCGTCTATGGTCACAGACACCCACTTACTCTGAGGAGAACTCGTCTTGATGTGACCATGATCCCGATACGATAGTACGGTGACCTCCTGTAATCCCAGAGCAGCAATAACAACGAGAAGATTCCTCATCGGCCATCCCGCAACACCTTCTACGGTGCATGGATCAACAAACGCAAAAAAGCACTGGTCAGAGTTAGTCCAAAAGTCAGCAAAGCTACTCAAGCTAGCCACTTCGATACGAGAACCCAGCTTTTTCCCCAGGAAAAACCCCCATTGCTCTATCGGCGCTGTAGTGCGCCACTCACCAACAGAAGCGCCCAGCAGTTCTTTCTCGCTGTTTGTGACTGTAGTAGGCTGCTCGGTCAGCTTCCAGTCGATTCCAATAGCTGGAAAAGCAAACCAGTAATAAAACTTGTACTTCTTCAAATCAGAAAAGCATGCGATATGGAATACCGATAGTAGCGAAGGATTCCTCAACACAGTTCCATCAATAATCCCCTTGACTATCCGCTCGCATTCATGCTTTATTAATGCACCTTTATCCAGCTCTTTGAACGATTCAATCGTGTTGGCATTAGTGATCCAGCCTGGCGACAGTATGCTAATAGGACTTCTGATGTTAGAAACTTGACGACACACGAACTCTGATACAAACGATTTAAAAGACTGGTTGTTGGGCCCCTGGAGAGAACTCCCAGTAACCGTCAAGCTAGGCGTCCTGTTGAGAGCCAGGGGAGTGGCGTAGCTCCCAGTTACCGGGATTGTCTGCTCGCTGAGCCTGAGCGAATTGAGCTTACGTTCCGACAGCTCATGGAAGAAAGACGCGTCCACAAACGATTTAAACGGAGCAAACTGCATATATCAAGTTGGACAGATCTATGAGCGATGTCTGAGTTATACATTCAACCAGGACGGCTCGTTGGGATCTATCTTATCTAATATGCAAACGAAAGGGGCAGTTGCTCACTCTCAACCCCAAAACTACTTTATACGTGGTATAGACTACAGAACCTGCAAAAGACTATTCAGGAGAAAAAACGTTTCGATTGAAAAAGGAGCAAAAATCTAATCAGTCAAAAAACTCACTTCATGAAGCCCAGAACCCAATGTCCAGAATTCTGTTTTACCGGCGACCGAACTGGTAACATTCCAGCTCTTTCTAGGGCTTCGTCTTCGCTCATCGCGGGTGTAGGAAGCAATACACCGCGACCGAGACTTCCAGGAACGCTCAGAACTTAATCCGATAGCTGTTTCCTTAGTGCGAACCATTAGAAATCAATCTATCTGGTATCGCGTTCCGTATTGTGGATCTTCGTAAAAGATGATCTCACATCATGAAGCCTAGAACCCGAATGCCTAGACAATGGCATTCGAGCTCTTTCAAGAGCTTCTTAATCGCTCAGCGCGGGGAAGCGAACCCCATACTTCCGACCGCGACTGAGATTTCCAGGGACAACACTCTGAACTTAATCCGATAACTGTTCCCTTGTTGGTGCGAATCTGAAGAGATCGCTTTCCGTATAGTGGATATTCTTAAAAGATAATCCAATCGACAGATGGGCCATAGAATATTATCTAAAACATCTACGCCATCCGTCAATTCTATCAGACGTCGTGTCTGAATCAAAAGTCCAAGAGTCTCGTGATCTTGAAGCCTTCAATAATACCTAGCACCCTTCGCGCTCTAGTAGCCCCTGTCTGAAAAAGACAGCGGCATTCTTGATGCTTCGGGCAACGTCAGTCCTACTGGTCTCAACAGTTACTAGGGAAGAATGACGGCAACAGTGCGGTGCTATGACTATGAACGCCCCTGGATTGCTCCTCAACGAACCACATAGGCCCGCTACGGCAATATACCACTTGGATGTTGATAGCTGCTAACATCCTCCATATCCGCAACCAGCGCCTCGTTATAGAGGCTCCGCCAACGTACAACCGAGACAAGTAATCGTATCTGACGACGTGTTGACCGGCGACAGCCAGCTCCCTAGAACTCCCCTATACTCAACGCAGCGACGACTACAGACAGATATTAGTGCTCATCGACGTGATATAAAGACGCACTGAAACCAGTTTATTCTGCCATTCTTCAAGCAGATTACTTGCTCCGGTTGAAGCAAGGAGCTTGAACTATTCAAGCTGAGTTTCAAGCGGGACGAACACGACATATATATAGTTATCGATCGTGAGGTTTAGGGTGAAGCATAACTGCTCAATTGGTGCTCTTCTGACGCTTTGTAGCGACGGTGTGAATCATGGTAAGTTCTCAATGCTTTTGTTCCCCTCCCAAAATCGTTCCATCGTGACTCGACTGGAAGCTGAATTCTATGCTATCTCCAGAATATGCTGCAGTTTAATAAATGTTTGAATGCGCACTCGGGCATAAAGAAACCCTTGTGTCGTAGCAGCCTAAGAAACGGTACCTTGATTCACGTGATATGTTTAGGGCAAGGGACTGGCAAAACTAGTTGTCTAATAAAAAAATATATATTTTAAATTTCAAGTCTAGAAGAAACGCTTGTGGAGCTTCGTTAGTTATTTATAAGTCATGTCCGCACCGTCAGTACGGATCCAGCCAAAGAGGGATCCAGTTCTACCGGCCAAGACGACACCTGAAGTGAGATATTGGCGGGGCTTTAAAACACCACTTCTCGTCAAGGAGAACAACGCTGTAAATCATTTGCATTTCAATCCACAGGCACCTCATGATTTCGCCGTGACCAGCAGCACGCGAGTGCAGATATTCTCAGCAAAGACGAGGCAGGTTATTCGGACTATTGCCAGATTCAAAGACACTGTTTACAGCGGAGAGTTTCGATCCGATGGAAAGCTAATTGTCGCTGGAGACGCTACCGGGTTGATCCAGGTATTTGATGCCAATTCCAGGTCCATCCTTGTGACGCTACTGCCCACGAAGCTCCCTACTCAAGTCACAAAGTTTCATCCCACAGAGCTGTCTATTTTGTTATCTGGGTCCGACGACCGAGTTGCGAGATTGTGGGACTTGACATCGCCAAATCCGTTGCAGGTTTTTGACCATCATAAGGACTATGTCCGGACGGCAAGTTTCATTCCGGATACCAGCATGGTGGCCACCGGCTGCTATGATGGCATTGTGCGTATATACGACACTCGCGTCCCTGCATCAGATGGTCCTGTAACCAGTCTGGATCATGGTGTTTCAGTAGAGAGCATATTGGCGCTGAACAGAACGACAGTCGTCTCTGCGGGTGGATCAACTGTTCAAGTATGGGACTTGGCAGCTGGCAAAAAAGTAAAGGAGCTTGGAAACTTCCAGAAGACGGTCACCTGTTTAGCCGATGCGGGCGACCGAGGGGTCCTGGCTGGTTCTTTGGACGGTCATGTCAAGGTTCTGGACTCAAAATCCCCTGAGTGGGAAGTAAAGTTTGGATGGAAGTTTGGTGGAGCGGTCCTCAATACAGGCGTTTCTCCTGATCATAAGCATTTTGTCACTGGACTGACGTCGGGGCTTTTGTCGATACGGACGAGAAAGACAGAGCCAAGAGTTAAGCAAAGAGTAAAACAATTAAAATCGTCGACGTTTGCTCGAATGATCCGTGGTGCGGAGTATCATGGAGAGTCTGAGCAGCGAGTTCTGGATGCAAAAGTGAGGCCATCTAGGAAACTGAAACAGTATGAAGTCCACATCAATGCTTTTAGATGGGCTGATGCTCTAGATGCTGCGTTCGCGCAAGGTACATCTTCTGAAATGACCATAACAATCTTGGAAGAGCTGAGAAAGCGCGGAAAGATTCTGGTCAGCTTGTCTGGACGAGACGAGGACTCCTTGGAACCGCTTCTGAAGTGGGCTGTGAAGGCAGTGCAAGATACGAGATCCATACCTATTGTTGCCGACTGGGTTGGCTGCCTGGTCGACCTCTATGCTGGCCTGTTGGAACGGTCTCCTGTGCTGGAAAACCTGTTTTTACAGCTTCGCAAACGCGTTGCGGCCGAGATCGAGAAAACTAAAGAAGCCAAACGAATAGATGGAATGCTAGAGCTCCTGGTTACTGGCTGACACGAACACGATATGACATATTGCATTTATTCTCCCAGCAAAAAATATCAAAGATAATAAAACACTCTCATCATAATTCATTAATTCGTACAATGCAAAAATATATACGAAAGATACCTCTATCGCCTCTTCTTTCCGAAGAACATCTTTGATCTGTTAGTTTTGAACCCACTATTCTTCAACTTTAGACGCTGGTAGTTCTCTTGCGGTTTCTTAGCATGCTTTTTCGCCGGCCTTTCGAGTCCTAAATTCTCTGCTTCTTCGGAATTCAAAGTTGGTTTCACTGTTAATTAGCCACTGAAGCAATAAATATAACTTACTTATGACCCGTTTCGTCGTTCTCTTTTGGCCTCTTTTTTTGAATATGCTTTCTCCCTGCTTCTCCATGTCGTCCTCCTGCTCATCCGTGTCGGTATCAATATCTTGTGCTGCGATATCTGGGTCATCAAGAACGATCTCCTCCTTTTTGATGTCTTGCAACTCGGCAAACAAGCTGGATAAGCTGCGCGACACTTTCTTACGAACAACAGGCGAATCAGCATCAACTGTAGACACCGGCTTGCCGTTGAAGTAGTTCGGAGTCTTCACAGACTGTGGAGTTTCTTGAGATGCTAATGGTGATGATTTCTTGGGCGTTGATAAAACGACCATCTCTGGCATGCTTGGCACCTTTTGGGGCGAGCCGACAGTTCTAATCTTGACAGGCGATTTGAGCAGATCAAAGATACCCATTACTTTGCCATTCAGCTGCGGAGTTGGCCCAAGTTGTGCGATTAGTGCAGTGTCGACGGGTGTATGCTGGACTGATTTTCCTGGAGTTGTTTGAGGAGTATGTGGCTGCGAAGCTCTCATTGCTGCGTTGCCTCGATATCCATGACTATAGATCCGCTTCGTTGGCGTTAACTGTATAGGCTTCTCACTTGACACTTTCCCCTCATCCATTGATTTCAGATCGGCTTGAGACGGAACTTGTTTCGCCTTCAATTTTTGATATGCCTTGTATTGTTTCTGGACGTCGGGATTCTTCTTGATATCGTCCTTCGACGGTTGCCGGCCGTTTGTAGCTGTGAAACTATGTTCCCAGTCCTTGATAGAGACTTTAAGCCTGACCAACTCATCTTCTGACATTCTGCTCTTTTGTTGTAAATTCCTGGAGACGCGCTTAGCAGAAATACGGTGACGAAAAGAAAGCCAATGTTGATCTGATTAATTAATTCATACATTCGCGTAGCCCACGCGCCGATGGTTCAGCCGTGCCTTGTGCAAGCACAACTTTCCCCTAACCATGTGAAAAATAGCCATATTCTGCAGCTTCAAGCAGTTGATAGTGATTGTTCTGCTTGCTAGAAGGAGGCATATAATTCCAGATATGGCCTCCAGGCGAGCCCTATTGGGTCTATTAGAGCCTGTGAAGCGATCCTATTTGACTTCATTTGCACAGGCTCCTTCGCTGAGTCACAAATGGTTTTCTACTTCCAGTGACTCGTGGCCCACCGACCAGCGAACCAAAGAAGTAGACTATGCTGATGGCCAAGAACAGCCTACGGAGGAAACCATCAAGAAAACAAGGCTCATATCATCAACCTCGGAACCATGGTATTTGCGTTCTGCTGATAGTGTGAAAGGATCTGAGATTCTTCACACTCGAGAACCTTTGCCGCAGTTCCCTCCGGAGTGCCCTGATTCTGCTAAACGAATATGTCAATATATGATTGACGAGCTGGGATTAACTCACATATCGGTTGTAGACCTGAGAAACCAACTGACAGCTTTTGGAAATGATGCTGTCATGATTTTGGCGACGGGCAAAAGTTCTCGACACCTCAGCAAGGCGGGTCAAGGTCTCCTTCTATTCTTGAAGCAGGCATTTGGCTCCTTTGTCTCCACTGAGGGTATATTGAGCTCGAACTTTCTCCGAGTGTATAATCGACGGCTGCGCAAAAAGGCAGAACGGCAGGGCATCGTAAACAGAGAGTTTTCCACAAAGGAAGAGGATTTGAATATGGAACGGACAGGGTCATGGGTTGTCTTGGATACGAAGCTGGATGGAATTTTCGTACATCTTTTCTTGGAGGGACGCCGAGACGAAATTAATTTGGAGTCAGTGTGGAAGGACGGCCTGAAGGACGTCGTAAACAATCCTGAAGACCAGGTTAAATCTCGGTTTGAGAAGCGATTCACATCGCCAACCAATCGAGTGCAGTCTGATGCGAAGCATTCGCACGCAAGAGGGTTCCATTCAAGTGCATATTCTTCTCTAGGTTCTCAAGGGTCAGTGCTCGTGGACACTATTGAAACAGAGCCTCAACCAGCATCAGCATCTGCAAAGGAGTATCTCGAAGAGCTTCAGCAGTGGTCATTATTAGGTGACTTTAAGCGGTGTCTACGAATCAACTCATTGGCGCCTGCATTAATAGCAAAGGAGTCGGACGAGTCTCAGTCAATAATTCTGAAGGCACACATCAATTATCTCAGTCTCAGGCAGCAAAATGCTGCTCACAATGAGCCGTCTTTCTTTACATCTGCATCAGACCGCTTTAAAAATGAGATCAGCAAAATAAACAAGAATAGCGAAGTCGTTACATCTTTTGTGAACAGCTTTCCGGTGGATCCATCTGCATTCCAATGGCGGCTACGACTGATCTTTTTACAAAAATTGCACACCATCAATAACAAGGAGTTTCCACTCGAGAACCTCGTTGAACACTTGGCTATTCAACAGGCATCCGGTATCCCTATTCAGAATTGGGATGTCGAGATGGCTTTGGCGACAATGGCTTATTCTAATCAGTTTTCAGACGTCAGCGTCAAGCCCTCCACTCTTTCTTTATGGCAACAGCAATGCACAGAGAAATTCAAACTCGTCATGGAAGTCCATGATATCGCATTTAGAGCCACTGGCGAGAAGCTGTCTATCAGTGATAGACTATTGACACTACTTTTCAGGACGTGCTTCTCGCCTTCCAAAAACTCGGCAGTTATCCCAGCTAGTGCTGTCGAGGACCCGTCTCCAGAGCCCCTAACAGGTGCAAGGGCATTTGTAGACAGGAGATCAAGTTCTCTGTTCTATCTTGTTGGCGGAGAAGGTGGAATCCAAGCCACAAAGCCATTGATGGTATTTGTGATGTCCGTGCTGGTTAATGGCGGACTATGGCCCAAGTTCTGGTCGCTGTGGAAAAACATTCACCGGTATGTGTTGGTAGATGTCGAGCTTCTCGAAATCATGATCGCTCTTGTCACGAAAACTGGAGACGAGCAAAATATTCACTATATGGTTGAAAAATATTTACCTACGATGCTGCTGGACCCGAGATGGCGACTGGACTTGTCTCCAGACTGTGTGCGCGCCATTCAGGCGTCAGTCGACTTTTTGGATCCTTCTAACGTGGGATATAAACCTCTGAGACAATACTTGGAGACTGCATGCTAATGTACATAGTAACTTTCTTACTTATTAATGAGATACTCAAGTGGTACTTAATCATTCTTCCGCTCATTCGTCAAGGCCCTTGCGACCGTCCTCGAATGATGACACATCATAATGGTCGGGATACAGGTCGAGGAGATCACCAAGCTCTTTTTTCTGTTCAGCCAGGATGGGCGGAATCGTGCTAAAAGTATCCTCAAAGATGTACTTCAATTTCGGTTTTTTAACTTTCTCAGCGGCAGAAAACTCGCTTAGAACCTGGCGACGCAGCTCTTTTCTAGCCTCAGACTCCTGAGCTTCAGACCACCAGCCTTTCAATTCAAGCCACTTCCGCATCCGAGATAATGGGTTGTCTCGGCGTTTCCAGTCTTCGACTTCCACCTTTGACCGGTAAGCAAACGAATCATCACTAGTCGAGTGATGAGAAACTCGGTAGGACATGGCCTCTATAAGGATCGGTTTCTGTTCGTCTATCGCCCTGCGCCGAGCTTCTTTGGTGACCCTGTGAACTGCCGCAATATCATTACCATCCACTCGGATGGTGTCGATACCGTATCCTATGCCTCGACTGGCAATTCCGTCTCCCTTATACTGTTCTAAAGAAGGTGTGCTGATCGCGTAGCCATTGTTTCGGCAGAAATAGACCACCGGACAACTTCTTGTAGCAGCAATGTTCAGAGCAGCGTGGAAGTCGCCCTCAGAAGCGGCACCCTCTCCAAAATAGCAAATGACACAGGCATCGTCGCCGCGAATCTTCAGAGCATAGGCAGCTCCAGCAGCGTGGGGAATCTGGGTGCCTAATGGCGACGATATAGGGTGGATGTTCAGTTCCTTGGACCCATAATGTACAGGCATGTTTCTGCCCTTCCCCCCATCATTGGCGTTGCCATACAGTTGGGACATCATTTCCTTGAGGGTGACTCCTCTGTGCAACAGAGCTCCCTGCTCACGATACTGAGCGAATAAAACATCCTGAGGTTCCAAAGCAGCTGCGCTGCCCACCGCAGCACCCTCCTCTCCAGCGCTGACCATATAAAAGCTCAATCTGCCTTGTCGCTGCGCGTCGTACATAATTGCGTCGAGAATACTAATGGTCAGCATGTCTTTGTACATTTTGAGAGCCTGGTCTTGCGTGAACGGGATCTCATAGCTATCGTCCAGCTGGTTTCCGTCCAGATCAATCAACCGGTATGTATCGATAGGCTTTATATCGGCCGGATGGGTGAACACCATTTGCGTGGAGAACTTGCTCCTCACTGATCCGGGAAAAACGAGCTCATTTTGGATTCTCGACGAAGGCTGCGAGATGCTTGACTTTGCACTGGGTGCCTGGTCGATTTCCGGAGCAGACGAGTATTGCCGGTTCTGCACAAGCACCGCAATGTGTCTTTGTATACCCAACTGGCAGCTACGAACTGCCAATGTCCTGGAAAGCCTGGTACTCGTCCTAAGCATTAGATGTTTTTGTTGAAGCTCGGAGGCCCACCGGGAGGCTTTTTATGTGGGTATCGGTGGTTGTGGGGGAAATGCGGAGAGCCGTCTACAGCCGTCTAAATCGTCGGGGATCAAGTGGCATACTGAAAACAGCGTCCACGAGCTCAAAAATAATGAGCACAGCTAGAGTCCGGCAAAAACAGTTGGTCATTCGACTAAGAAACCTTGAGCACTAATTCTTGTAATAATAAGTGTCAGTGTCTAGTCGTCATGTGCCCTAGCGATCTTGTGATGCACCACCCATTGCGCTGCTGTTCCAACCGGAGGAACATTTCGTCTCTTTTCTTTCAATTCTTCCAAATACCAGCTATTCATTAATATAGTTCTGATATTGTGTAAGTTATATGTAATTTCGTTTCTCAATGATATAAATAGATATGATTGGCAACCGAATATATTGCAGAGTTATTGTCCAGCAGAAGGAGCACAGAACACCATGCATTAGGCTGGTTGACTTGCTCAATTGACATATTCAGTCTCACTACACATTGTCTGCGATTTGACCGTTGCTTCGAGCGACGGGAGACCAGCTATATGACTTTCACAACTGTAAAACTGGCTGACGAGTTACAAACTGGTTCCCGAAACCCGACTGCTGATATCCAGTGCAGTACATGCATCAAAAACACTTTTAAAAATACCTTCCTTGTTTCTCTTGAACACTTATTTACTGATTTCTGCGTTGTAATCCGAACCAATTGGTTGTCTGGTTAACCATGTCTATATGTGAGTCCTCATCCAGTGCTGCAGCTGTCAGAGCGTCTCGTCTGCAGGCGCTCGAGCATTTTCGGCACGTCTTTCCTAATCCGGTTTGAAATTGCTGCTTATCGCCAGCCTTCTTATAAGTAGTCGAACTTAGTTACTGAACATCGGTGTGTAAGCACGTCAGGAGTCCTGAAGGAACATCAGCATGACAGGAGAAAGCTCTCCGTTGTTATCCAGCTCGCCCAATCCACAGTTCCTGGATATTGCAGTGTCAAAGAGCTTTACAAAAAGCACTCGACGGCCGTCGCTCGTTAGTGGTTCGGTCGGTCGACAAGGTTTTGCTGATTTTCTCAGGAGCAAGAGTTCTGCTAGCTACTTGGGTCCAGACGAGGATGATGACGAGGTTATAGACAGTGAGGTCGCCACGGACAGCAATATCGGACACATTGACATCGTTTCTGCGAGCGAAGCACAAGAGCTGGTGCGAGAACAGGAGGACCTATTGCACGACAGTAATGTTCCGTACCAGGCGATAAATACGACTAGACGGCAGTCGATTAGTGATGTAGGTGACGAGGTGCGCCGGGCTGCCAAGGCGTGGGATGATGCCGTCACAAGCGATTTGGTGGCTTCTTCGTTCAAGCGGGAGGTGGTGGCCCAAGCAGTGTCGGCTGCACCGTTGATCGTGACCTTTGCTCTCCAATACTCGCTGACGGTGGCATCGATTTTCTCAGTGGGCCATCTTGGCAAAACAGAGCTGGGTGCTGTTTCATTGGCAGCAATGACAGCCAACATCACGGGTTTTGCCATGATCCAAGGACTGGCAACTTGTCTCGACACATTGTGCGCACAGGCATATGGCGCTGGCCATTTCCACCTAGTCGGACTCTACTTCCAAAAGTGTGTGCTCATGATCCTTGCATGCTTTGTTCCTGTTGCCATCTTCTGGCTGACTGCTGACTCGGTGATCGGGGCAATTGTCCCTGAGAAGGAACTGGCCGTACTTGCCATGCGGTATCTCCGAATCGTCATATTTGGAGTACCTGGATATATTTTGTTTGAATGTGGAAAACGTTTTGTGCAGGCACAGGGCATTTTTCATGCCAGCACTATTGTGCTTCTTGTTTGTGCACCGATAAATGCGCTGCTTAACTATGCGCTCGTGTGGGACAAGACCATAGGCATCGGGTACAACGGGGCTGCAGTAGCGGTTGCCATCACGGACTGGCTCATGGCCATAATGCTCTTCTTGTATGTGTTTTTTGTAAACGGAAGAAAGTGCTGGAACGGTTTTACTCCAAAAGTGTTTACCAAATGGGGGCCTATGGTCAAGCTGGCTGTTCCTGGAGTAATCATGGTGGAAGCTGAATTCCTTGCGTTTGAATTTCTGACACTTGCATCCTCATATTTTGGTACTACTGCCCTGGCTGCCCAGTCAGTGCTCTCCACCGTTACGTCGCTGGCTTATCAGATTCCATTCGCAGTGTCTATTGCATGCTCCACGCGAGTAGCCAACCTTGTGGGTGCGACTCTGTCACAAAGTGCGAAGACTGCCAGTATAGTAGCTATATGTGGCTCCTATGTGATTGCAATCTTCAATTCGCTTGTCCTATACACATTCCGCTACCAGGTGGGATCACTGTTGACTAGCGACGAAGAGGTCATCCAGCTGGTTGCCGACGTATTTCCTATTTGCGTGTTCATGCAGCTCTTTGACGCAGCAGGATCCGTGACTGGAGGTGTACTACGAGGCCAGGGACGCCAGCATATTGGGGGCTACTTGAATCTATTCTTTTACTATGCAGTGGCGCTGCCTCTTGGACTCTGGCTGGCGTTTTCCCGTCATTGGGAGCTCGATGGACTTTGGACGGGCGTGACGGTCGGACTCATGTGTATTTCAATTGCGCAGACTTATTATGTCCTTTCATCTGACTGGGATCACATTATCAGTGTCTCACAGCAATATAGCCGCGATGAGCGGATTGTTGTTTAGGCTTGTTCTAAAAATTTTTTGGTTACTTTTTTATTCACAGTACCAAGCGACGAAGGCCACCAATCTCCCACCCATTCTTCTCTTCAGAATACTTGCATGACAGCAGACGTTGTCCAGTTACTGGGCATCTTCCACCGTGGACGGGGTCGCCATTTTCGAGGTGTCTATATATACAAATGTAGCAGAATACACTGCCCGTTTCAATGGCAGTTGGATTCACTATGGGCTGCTCTCCACACAATGGACAGCTGGCGGTTGAAAAGTCATGCTCATTACTTGAGGTCCTTGGCAGCGCTAAGTTGCCGTCTCCATCGCCCCTTGTGGTGCGAGCTAACTGCCGAGCGAAATCGCTGGCATACCACCACTCCAAAAACTTGAGTAAAAACATAGAGGTCGGTAGTGAGTAGCTTAGGCTCGCAAGTATACCATCTCGTAGAGCCAACAAGCCCTGATAAGGGTCTGAAATGCGTGACAGTAGGGGTGCCTGTGAAGCAGCGCTCTGAGGTTTCTCATTCAAAGCATAGTCGTCTTGACCCAGCCGAGAATATCTCATGCCCAGAATCATGTCAGCGGGACATGAGCTTGTTGTTTTTGAAAATAGAAACAGTAAATAAAATGCAAGAGAGGTCAATGATTGTGTCATGGTCAAAACGGGGTACCACTTCAGCAGCCAGGCATCAAACTCAAATACTGCAACCGCAGTCCCACCCCGTTCATATGCTACCAACCGTTCCTGTTGGATGTTTCGGATCAGGTACCTGCCCTTGAGCACTTCATATCTATGATCCAGTTTGGCTTTGATGTATGGCATTGCAATGACAAAGAACAGAGAACCCCAGATTTGGCGTTTACTGAGTCGTCGGCGCTCGTTCAACAGCGCAGGCGTCTGAGAACGAGCATTCAGTGCATTAAGATTCAACACTCTCGTCCGCTTGATTCCGTAGAACTTTTCCGTAAAGGTCGCGTTCCAGTTGCGAAGGTGGTAGTACTCCACAGCACCCATAGATAGTGCATACACTTCATCGAACCGGTTTGCCAGGCGCAACAGGTACTGGGGATGACGCTGGGCATAGAATGAAACTACATACCGTAACGACGGAGAGATCAGACCATCTAGCTGCTTAGAAGATAGCAGCTCAAATAGAGTTGGCACCTCGGGATCCAAAGAATTGGCATTCAGCGACGAGAAGTAGTCCATGCCGAGGTGAGGCACATGCAGGATGCTAACTGATTGCAAGCATTGAACATGATTTAACTGCGACTAAACGTCTCTCCAAAACATATCAAAAAAAAAAAAATCAATAGAAATACGAAAAAAGAACGACAATGATTGTGTCTATATATTGATATCTACAACAATAAATATTAAACCCGCGGAGCTTTTGTGACCACTTTGGTGAGACTGGCAACTGCAGACATCGACTGAGCAACTGATGCAGTGAGATATTCTGCTAGCACGTTGAATTCGAGAGCTTCACTCCGGCCATCTTTTTCAGCCAAACTGCTTTTGTATCTACCGAGTTCACTTAGAAATGCATAGATCTCGCGGATCAGGTGTCTGTCAACAGGCAATTCTTTCGATGCAACTTTGGTTACATACTGTTGAAGAATCTCTAGGCGGTCGTTCAAAATCCGAACAGTGGTATCATCCTTCTGCAGTTGATCTTTGAGCAGCCTGGGCCCATCCCCGGCGTCTACAGCATCAGTAGATTTTCCAGCACGATGCACAATGTCCGAAACTCCAATACGCTCTGCTTCGTCCGACTCTACCTTGACGGTCGATACTTCGACAAACGACGTTCCATTGGAACTGTATACCGGTTCGTAGAACTTGATAGGCAGTGATGACGATGATGCCGTAGAGGCAGATGCGTCAAATAATGCCACAATGCTAATGGCGTATTCCTTTGATATGCGGTCGACGATAGACCTGCAACGGTCATCTGGATCCAACGAGCCTGGAATAGATCCATACCATAGACCTATAAATTCATAGTCCGGGAAGGTCGTTTTATCTCGTTAGCACTTCAGCACTATACCAAAGTCACTTACAAAGCGACAGCTTGTGGTCCAGAAACTTCAAGTTGTCGGTATCAAAGTCCAGTCCCAAGTCGAATGCATTGTGAATCACTACAGACCGCGCTGTTCTAGTGCCAATAAGGGCTCCCACCACTTTGTTAGGTCAACTATAGGCGACTTCACTCACAATTGGATTGTCCAAGAAGCCTACTTCTGGTGTAAAAGTCGGTTATATGGAGGACGGGCAATGGGTGTACAGACACCGATGTCATTGATCTGCTGCTTGGAGTTATGAAGAGTACATTATTACTCCGAGAGGCTTTTTATACAGCATCGGCTCGCAAGCCAACGGATAGTAAGATTGCCATCATACCGTGGACGCCGTAATATTTTCTTTAACGCTGTTTTCGAGTACGTGGCAGACAATAATACATACCAAATTAATAATAAATAGAGCTACCTAAATGCTCAAGGCATAACCAAACAGTGGTCCAGAATAAACACGACACCGTTCTGCACAACAATAGATTTCGTAATATTCGATGTTATGTCACCTCGCTTGACCTGGAAAGCCTCGGAATCGCGGGAGATCTGAACTGGACTATCGCTTTCGGTCACAAACGAAGTAGAGCCACTGTCAGAAGAAGTCAACCAATGCTCATCAACATCGTGACCTAGATTGATGTGATGGGCAATAAATGACAGGATATTTTGTCGCGCTCGCATATCCTTCTCCTGTTCCGACTCGGAGTCGTCGTTGCGGATAGGCTGCGGAAACTCCCACGGTTTGGCAGACAGTGCGTAAATCGCTGCATCCGATGGCGCCAGCACTACTGAGAATGTAGTATTGTCGTTGAACTGGGCTTCCAAAAAGGTCGAATCCCGCACATACGAAGCAAATATTGAGATGTCACGATTCACCGCTAACTGTGTGCGAAGGAGTGTGGGCCCAGCACGAGGGTCTTCTCCTTCTGGCGAATGAACAATGTCACTCTGTCCGGGTTGAAACATCAACGGCTCCTGGTGCAGCCCTTTTCTCTCTACATGCCCGTCTTTGAGAGCTGACTCATCTACTACAAAGTCATTCGGGTTGGCTACATGATGGCCACGAGTAGCTAGTGCTGACGACAGTAGTCCTGTCAGACCTAGCAAAGCAATTTTCATGGCAGGTTGGTAAGATAGTTCTTATCCGGGAACCCCAATATAAATTCTCAGCCTCATCATCGCTCACAGTAAGTATGAGCAGCAATAGATCACTATACCCTGCAGCTTCAGCCAGATAGCTTCAACCAGACTATAAAGAATGTTGGTTCGACAGAGTAACGATATAAGTCGTTTCCATTGGACAAACTGTGATATTAGTTAGACCAGATATGGTCAGCTCGTCTGATCGGCTTTTTCAGTGATCACAGACAGAAGTATGATATGTTGTACAGTCAGATAGCAGTCAGAGATATAGAATAAACGACCAAGACATGTCTAGCCATAACCTCCCCTGTTATTTGTCATCACAGGCCACTTTAATTTTGCTCAATTATTGGCTTTTTTTTTTCGGTGGATTCGTCCTTATCAAAGTATACTCTTGTTATGCTTCGTTGCCGGTGGTGCTATTTAACCCTCTCCCTCTTTTTCCACTCGACAACACTACGGCAGGACGAGTTAGATCGATGAGTAGTATTGATCAGTCCAAATAGCCGTCACGAAGACGAATATTCGGGTGCTAGATAGTTCAAGGTAGTGACGCCATGAGTGGCATGGACTTCGACGGGTTTGGATACCCGGATCCGAACCGGTATCGACGCTCCGAGACGGTTGGCGCGCCAGAAATGTCGAGCATCAAGGACGATGCTTCGTACGCAATAGGGCCAATGTATATGAGTGATGCGGATGTCCCTTCAGCGTCCCATCCAGAGGCCCCGGTTGATTCGCGTCGAAGATCAGCTCGATTCAGGCAGCCCAACAACTCTTCAGCGCCAGCACTTATGACCCCGTCCTCGGCGTTTGGAAATGCTGGCTTGAACATTCCACCACCCAACGGTCGTCCTACCACCCAGCCCCTGTGGGATCTCTACCCCACCAGTTTGTCGACTGCTGATTCGCAGCCTGCCTACGAGACCCGCGTTGCTGCTGACCAGTTTCTTTCGTTTGCTGGTGAATCAGAACAGCAAAGTCGCTCGCTTTTACAGGGCCCCTCGTCTACTTCTCCTGTTAACGTGTTTGACAACGGTCAAAGAAGGCCTCTTGAGCCCCAACACGCGTCTGTGCAACAACTTTTGAATCCATATGATCGCGTGCCAACTCCTCCAGTGCATCAGCAGCACCCACAACAGCAACAGCAACAACAGCAACAACAGCAACAACAGCAACAACAGCATCAACAGCAGCATCAACAGCAGCATCAACAACAGCAGCAACAACATCACGGTTCATTGCCTGCTGCTCCTCCCATTGAGGAGCGATCACAGTATGGACCCGTGGCTCACCGACCAGCCACTTCGGGGCATCAGCATACTGACGTTTCGGCGAGCGACTACGAACACGATGTATCTTCTGAAGAAGTTGATAACGCTATTAGTCTTCGTCGTCAGAAATACAAAGCCAAGTCTTCGATTCCTCCAGATCTCAGCAGTGCGAATTATGCTGAGCAGTGTGCAGCAGCAGCAGTGTCATCCCGGCTGAATCCATACCGGCTAGATCCCGGTGAATATAACATTCTAAGGCCCCATCTGAGCTATGTTCATGTAACCACCTACCTCAACATCCGCAATGGTATTCTTCGCCAGTGGATATCAAATCCGCTTGTTCGAGTGACAGTGGCTGAGGCAGCTGGCTGTGCCAGGGACGAGCGTTTTTATGGGCTGGCGGAGTTTGCGTATGAGTGGCTTCTGCGTAATGGCTATATCAATTACGGATGTGTCGAGTATCCTCCACCTAGAAGTGAAGTAGACCGTGTGGGGAGATTAAAGCCGAGACCGACCATTATTATAATTGGTGCAGGAATTGCAGGCCTTGGCTGTGCCAGGCATCTTGATAGCTTATTCCATCGCTATGCTGACAAGTTTATTGAGTATGAAGACATCCCGCGGATCATGGTTCTGGAAGGACGACGCAGAATTGGAGGCCGGATATATTCGTCGCCTCTTAAATGTGACAATAAGTCTATGGTGGATCTGGGTGCTCATGTTATAAAGGGATTTGGGGCGGGAAACCCACTCGGCATCCTTGTACGCAGGCAGTTGGGGCTACCGATAGTACCTATTGATCCCTCTTCTGGTATATATGACGGTATCACGAAGCAGGAGGCAAGTCAGGAAGCTGTTGATAGAGCTGGTCTACTGTATAGACATATCCTTCAGAAGATGCGGCAGTTTCGAAATGTAATGCCGGAACCCAGCACTGCCGAAGGTGACAGGGTGCTGATGAAGGCATCAAAGGATCCAACAACCCGAGACGAATTTCAAGAGAATCAGACGATTGCAAAACTCGAGGAGCACGGTGAGCTTCCAAAACCCTATGAGGACCCTGGCCAGATAAGAGACGGTAATGGCGATTTTGGTGTTGAAGAGCGGGAGACTGCCGATGAAATGAATTTTTTGAACAGCATCGGAATCGACTGCAAGCGCAACAACCGTAAAACACTGCATGTGGCTCCTCTTCCTCCTGGGGAGCGATTTCCAAGCCTGGGAAAGACCATCAGTGGATTAGTCAACCAGTTGACTGAGCTGGCTCAGTTGAATCCGCTTGACCTCCAACTGCTGAACTGGCATTTTGCTCAATTGGAGGACCACATTGGAGATCACTTTGACTTCATGAGCTTATCGAGTTGGAACCAACATGAAGGCCATGAATTCACAGGTCGTCATTGTGCAATTAGTGACGGGTACGCAACTCTTGCTAGAAGCCTTTACGTCTATCCAGAGAAACTTGATGTTCGGTTCAAGACCAGTGTCAAGGTAATTGAGTACCATGAAAACCACAGTGAAGTATTTCTCGAGAATGGAGAAAAGATTCATGCCGATAGACTGATTGTTAGCGTCCCCCTTGGAGTTCTCAAACAAAGGTCTATTCAGTTTATACCTGACTTGCCTCAATGGAAAACCGACAGCATTGAGAGACTTGGCTTTGGTACAATGAATAAGGTTGTTCTTGTATTCAAGGAGGCCTTCTGGGATGAGTCTAAGGACTCTTTTGCAATTGCCCAGGGTTCTGTAAACCATGGCAGCAAGGACTGCGAAGATTTTGCAGATACCCGGGGTGATTTTTACATGTTCTGGAATTGTACCAAAGTTGTAGGCAAACCATGCTTGGTGGGATTATTGTCGGGAAACGCAGCGGCCAATATCGCAAACGAGCCAGATGATATCATCGTAGAAAAGGCGCAGGCCGCTATTGTTGAGACAATACCAGATGTGGATCCTAGGCGCGTGCAGTTAGTTGAGTCTGTTGTGACTCGATGGCAACTTGATCCGTTTTCTATGGGCTCTTATTCTTATGTTGGGTTAGAGGCGACTGGTGCTGATTATGATATTATGGCCCGACATATCGGAAAGTCACTCTATTTTGCCGGAGAAGCCACCTGTAGGCAATATCCAGGATCGGTGCATGGAGCTTATATATCTGGTCTGAGGGCTGCAAGTGAGACGCTGTCGAGCCTTATAGGTGAAATCGAGGTGCCATATCCTTTGATTCCACCGAAGGACTCTCACGGTCGAAATAGTTACTTCGCGTCTACCAGTCAGCCGAGTTCGTCGAGAGTTACACCGAAGCTTTCTGCATCAGTCAAGAATTTGTCGCCGCTAGGCGGCCATTTTTCATTGCGAGACCATCATCCACTGCCATCAACACTTTTGCGGAATTCTGTACCAGCCGAGGATAATTTAGGGGTTTCTGTCTCTGAAGATGGTCGCAAAAGAAGTGCAAATAACTGGGAAGCTATTGAAGCGGAGGTTATAAGGTTGAGTGAAGAGCGAATTCAATATGATAATGAGAGAATGAGGCATGATATGATCCTAGAATTGGGCGAGCGACCAGTCAAACCAGAGCGATTGGGAGCCAACCCATTTCTTATTTTCCAGAAAGACTTCTGGGATCAATGCCGTATAAAGACTGATGAGGCGAAGCAGGCTCAAATGAAGGATCCGAATGCTAGGGCGACACGAAACGAGGTGAGGGCAGCGCTAGGAAAGATGTGGCGAGAGCTACCAGACGATCAAAAGGTACCTTATCTGGAGAAGACAAAGCATATCAAAGAAGAGAACGAGAAGCGGTCCGAAGCATTTAGACGAAGATTCAGACAATACGACGCCGACGTTGATGACTTTAGAAGGCGTTGGAAAGAGGAAAATGCCAGTCCTCCTTCGGAGGAAGAGCTACGGTTGACCCGGTTACTGCAAGAAGCTGATAGTAGCTGGAAGCTCAAAAAGAAAACGAAAAGAGTACTGTAAACTCTTCATCTTGTATAATAGATACCATATATAGAACCGCAAGGCCCTAAATTTTATTTAAATAATCATTAATCATTAGTCAGTCATGTCTATGTCGCTATCATCTTCAGAATTCTCTTCATCACTGGCAGAGTCCGAATCTCCAGCGACTTCCTCCCATTCGACATAAAACGACTGTATATGCTTTTTCGTCTTGGACAGGGCAAGAGGATCAAATGGAAAATAACCTTCGAGCGTGACGAATTCCTGGCTCTTACTCCAGAACGTATGTCCAGCACCAAAATATGAATTAGCATTGCCGCTGCCATATCCACTAGGAGTGTTGACAGATGACGCGCCTGTCGACTCATGTGCTCGGAACCCACCCAGACGATTCTGTTCAATAATTGTGTAGCAATACGCGACATTTTCTTTCTGGGCAATCTGTGCAAACATCGCAACAACAGTGTTTTTGCAATACTTCAGCGGGTTGAACTTTGTGACAATCATTCTCTGAAATAGATGATCCAAGTCACATTCCCATTCAGAGACATCCGAAGGAAGTGAGTTCTCCCTCCGAAGAATCGAGTGCCTGAAACAGAAGATATAAAACAAAGCCTGCGACACTGAATAAAACATCTTAAATCGTCCCATACCACCAACGACACTGTCAACCTCCACCTCGCGCACCTTTATGTATTGCTTCAAAAAGTCAGCCAAAAATCCAACAACAAAAACGATCTGCTGACGCGACAAGCCCTTGGCTCTAGCAATAAAAGATGAAATATATTGCAAGGCCTTTTGCCTTTTCTCGATATTTTGCGCCGGGTCTCGAGCAAGCTCAATCATGGACACAAGGAACGCATCGAGCAGGTCGGGATGCGAGTGGCAAGTCCTGAACCAGATGAACTGAATCGATCTCGTTCTGTGAGTGGACAGAACATACACTTGAAAAAGATCCAGAAGGATATTAAATGTCCTTAAAGTGTCTGGAGAGCTGATAGAACTCTCACTGAACTTTTTATCTAGATAGTTGAAAATGAGACACATAATTGCGTCCAATTTATCCCTAATACTAGTGAAGTCTTGCGAAGCAAGCTCAAAAACCGCGTCCTCCTCAAAATCGTCCTCCTCTTCCTCTTCCTCGTCCTCTTCATCATCTTCATCCTTTTCCTCCTGTTCCGCCTTTGAATTATTTTCCATCTTCACATCGATACTATCTACACCTTCATACTTTACATCACCATCATCACCATCATCGACTTCGTCGACTTCGTCGTCATCGTCGTCTTCGTCGTCATCATCATCTTCTTCTTCCTCACTATCGCTGTCCTCAAAGTCCTCATAAAGTTCGACGTCTAGCTGGACTGTGCGCTCCATTATAAGAGCCCAGATATGCCTCTCTAGTTCCGGACAGTACTGAATAGCTCTCAGAAGGTTGTCCACGTATGCAATGTAGCTCGGAGTTGATGCTGACTTGTGTGGGAAATGGCGAACGAAAATGCTAGAGAGCGTGCTCGCTGACGTCGGGATGAGACGAAGAATATAGCTCAATACCGAGTGGTGTGCTTCCGTCTTTTTCAAAACAAATTCCTTGACAACAGCATTTGCGACATCTGACCACCATTTTGGAATGCCACTGACAAGCACTCCTAAAAACCTCACATAGATACCCACAAATTGTTGTCCCTTGTTTGACCATTTAATCTTTAGAATGGAACTGATGACTGGACTGCACGCATATGAATCAAGACGACTGATCTCCGCTGTCAAAGCTTTTATCAAGTACAGCTGTTGCTCGTTGGTCATAGCTTCCGACGATGAGGCAGGAACAGCGACCTGGGCAGCCAATGCATTGATGGGCTCCGCATTGTGGTGCACAGTTAGCTGATCCAGAGCATCCTGCACATATGCTTTATACATCGTTTCTGTGAAGCTGTTTTCAGCTCCCGTCTTCGAATCCATATTTGAAGGGTCATTTTGCTTCAAACTCGGTCGAAGTTTGCTTTCGCCGGTGGCTGGCATTACAACCTGAGAAACCGAGGGCATTCTTCCATCCGTACCACACCTTTTGTCTGGAAAATAAATAAGCACCGGCAATCCAACCCAGGATGAATAATAAGTAGGAGTCTTCTAAAGAGACAAGCTGATACGGCACTTCTTTCGTATTTTCCAAATCGAAATATCCGTGGGTAAATGTAACACCAAAAAAAAAAAAGATTGAAGCAGTAGACCCTTACCCGGACTCTTACCAGTAAGGTGGGCAATTACGTCGTATCAGTGGTCGGACTTAGGAAGTGCGAAAAGAAGCAGTCAATTGCGTGAGCCACATTAATTACATGGATTGTGCAATTACCTGGATTATGCAATTTGTGGGCGTGAGCAATTGGCAGAAATATTCTATTTATTATAAAATAGCGGAGCACTGAGGAAATCACAAAAAAGTACAAGCAGCTTGTGGCTGGGGTAACTGTGGGCATGAAGCATAGTGGTTATTAGTAATGACGTCTCGGATGTGAACTAGTTGGGGTGCGGAGATAAGTCGGTGGGGGTATCGCTAAATCCGGAGTCCGTTTGTCTTTTGGTGGCCCGTCTATAAAAAGCCCAGTTGTTCCCCCTAGAATTCACCAATTGATTGATATATTAGAACAGTACAATGGAATTCACTACTCTTGGAAACTCTGGCCTCAAGGTCTCGAAGATCATCTTCGGAGGTATGAGCATTGGCAAGAAGTCTTGGAATGAATGGGTCATTGAAGATGAGGAGACTGCCTTTGCTCTGCTCAAGAAGTCTTACGATGCTGGTCTTCGTAGTTTTGACACCGCCAATGTGTACTCCAATGGGCACTCTGAGGTCCTCATTGGCAAGTTCCTCAAGAAGTACAACATCCCCAGATCCACCGTTGTGATCCTCACCAAGGTGTTTGGTCGATGCAATGACGACCCAGAGCTGCCTCCTGGTGAGAATGACGTCAATTGGGTCAACCGACATGGTTTGTCGCGCAAGCACATCTTTGACTCTGTCGAGTCGTCTACCAAGCGACTGGGCACCTACATTGACGTGCTGCAGATCCACCGATATGACCATGACACCCCTGCTGAGGAAACCATGAAGGCTCTCAACGACGTCATTGAAAGTGGAAAGGTTCGTTACATTGGCGCTTCTTCGATGTGGGCATACCAGTTTGCTGAGCTCCAGAACGCTGCAGAGAAGCATGGCTGGACCAAGTTCATTTCAATGCAGAACCACTACAGCGCAATTTACCGAGAGGAGGAGCGTGAGATGATCCCTTACTGCAAGAAAACTGGTGTCGCTTTGATTCCTTGGGGTCCTGTTGCCGCTGGAGTGCTCGCTCGTCCTCTCAAGGATATCGGCAGCACCGTTCGAGGTAAGCAGGTGGTGAGCAACAAGGAGAAGGCTTTTGGAACTTCCGAGGCCGACCAGACCATCATCAACCGAGTTGAGGAGCTTGCCAAGAAGAAGGGTGTCACCATGGCCACTATTGCTACTGCGTGGGCTCTTGCCAAGGGAACTTTCCCTATTATTGGCTTCAGTAAGGTTGAGCGAATCGACGAGGCAATTGCTGCTCTGAAGGTCAAGTTGACCGAGGAGGAAATCGCCTACATCGATGAGCCTTATCAGCCTAGAGCTGTCACTGGCCATAAATAAGTTATAAAATCTAACAGGGATTCTATGATGTAAGCTATTTAAAGCTACTTATTATTATTCTTTTTAAAATTGGTCAATACTGCAGAGCATGCCTAGTAGATATTGTGAATTTGGGTATATGCAGTCTCTATACTCCTCTCCCCTGAAATAACTTTAAAGCTGACAGGTGCATTGTGCAGCTGAAGGCGGTTGGTTTGTCGTGATGGATCGACGCGCCTCAGAAATAATTTCCTTACAAGGCGGTTTAGATAGAGTCCATCCATATACAATCAGCCTACTATGAATGGGACTAGTTACTTGAGTAACACAGGTAGGCGGTTGGGAGCACCGATTAATGAGCTATTGCTGACGCAGCGTTCAATCCCACCAGGGATTATAACCATGCTGACGATGTCGAATACAAGCGACTTCGGACCCTCGCACAACAGGAGCATTCCAAACAACAACAGCTATCTCATGAGTCCCAGCAGGCCTATCACAATGGAGACGGCGCGAGAGCTAAGGAATTGTCCGAACAAGCCAAGACTCACGGAGCGAAGATGGATCAGTTAAACCAACAAGCTGCTGACTTTGTGTTCAGAGCTAACAATGCTGACTCGAAGGAAGATGAAATCGACCTTCATGGCCTGTTTGTAAAGGAGGCCACTGTAATTCTTGATACAAGAATTCAGGCGTGCTTGAGTAGACGCGAGAATCATCTAAAGGTCATTGTCGGCAAGGGTATTCATTCGGAGAATCATATTGCCAAGATCAAACCAGCAGTTGAGGAGCTATGCATGCGCCACGGGATCCGACACGAGTTAGAGGCACACAATACTGGGGTGATGGTCCTGCACTTCGATGGACAGGTTGTGAATGCACCACCAGTGGCCTACCCTTCGCCAGGAACTTATCAAGGATCAACTGGTCAGCCAAATAATTATCAAAATGGTTACCATCACCAGCAGCAGCAGCAGAGCCAGCAGAATGGTCAGGATGACATCTTAACAAAGATATTTTGCGGCCTGCTCAAGTTCCTGTTCCGCTGATATAATCTATTTGACTCTGCTGTATGAATACCAGATATGTGATCAACCGACGTGGAAGACATTGTCTCCTACTACCATATCAACTATGTACGATAATGCATTTTGCGGAATATAATCGTCCAACGAAGAAGATGAAGCTACTGCCGAAAGGATTCTCCGTCTTGACTTTCCTCGTCTCCTTCAACTCTCGATATCTATGTTTTTCTTTAGAAAGTCTATAAAGATTTCACGAATACGCGAAATGTCCAAAGGTTTCATTCTGTTGAGGGATACAAAATTTCGACGAATTCGATTCAATGTCGCTATCGTCAACCTAGTAGGTAGTTCAACTGGTTCATCGTATCCCGATAGCTTGACAACCGAGGCTCCGACTGTTTTATGCAACTCGACTACTTCGTTTACAACTGCAACGGTAGTCTTATCGAGCTCCGTGAGGTAGTTGCCTGCAGTTGCCGGGTTAAGAACAGTGGCTTGATTTGGCGGTTTTGGCTTGCGGAGGATTAAGGTACTCCATATTTCGTCCACAGGAAGATCTTTGTCCAAGTGTGAAACAGGAAATAATGGAGCATCCCATCTCGACATCCCATTAGGCTCTTCATACCTGAAGACAAGAGCATCAAATAGATCTTGTGGCCATGCCTCAGAGACTGGTCTAGCTTCATTCCACTGCCGGCAAACTTCAGTGGGCGCGCCTACATGTATCACGCATGAGTTGGTGGACAGTGCTTTAGCTTCACAAAACAATTGGTACCTGAACCCTTTGATGTAAGATAAGTTGTCAAAGATTACAATCGTAGATTTTCCCAGCTCCCGCTTGACTGCACTGATTTGTGTTCCTCTAGTAGCCTTCTCGGCATGCAGCTCTCGATATGTTTCCTTTGCAATAGATAGGCCCTCGTCATTTATGATGCAAACACTTAAATTCAATCCCGTTTCTGAAATCTTTTTGTCAAGAGCATTTTTGAGTTGCAAAGCTCTAGTTGTTTTTCCTGAGGATGGACATCCAGATATTGTTATTAATGGCATCACCACACTTGAATCAGATAAATATTTCAGGTTGTTAATTTATACCGATGATCCACGCCGCAACTTTACATGCACAATTTTCTTGGAGATGACCAAAGTTCCATGGGTTCCGAGGGCGGAGTTTCCAAAGTACTCTGTTCCTTTGGCAAATTTTCATGGTCACCATAGAACGGCGCTACAGGCAATGCACCGGGTTTCTCTTCAGGTTGATATGGTCTTAGAATTACGCGACTCAAGAGCACCGTTAAGCTCCATCAATGTATTGTTTGATAAGGTGCTAGGACACAAACCTAAGATGATATTGTATACCAAGAACGATCTCAGTGCTATTAATGCATCGATGTATAACAAATGGCATGACGAGACGGGCCAGAGATTCATGTCTGTTGATTGTAGGAGTAAAGCCGATGCGAAACGAATTCTAGGCATCGCAAAAGACATGTACGAGAAGACGGTCCCGAAGCCACCACTCGGCTTGAGAATGCTGATAACTGGCATGCCAAACGCTGGAAAGAGTACCTTTCTTAACACTCTCCGAAAGGTAGGAACAAACGAGAACCACAAAGTTGCTAATACTGGAGAGATGCCAGGGGTCACCCGAAGCCTATCTGAAACCATATGCATTTCGCGAGATCCGCCTATTTATATATATGACACCCCTGGAGTTTTTGTACCCCAGGTGAAAAATTCAGAGGACATGATTAAAATGTGTCTCATCAATGCTGTGACCAGGAGTCAAGTCGATAACGTGGTGCTAGCAGACTATCTCCTGTATCGTCTCAACAGAACATATCCCGATGGGAAGCCGTATCTCAAATACACAGGACGACCCACCAATAACATCGAGTTCCTGCTGCGCAGTATTTCCAAGAAAAGATTAGCAAACAGGAAGCAATTTCATTTCAATGAAACCGGAGAAGCTCAGCAGTGGATTGAGAAATGGTCCAAAGGAAAGGTTGCTAAAATTGCATTAGACGACAATATCCACGAAGGATCATACGCTGAAGTCCTCCGTGAGCAACAGGAACGACTATCACAATTCGATCTGGGCCCAATGAAAATTGAAAATCATTATCGAAAGCGACTAATGCTTCGATAAATGCGACGGCACTACTCTTCTTTCTGAAAATCGTCCTCCTCTTCCTGCAGCTCTTCTTGTTCAAAGACGCGATGGGTTGCCATAAATCTATAGTTAGCATAGGTGCTTAGTTATTTATTTTGCATACAAAGCCCCGTGTAGAGTCCCCAACTTGTGGATATACTCAGCTTGTTCAGATGTCACTTGGACGTGATTATAAAGATCCATGACATTAGCCTGTAATTGAGCCAACTGTGCATTCAAGTACGACATTTGACGCGCTTTTAACGAAGAAGACGTCGAGATAGTTTTCCTTCTTTGAGCGGGAGCCACCGATTGTCTTTGCATCATAACAGTAACTAACTAACTGCCAAACCTCAACCGTCAATATCAGATGATGAGAGGGCACGGGTTGCCTAACCCCAGCTGCAGAGGTCAAGAAATTTATTTTTTTTGTTCTTAGCCTGTGATACTTTTTTGATTTCTTTACTGATGAGTAAAAAAGACAAGAAAACTTCGGTTCTGAAGAGACCATCTTCTTCAGTGGAGAATGGAAAGGTCAAAAAGATAAAGTCTCTGGACAAGAGTATGTCGAAGAAGAAAGTCAGAGAAAGAACGCATAAAAATGTTGGCGAAGTCGACGCTCAAGACCAGGATGTTGAAGATCTTGATAGAGAGCTTGAAGATGTAAAAGATCTGCTTGATATAGAAGACACTCATGAAGACGTTGAAATGGATGAAGATCACAATGATGCGGAAGAGAGCGAGGATGAACAAGAGCAGAGTGAGTCCAGTGATGCTGAAAAGCCAGCAGCTTCTGAGAACGATGAAAATATTCTTCCCAGATCAGTTCCTTTGACAAGCGCAATTCCGTCTGATGCACAACGTTTTTCGGAGCTGCATCTTTCGGAGAACACCCTGGCTGCTATAAAAGACATGGGGTTTGAAAAAATGACTTCTGTTCAGGCCAGAGCTATTCCACCCCTGCTAGCAGGCAAAGATGTCTTAGGAGCTGCAAAAACTGGTTCAGGAAAAACTCTTGCATTTCTCATTCCGGCCATCGAGATGTTGTATTCACTCAAGTATAAGCCGAGAAATGGTACTGGTGTTATCATCATCTCCCCAACCAGAGAGCTTGCGTTGCAAATCTTCGGGGTCGCCAGAGAGCTGATGGCTCATCATACTCAAACTTTAGGGATCGTCATTGGTGGTGCGAATCGTAGAGCCGAGGCAGAGAAGTTGATCAAAGGTGTGAACCTGCTGGTCGCTACTCCAGGCCGCCTGCTGGATCATTTGCAGAATACTAAAGGTTTCGTTTTCAAGAACCTCAAGGCTCTCATTATAGATGAAGCGGATAGGATTCTCGAAATTGGATTCGAGGATGAAATGAAGCAGATCGTGAAGATTTTGCCTCAGAAAGATGACCGTCAATCGATGCTGTTTTCCGCTACACAGACTACAAAAGTTGAAGATCTCGCCCGTATATCGTTGAGGCCGGGACCTCTGTACATTAACGTTGACCAGGAAAAGGAAACGTCGACCGTCGAAGGACTGGAGCAGGGTTATGTGGTGTGTGATAGTGACAAGCGGTTCCTTCTTTTGTTTTCGTTCCTTAAAAGGAACAGGAATAAGAAGGTCATTGTTTTCCTATCGTCATGTTCGTGTGTCAAGTATTACAGCGAGCTGCTCAACTACATTGACTTGCCAGTACTAGATCTGCATGGAAAGCAGAAGCAGCAAAAGAGAACGAATACTTTTTTCGAGTTCTGTAATGCCACGCAAGGAACTCTTATTTGTACAGATGTCGCGGCAAGAGGACTTGATATCCCGGCAGTAGACTGGATTATTCAATTTGATCCGCCAGATGATCCTCGAGACTACATTCATCGTGTGGGACGAACTGCTAGAGGAACTCAAGGTCGTGGCAAGAGTCTTATGTTCTTGACGCCCTCAGAGCTTGGTTTTTTGCGATATCTGAAGGCTGCTAAAGTCCCTCTCAATGAGTATGAGTTTCCAACTAACAAGATTGCCAATGTCCAGTCACAATTGGAAAAACTGGTATCTTCAAACTACTGGTTGAATCAGTCGGCCAAGGATGGCTACAGATCTTACCTTCAAGCATATGCCAGCCACCATTTGAAGACTGTATACCAAATTGATAAGCTTGACCTCGTCAAAGTAGCGAAATCTTTTGGTTTCAACATACCTCCGAAAGTTAACATTACTATTGGCGCAAGCGGAAGGGCTCCAAAAGATAAAAATAGGTTCAAAAAGAGAACGAACGCATAATATATTTATCTAGAAATTTTAATTGTCTCAATCTCAAATTTTGCTAAGAAGCTAAGTCGTATCGATCGCTCTCTCTGGTCGCTAACGCTATGAACTGGTCCCGCCTCACACAGCGCGGCTTGATAGGATATATATATATCAAATTTCACACTCTAAGATCAGCATTATGTTTGGTCCCTTTCGTGCAACAGCTGCCAGGCTTGGCGGGCTTTTATGGTCAGTAGTATATATATAATTTAGCTGCTAATTTTAGGAAGATACCTCACACCATGTCGCGGCATCAGAAGGCTCGGCACCGGTTACGAATGCGGATTGTCGACCGAAACATCGCGAGAGTTGGCCTGGCGCTTCGGCAAAATGGCTTAACTTGCCACAAATTAGAGCGCTTGGAAGTCGAGTTGCCCAAAGAAAGTGAAATGCCGTCAAGGGATAAATACTGGGTTTTCAACAGGACGGCGAAGGGTTACAGAAAGAGCGCTCACAGGCAACCAAAATGGACCAAAATCTCCAACCGGACTCCGCCTGCTGGGTTTTAAATTAAACTTGTACATACGTTAATATTATTGGCCTGATTACTGTTGTTTTTTCCTGGTTTAAAATGCCCCTTTGATGCGGAGTCACAAATCTTTTCGGTTGTTAATTACAGTTGATTTAGCTATCATAAGTCATTATAATGCAAAAAGCTAATATTACGGCATGAAAATCCTAATAGTCACTTCTTCCGTACGCTTTTCCATTTCCAAGACGTCTGGCCATTTTTAATGATCTTTTTCTTATCTCCTTTTTTCATAAGTTCCCGCTGCAAGTCCATTTGGGCTTGAACACTGTTCAGCTGTTGTTTTCTGTCCAACCGCCTGTCAAGCTCTTTGAATTTGGAAAGCAATTTGCTCTTGTCGAATTTGCGCTTTTCTATATTAACTCCGTCTTCGAGCTGTTCGTTGCGTAATCGATTTTCTCTTCGATTTACCAACGATTCATCTGTTCCAAAATATTTGGCAGGAGAAAAGCCCTCCAGGTCCTCCTCAGTATCCAAAAACACCGTGTGCTCGCCAGTGGAAGAAAAAGTTATCTGAGACTCTAACTTTGCAATCTTTCGAGACTCTTCGTTGGCCAGTGTCTTCACATAGCCAGAATCTTGAGTTTTGAGTAACTTTGCCTGATCATTCGTAAGAGAGACTGCACTACCACGATCACTGATAAGTATTCCTCTTTTATCGGTCTTCTTCCTGACCATAGCATGATAAAACTCATCTGGATTCCTGTCGGTAGCCTTCTTGCGAAGCAGCTTAAGGTGGGCATCTTTCTTGTGGTAGTCTTGAGACCTTAGCTTATAATCCTTCTTCTTTTCCAAAAGCCCCCATTTCTTGCGCTCCAGAGGCTGGCCCCGCTCTCTGTGCTGCTTTTTGGCGATATCGTGGCGTGCTCCAGCCATTAATAAATAATTTCCAAATATACGTCGGTCTAGTCGAAAGCAGTTTTCTACTATGAAATTTGTAGATAAATAAATCCCAGGGTAAGGTCTCGTTAACTTAGTAGTAAGCGCGAACAGAATAAAACGTCATTTTAACTAAGAAATAGAAAGGGGATGATAACATTATTAACAGCCACCTATCTATCATTTCTGAGACATAGGGGAACTTATGGCATATTCTGATTTTTTTGTTATTTAGATTCAATTATGTTATCAGTAACTATATGCTTCTTGCACGCTATCGCTGTAGAATATGTCTACTGCATGTAAACCCTTTAGTTTCGACTATACGCTGTGGAACCGTGCTGTAAGCTCTGTAATAGCCCGAACTTCTAGCTGTGCCCCGCTCCATAATTCAAGCAAGCTACGTTGATGCAGTTTGAAGATGTTTGTGCTCGCATAAGTGAGACATATCCTCTGGACCAGGATCTATTGGTGGCTGTCTTGGTTTCAGTTGTGGGTAACCGTAATATAGTTATCCAAGCCCGGCATTGCAACCACATCAGAGTTGTGGTGGAATCTCTGTTAAGCGAAGTACTAGGATGCCAGTTCGTTTCTGTAGCTTGCAGTCAAGAGACGTCATTTGAACATATCTTCAAGAAGATAGTTCACTATCAAATGCCCCAAGTTACCATCCTTGAAGGCCTGGACAAATGCTCATACCGCGTGCAGTCGTTAGTTTCCAGCGTATTTTGTGAACGCAAAATAAAATTGAACGAGAACATTTATCAGCTACCGGACAATGCGTGTTTTATTATTCTGGGACGTGGGCATGCTTTGAACTATAATTTGCGTGACTACATCTTCTTGGAACATGTGGCAGATATCTCTACACAAATCACAGAAAGAATAGCATCCGTGTCAAAATTGACATCATCATCAAATGGCTCGAGCGACACTGTGCGGTCAGAAAACTCGTTTTCGTCATCTGTCAATGCATTTACAAAGCAGCTACTACCTCACATACATGAAGTGACTTTGGTACCTGATCTCAAGAGATACATGCAGGATATCGTGGTGTTTCTCAGAATGCATAGACTCGTTCGAAGGGGCGTCTCAGCTAGAGCAGTTGCTGATTTCGAGTACCTCGTCAAGTTTTTGTCAGCTCTCCATGACTATACGTTCGCGACGCCTAGCATTGTGGCATTGGCTGCTCGTAAGCTGTTTCCATTGAGAATACAGCTCTGTGACGCCAAAGACGAGCCTTCTTTACACTATGGTGGTGACGTCAGCGTGGTGAGCAAGTGGATAGTGAAGTGGGATGAAGAGCTCGTGATTGAAGATATCCTCAACTCGGTGCCGGCTCCAATGTGAAGGACTACACAACGCTATCATATATGATCCCACAGGTAGTTGGCGACAAAGCTAGCACTGTACTTCTGATCTAGCGGAAACACGTACACTTGACCAGAAGATGATTCCACCAGCGCTTTGGTTGGTTCATTATTATCGTCAGTCAAGGAAATCCCCAGCGACCTGTAAATCTTGAGTCGCAGAATTGTCGCGTCCTCTACATAATGGTTGGTGGCTTCCCTGAAGGCGTCGGCACTGGCCACTTCCTCGAGATCCTCTCGTAGTCGTTCCAGTGTGGCTTGAGCAGCAGTGTTGGTTTGCTCTAGCTCGTTTATAGACTTTGCTAGTGAAAACTTATCGCGCTCTAAATGTAGTATTTGCTGTGCAATTTCCTTGTTCGAAGAAGAGCTTTGTGAAGCTTCTGATGACGACTTGGCGAGTTCGAGTTTACGTGTTAGAGATCGCAGGATATCCTGGCTTTGGTCGAGCACCTGCTGTCGGCGTTCACTTAGCCGTTTGATGGTCTGCTCGGCTCTGTCCCACGTGTCAAGGTCTTCCTTGATCTCGAAGTTTTCTATTGTACTCTTGACCAATTGGTCTGCTGTATATTTTTCAAATTCGTCTTCCATGTTTGTGTACACAATGGCGGTGTTTACGTGCAACTTACTCCTGACTAGAGAGGAGCATCGTGCGGCTGGCCGTGATCTGCTGCTGCCAAACAAAATTAAATTTCGATGAGCTAACGTCTACACACAACGGCCGAAAAACAGTTCAGCACGCAAACAAATGTCGGATAAAATACCTGCGTGGATGCTGGCACCGTATGAAGAAAGAGAGGTTCGCCAGCGCTGCCAAGAGCAGGCGGATAGGAAGTGTGCGGATGTGTTCTTGGCGTTTGGCAAGTGTAGTGAGAAGCACCAATGGCTATTTTCGTGGAAATGTGCTGAACAAAAGAAGGCTATGATCGACTGTGTTGCGTTCTGGGGCAGCCATGAGAAATTCGAGGAAATGCAAGCAACGTATATCGAGGAAAAAATGGACAAGCTGCGTCGTGAAGGGCGGTTGTAGCGCGACAAATAAGCACCGAGCGCAGCATAATAAAAAGTAACTGATAGACATCTCTGACATCATCATCTCCATCACTCACATTGCTTTCCTGGGTCTCTTGCACCAGGCTTTGTGCTAATAGCATTAGATTGCTTTAATTTATTGCTGTCAGGTGGTCGTTTGATTATCTGTCGTGAGAGCTGTCTCGGATTGGCAAGCAACCCTGAAGACTGCTCTCACGCCAACTCTAATAAGGCACCGGATGATGGGCATTATATAAATCTAGCGACCGTCCGCTGCTTTAAAGTGTATATACTTTAATATTTATTGAGATGTCTCGAGTAGTAGATAAAGTGTCGCAAGTTTTGTTCGGCGATGAGCTTGAGGGTGAGGAGCAACCTGTTGCTGGTCATCCCGAGCTTCATACAGAACCACGTTACGCTGGGCAGGCTGCAATCCCAGGCTCCTACGATGAGAATGCTCCAAGAGAAGATACCATTTCAGATTATAAGTACGAACGTCTGACCTCCGATACCGATCCCAACGTCCGCAGCGGTCCTATAGGCGATGAGCCAGACATTACTGCAGCAACCACTGGATATGGCAAGGTGGGGCCAGTTGATACGGAGAAAAGCTGGTCCGCGACCGGTCCATATACTGCTAATGATATTAAGGCCTTTCAAAACACAATAGGAGATGATGCTGTTCCCGACAGCAATGTTAATTCATGGTCTAGTCTAGGGCCAAAGGCCGATCAAGCCGAACCAGCTCTCTCTCAGCAAGGTGATAACTCTTCTAGGCAGTGGGTTGCTGCCGGTCTGACCGGTAGATCTTCTGACCACAAAACGGGTCCCGTCTCTGGTGGAAGCAACTGGGCAGAGCCGGCAGGGTCCACCAAATATAACAAGGGGTCTGAAGAAGTTAAACTGCCTGAGAGTGCTGGCGCGTCAGGGGTGGCAACTGGCAATCTCAAGGGTGGTTCCCCAATCGATTCTGGCCGGTACAGACTGGCAGGCGACGGACTTTCTCCTGTCCAAGGGTCTAAGGACACCCCATCAGGAGATCAATACCTGTCGAGATATGCAGCAGCCACAGACGAGTCGGTGCCACCGTATGGTGTGGGCTCCCATAACTTGAGTGACCTGGTGGCTCCCACCAGCGACGACAAGCGCAATGTTTACCAGGCTGTCAATCCCCCTCAGCACATCGATCTGCAGAAATCTGATCAAGGAAACATCGAATCAGCCCAACAGCCAGGTTCATCCAATTTCAAAAATCCTAATCCTTACAATTACGGGGTCCCGGCAAAACATGTGTCTGAAGAAGTTTCCGGTGACGACGCAACTAGGACAAGCTATATCTTGCAAAACCCCAGTAAAGCACCAAGTTCGGGGCCAGCGTATGGGGTGACCCAGGCAACTGAGCCTCTGAATTCAGGCCACACGACTGGCGTTGGATATGGAAACAGCAACTTGGGTCCGTCGACAGCCAACACCGACGCTGTAGCAGCAGGAGCTGTCGGAGCCGGTGCTGCCGGTGCTGCCGGAGAACTTTACACCCAAGAAAACAGAGGAGACTATTCTGGTCAGAAATCCACAAATGACAGAGACTATTCTGCACTCTTTGATAGTAGCAAAAGTGACCAGAGCCGCCAAAGCTCAGGTGTCAAGGACATTCCTGTTATTGGCAAGATTGATTCGAAAACCTCGGAAAGAAGGAAGAGTATTAAAGAATCAATCAAGGGTGTTTTCAAGAAGTCGAGCAAGCAGAAGAAAAGCAAGAACAATGACCAAACTTCCTCCTCTTCGTCATCATCATCGTCGTCGTCGTCGTCATCGTCGGGGTCGAGCAGAAGGCAGAGCCATCATGATGATTCATCTAACTCGAGAGATGCAGGTGCTAAGGCGGTTGCACAGTCGTCTGGATCAGGACTAGCAGCAGCTGGTATGCCGTCAAGCGGAACCGGACCAATACAAACTACCACAGATTATAGCACTGGACCCAGAACGAATGAGGGCTATGACCGTCAGGCTCCTGTGGCCGATGATAGCTTGTCAAAGCAAAGTCTATCGCCTCGAACTGCTAGTGACTGGAGGGCCGATGACGGTACAGCGGGTTCTTCTGATAAAGGATCAAAAGTTTACTCGGACCACCGTGATATCAAGAAAGATAGTAAAGCACAAGTTGAGTCTGCCAAGCGGGATTCGAGTACGAGCCATCAGAATTCGGATCCAGCTGACACCCAAAAACCTGAAAAATCTGAAAAGTCTGGCAAGTCCGACAAGTCTGACAAGTCTCTGCTAGATAGCGCCGGGGCTGCTGCCGCGGGTGTATTGGGCACTGGCTTGACTGCTGTGGGCCTTAAATCTGATGAGAGTAAAGAAAAGCAGGATCGTTCTTCAGAGAATCAACATTCTGAAAAAGATGATACCCGTCCGGATACCGACTCAAGCACAGGTGACAAAGGCAACCAAGACTCGGAGGGTCCTCAGTCTCACAGTCATGGTGCAGGTCCGTTTTCTAGTGGAGGAGCCGCTGCAGGTGGAAGCAATGAATCCTCCAAGAAGTCTAAGAACCATGACAATATTATATTTGATCCCGACACTGGAAAAACCCTCTCCACCACCCAAGTAAAATCGAAAGAGCAGGCTATAGACAAGAGCAAGGCCTATGTTCCTGAAGCAGTCCAGGAGTCTTTGAACAAGTCAACCCCCCGACGGCTTTCATCGTCAGCAGGACAAGGCGGCGAAAAGAGCTCTGTAGGACAAGACAGCGAAAAGAACTCAGGTGGACAAGGCGGTGAAAAGAAGTCACCGAAAGAAAAGCCCGTGCGCCGTAGGTCCAGCAGCGCTCGAGAATCGCGGTCGTCCGAAAGTCTGGGGCTAGCTGGCTCTCTTAAACATGCACTCGGGAAGGTAGCGCACGAAATCACTGGAAACAAAAGTCATGACAACGGTAATGACAAGTCATCGTCCTAAGATTGTTTATTGCCCAGCATTACCTCATGGCCCTGGCTTCTAATCAAAGCTTCCAACGGTTCCTACCAATTGTTTGTTGTTTGTTGTATGTCGATATATTGATGTATTATGTGTATCAAGTGAAGCTTTGCACGAACATGTAACGTAGAATTGGATCGCATTCGCAAATGTGTCGCTGCGGGCTTCATGTGCTTAATTCTAAAATTATCACAACTTCAGTGCTTAAATGATTCTCCTGTTTCAATTATCAGGATTAAACTTGAACAAGTTCTATATTCTTTACCTGGTCCGCTTTTTCTTCCTTTTTTCCAATTGATATTAAGATCACCATTTCTGATCTTAAGGAGCATTCATAAATAAACACTGTTACGTGTAAGTCGCTGCTGGGACGGGCAGGCACAGCAAGTCATAGCGCCACACCAGGCTGAGCCGCCTAACCGTCAGTGCGACGCACACACACATAAAGCAGTTGACCACTTCACAACTTGTGTGAGAGTAACTTGGCATTTAGAAGCAATTGGGCTTTAAGATGGCTATAACAAAGAGGGCTGCCAGAAAGGCTCAGGGCCAGACGAAGGCTCAGCCTGCCAAGAGGACACCTAACGGTATAGCCAAAGCGACGTTTGATGTTGCCAAAAAGAAGGAAGTCGGGGTGTCGGATCTGACACTGCTGAGTAAGGTCAATGATGAAGCTATCAACGACAATTTGAAGAAACGGTTTGAAAATGGAACCATTTATGTAAGTGTCCAAAGTTCATTTTTACGAGATGCTGACAACAGACATATATAGGACATGTGGTATGCAAAACAGCCTTGTGGTTTTGATGACATGGCCGAACCGCTAACGCAGCTCATTTCAGTCAATCCGTTTCGCGATCTGGGGATCTATACGGACGACGTCGTCGATTCTTACCGTGGTAAAAGTCGACTGGAGGTTGCACCCCATGTGTTTGCTATCGCGGAGTCTATGTACTACAATATGAAGTCTTACGGGGAGAGCCAGTGTGTTATCATATCTGGAGAGTCAGGAGCTGGCAAGACAGAGGCGGCAAAACGAATCATGCAGTATGTTGCTGCTGTCTCTGGAGGGTCTGCATCTTCTGGTATTCAGAAGATTAAGGAGATGGTGCTTGCTACGAACCCGCTATTAGAGTCGTTTGGGTGTGCTAAGACGCTGCGAAACGACAACTCGTCCCGTCATGGAAAGTACTTGGAGATCCTGTTCAACAAGCAGGGAGAGCCGGTGGGGGCCAATATCACAAACTACCTATTAGAAAAAGCTCGGGTAGTGGGCCAGATCCGAAACGAGCGTAACTTCCACATATTCTATCAGTTTACCAAGGGAGCGTCTCAAGCGTACCGCGATAATTTCGGAGTACAAGGTCCCGAGACATATGTGTACACATCTGCCAGTAAGTGTACGTCTGTAGCCGGAATTGATGATGTGAAGGACTTCTCCGAGACGCTCAGAGCTATGGAAATAATAGGCTTGAGCCAACAGGAGCAGGATAACGTATTCAGATTATTGGCTTCTGTTTTATGGATCGGCAACGTTGACTTTATTGAGAATGACGAGAGTGGAACCACCATCCGTGATCCATCAGTAACCAACTTTGTCGCATACTTGCTTGATGTCGACGCACCAATGGTTGAAAAAGCGTTGACGATCCGAATTGTCGAGACCTCGCGAGGAACCAGAAGAGGATCGGTATACGAAAGCCCCCTCAACAAAGTTCAGGCATTAGCGGTCAGGGACGCGCTCGCCAAAGCAATTTATGATAAGCTGTTTGATTGGATTGTGTTGCGTGTCAATCAGTCCCTTCGGTCTCAGCAGGCTGGAGAACTGAATATCGGCATCTTGGATATCTATGGTTTTGAGATTTTCGAGAATAATAGTTTTGAACAAATCTGTATCAACTATGTGAATGAAAAGCTGCAGCAAATCTTCATTCAGTTGACGCTCAAGTCAGAACAGGAGGAGTACGTTCGTGAGAAAATCACTTGGACGCCGATCGATTATTTCAATAACAAAATTGTTTGTGATTTGATTGAGGAACGACGGCCTCCGGGAATTTTCAGTGTCTTGAATGATGCATGTGCAACTGCCCATGCTGATTCTGGTGCTGCGGATCAGAATTTTGCGATGAAAATTGGTGTTTTAGAGGCCAATCCACATTTTCAGGCAAGACAGAGCAAGTTCCTTATCAAGCATTACGCAGGTGACGTGCTTTACGATATCACAGGCATGACTGATAAAAATAAAGACCAATTGCTCAAGGATCTCTTACAGCTGATAGAGAGCTCCAATAACAGCTTTTTGGTTTCTCTCTTCCCTCAGCAGGAGCTTGACAGTGGTTCGAGACGTCGTCCTCCAACGGCGAGCGATAAGATAAAGGAATCTGCTAACGCTTTGACGCATACGCTTTCTCTGTCGCAGCCTTCGTATATTCGTACTATAAAGCCGAATCAAAACAGATCGCCCAGCGAATATGACGAAAAGGCAGTTTTGCATCAGGTGAAGTACTTGGGTCTGAAAGAAAACGTGCGTATACGGCGGGCAGGATTTGCTTATCGACAAACTTTTGAGAAATTTGTAGAACGATTCTATCTTCTTTCGCCGAAAACATCATATGCTGGTGATTATATTTGGTCGGGCGATTCACGCACTGCTACACTACAGATATTCAAGGATACGAATATTCCGTCAACCGAATATCAGATGGGAGTGACTAAGACGTTCATCAAAACACCAGAGACGTTGTTTGCACTTGAGCATATGAGAGATATGTATTGGCACAATATGGCGTCTCGCATTCAGCGTGCTTGGAGAAGTTACCTAAGGTACAAGAGCGAGTGTGCCACTAAGATACAGCGGTACTGGCGGGAGACAAAGAATAGCAAGAAATACATCGAACAGAGAGAGCGTGGAACCAAAGTCCTGGGAGGGCGTAAAGAACGACGACGCTTTAGTTTACTTGGATACAGACGATTCTGGGGCGATTATCTGGCATGTAATGTCAAGAACTCTCCGGGAGGTTTTCTTGTCAAGGCAATTGGCGTGTCTGAGCCAGTACGGTTCTCCGCCAGAGGTGAGACTCTGCATTCCAAGTTTGGTCGTTCCAGTGCCCGGGTGGAGAGAGTGTTCATTGTCACTGCATCGAAGTTCTATATTGTCGTTGAGCAAGTGCTGCAGAATCAACTTAGCTATTCTGTTGAACGAGCCATCGCTGTCTCTACGATACGAAGTATATCCATGTCAAATCTGCGAGATGACTGGTTTGCACTTAACACTGGGTCTACAACTGAGCCAGAGCCTTTGCTGTGGTGTGTGTTTAAGACAGAGCTGGCCACCATTCTCAATGTCAGTGTCAAAATCGATGCTACAATATCCTACAACAAGAAGCCAGGAAAACCGTCTGTTGTCAAGTTCCAGAGGGACCAAACAGCACCGGTCTATTATGACATCTATAAGAGCAGCACTGTCAAGGTCCCGGCTGGGTGTCCTCCAACGTCTGTTTCTGAGCCTGTCCCAAAGCCAAATCCAAGAGTGAAGACCCACAAGTCCTCGACTAGTCGAAAACCTCCTGCTCGCCGTACACGTGTTTCTGTGTCCCATGCTTCAACTGGGCAAAAGCTCGCCCCTCCTCCAGCTCCTGCTGTTATCCAAAGTCAAGTATCTCAGCAGCGGCAGCCTGCTAATGCTGCTACGCCAGCTGCTGTACAGGCAGCAGCCACCGCTCTGGGTCATGGTGTTGGTGCTTCGGGAATTTCCTCGCATCCCACTCCAGTTGTTGCTGCTGCTGCGAACAAAAAGCCCACGAAAGTCGCCCCTCCTCCACCGCCGCCAGTTGTTGCCGCCAGTGCACCGGCTCTTCCTACGGCGAGAGCTTTATATGACTATGCAGGAGGAAGACCAAACGAGCTTTCTATCACAAAGAACGAGGTAGTGGTGATTCTGCAAAAGTCTGATAATGGTTGGTGGTTAGCAGAACGCCAGGACAAATCAGCACAGGGATGGACGCCTGCTTCTTATGTGGAAGAGATCCAAGCTGCGATAGCACAGCCTGCGAAGAGAGCGCCTCCTCCAGCGCCTCCAAAGAAGTCAAAGCCCTTAGCAGTGTCAACTCCAGACTCATCTTCGAGCGAGCCTCAAAATTTTGCGTCCGGTTTAGCGGAGGCTCTCAAGCAACAGAACCAGAACACCACTGTCCTCGCCGGAGGGCTGGCTGATGCCATTCGTGCGAAGTCTGGCCGTCGTGACAGTGTGGACGAAGATGAGGATGAAGATTGGTAATTCAGTGTAGTTTAGAATATGAAATATATTTATGGCAAGTTTATAACATTGAAGAAAGCTGTTGCGCAAAAACATATTGGCAGTGCAGATATATGTAATGCTATTGGTATAGCTAGTTGATCTATACAGCAGCGAGCATCCGTCTATGTGTGCAGGGCTATCAAAATTAACAATGAAAAATAAATAATTAAATAATACCGAAGCGTGATTTGTAGATAGCCATGAGCGCGATGATTTCCTGCTCTGAAGGTATCTGACGATCAGACTGGATGACAGAGCGAAGCTGACTCGCAACTGCCTCCGACTGGATGCTGATTTTCGGCGACAGCTTCTTATTGGAATACATGGTCTCAGAATCGATTTTGTCGCCTTCAAAGAATAGTTTGACAATCTCCTGTGTATGTATATTGACCAGGATTGTGGCCCCTTTCCTCTGCATGACTGAATCTCTTTTCATTGATTTCACGACTTTTTCCTCAAGATCCTTGGAGAGCGGGCATGACTGCAAGTAAAAGTCGGGGTGGAAATCTGGGATATGACCCGCAATTGCAGGAGTCACTGGGATGACTGGCAATTCGTGCAATGAGTCAGCTGAGCTGGACGAGCGCAGTGGTATATCTAAACCGAGGCCATCTTTAGACGGACTGTAGTCGGTCCTGCTCATCGAGCCGGAGTCAGATATGGAATTCTCCATGGATGATTCTCCGCTTCTGGTACGACGCGACAACAAATTGAGCGTCGACACGGATTTCTCAGATTGAAACCTTACGGCCTGTGGTCTCGTTCCACTTTCACGTTGGGGTAAAGATCCAGGACTCAACATTACCCTGGAAGTGATTGAGCCGTGACCGCTAGTGTCGAAGTCATCCTCAAAATCGGGGCTCGTCATTCTATCTGACGGATGCAAAAAACTATTAAAATATGATGACGTCGATGCAGTGCTATTGCTGATGTCAGGAGAATAGACACCAAACGACTGCGATAGAGATGAGGATGAAAAAGACGACCTGATAACGTGAGGGATAGCCACAGTTCCCATGGGCAGTGGACCAGTAGTAGCAAAATCCTGTGTGATATCGAATCCAGAGTCGGTGAACTGCACTTTGCCGGAGATTCTAGAATTCAGGCTCGACATTGAAGAAACCGACATGACGCGCTGGTGTGGATGGTGGAAATTGTCAAGCCCTTGTCTATTTTCGATACTGCCATTCTTCCCCGACCAGCGCAGTAAAGATGTAATAATAAATATAAGCCTGCGAGAAACGATCCGATTATTGCAAATGATGATAGTCCGATTAGCATTATCCGGATTCTCGTCCGCGAACAGTGGGCGATTTGAAATTATAAATGATGCAATAAAAGCAGGTAAGAAACCATCTTCCGTGAATTCCCATATGGCGGACGCCCAAACAAGTTGACGATACAAGTCTTCCCATCTATCCTGGCCACATATAACCCTGGGCACAGTCTGCATGGAAGCAAATCTGTTGGCAAGGAAATAACAGGCATCAGATACCTCAGAGCCTGGCGATAGAGCACGAAGCACTGACATTGCAAGATATTTGCGAGAACCAGATTCAACCGCCCTGTTGACTGCCGCATTCAAAACTGAGTCCAAAGTGGTCTGGATCGAAACTTGAAGATCAGTCAGGCCATATGAAAGTTCCTTCCAGTAGCCAGTGATTATTTCACTGCAATCAGTTGGAAGACTAAAATACATGCAAATAGCGAACCGGGCATCTTTCGCATGAGAAAGGCCAGGACCAGCTTTAACTGTAGGCTTTGGCGTCCATCCTGGGAGTAACTCATCGGCAGGCGCAGGGGGCAGATCGTCGGTTACATCGCCAGGCTCCCATGGCTCAGCTTGTTTGATACCAATCTTAAACAGACGTGAAACTAACCACAATTGTCTGCCATGCTTGTTGGATTTGGTAACTGGATGCAATTTAGTGACCTGGCCATTGAACTTCATCGGAGTGTAACCAAACACAACTTCCCTCAGCAAGCCTGGCGACAGAACGTCGATCTTCTGCAAGCTTTGGGGCGCCCTTTCAGGTGCCGTGGATACACTCGAGGTCCGTCGATGGGGCCCTCGAGTTGAAAATGCGTTGTCTGCAGCAAAAGACGGGGGCGGAGAAACCCGCGCTAACAGTCCGCTCAACTTGGAATAAGAAAAGGAAATCTTATGAGACAACACTGGCAAAGACTTGAATGAACCAGATTCACTTCCAGGGCTTCTGTGTGGAGGCGTGGGATTCCTGTTTTCTACCAATATCGGGGCAGAAGAATCGTACAAAACACCATCCAAGCCAGGAAAGTCGCTGATCACTACGATGCGAATATCAGCATTAGCGTCTAAGAGAGTCTTTGACACGCCCACTCTAGATCCGTATAGCAGGTTGCGGGTATCTGCCTCGTCCACAAACGACACTGGGGTGGAGATTCCGTCAGATTCGTTGGCAGACGGACTGGTGGTGCCAGGCCGTCCGTTGGGGGTCGACTCTCGAAAGTCCGAATCGGTGGCACCAAAGGCACCAGATAATAATCGTCCTAACATAGCAAACACATGTGGGGCATATACAGCAGAAAGAAGAAGCTGCCAAAAAGTGCTGAGTATAAGTTATGAAATCTGCTATCAACAACTGTACGAGCAGGAAGGATGTATACATGGAGTAGTATCTCCGTTGACCTGGCGCATCCGCCCGTACCCACGCGGGATTCAGAGCGCCAGCAGTGGCTAACCGTTGCAGCCCGCAGCTGTGAGTGCACGGAACCAGTAAGGACGGCACCTGTCTGGTGCGTTTTGGCGCAGATCGTGCGGGTTAGGAGCATCAAACGGATAATAAAAAGTAAGGTCTGTTTTTTTTGGTTATACATGGAGACGGTAGCTGGCAGCGTAGCTAAGAGAACCAAAAATAGCGGCAGATATTCGGCAACAAAGAGGAACCTATGTAGTGATGAGTATAGCGAGTATGAACTAAGAATTATAGATATATCCACGACAGCATAAATCTCATCAGAGCGCCATTACCGCTGACAGAAAACACTGCTGAGCTCGGGTCACTAATACTTGTATAAAAACCAGATATTCTTAACCTGTGGGATGCTAGCTCCATATGAAAAAGCCAGTGTTTTGGCAAACACAAGCACCGTATACTATATACTACAACTTATGCTGTTGTTCTTTTACTCTTTCTCTTCAAATGACCGTAACTAAACCGGCGATCTATGCGAGGCTGATTAGCCGGGACTGGCAGTAGTAAATTCGAACTTGTTTTTTTTTCTTATTTCATCCAGAACAATACACATGAGGCAATACAGTCTGCGACGTTTCCCGCGCTCAATCTCCTCTGGCCTTAGTGGACGCCATCATTCGCTGTTGCGCTCCACCAATTGGTCCTACGACAATGTCGCCAGCCGTAGTAGCAGCCAATTGGCGCGTGCAGTCGTAAGCCCAGCAGCCATCCAGTTCACGTCAGCCGAAATCGAAGACGTCCAATTGCACCCGAATGCCGACAGCTTGTATGTTTGTCGGATACGATCTGACAGTATTGCAGAGCCGCTGACAGTGGTAAGTGGATTGGTCAAGTATTTCAGTCCTCAGGCGCTTACTGGTCAGCGAGTGGTTGTGGTGTCAAACTTGAAACAGTCCAAATTGCGCGGAATCATGTCTGAAGCTATGGTGCTCGCAGCAGTCGACGAGGATTCCGAGCGTTTTATCGAACTGGTATCCCCTCCTCCTGGCTGCACCGTTGGCCAACGGCTCACAGTCAGTGGGTATGCGGAGGAGCCCCCCAAACAGGTTGTCAAGCCAAAACAGTGGACTGAAGTCCAGAAAAAGCTTCACATAGATGTAAACGGTTCTGTCGTGTACCGAAATGCTATCGGAAATAGTCCATTAGAGTGGAATGGCCAACCGGCATCGGTTGCGACGCTTCGCAAAGGGTCTGTAAGCTGACTCCGTCGCTGTGCGTACGGCGCTGGGCAGGCGGAGGGGCCTACATAGAAAACACTGCTGCAGCGGCAGGCAAAATTTTGCTTTGGTACCACCATCACTGCTGTTGCCTCACATCCGTTTGGTTCTGTTTGCCAAGCTTTCACCGGCAGTCTGCTGCGTGTTTGCCTAACTTAATTTTGGTCCCGCTTGTGCCGGTATTTGTGGCGGCGCAGATCCGACCCCCCTGTAACATTCTACCTGTGCTGGACGATTTAGTACTTGTCTCACTGATAGGCAGCTGTAGGCTCGAACTGGACCTATCCCGTTTGTATTGGGCTCCTGTGATTGAATTTGAAGGATTTTTTTGGGGTGATTGATTTGGAGGAGTGTTTCTTTGTTGATCAACTACCTTTTGTTTTATTCCAGACGTGAATCAGTGCATTTGCAGACATTACTATACCTGATGAGCTGCATTCCTCCTTGGGTCCCGGTGCTGGACTCTTGTCTTCGAAAAGTCACAACCATTCCAACGTTCACCTTTTGCACTGTGTCAAATGAAGGGGTGCCTCATGCTCGCACGTGTGTCAGTCGAGGCTGGCTCTTTGATTCGAGATCAACTGGAGTTCTAGTGTTCACTACCGACCGGCGGATGCAGAAGGTCAGCGACCTTGCTGACTCAAATGCGTTTGAGTCTTGTTTCTATTTTCCGACCACCCGGACGCAGTTCAGGCTGTCCGGATTCGCCCAGTTCCTATCGCCAACTGAGTTTCCTTCGTTGCAATCCAAGCTGGCGATGTCGAAACCGCTGGAGGCGCCGCGACTGTCTTCGTCTCCCGAGTCTCCTGAACCAGACACTATTCTGGCGCCGCTGGATCCCAATTCTAGTTCTTCACAGCCGCTTCCGCCATCTTATTTTCCTGTCATCACTCCAGCATATGATCCCGCCGAAGATTACAACACGGTGTTTCCTCCTCCGACCCAGCAGGAATGGACTGACGAATATGAACGGCTCTGGTCTCTCATGTCACCCCGAATGAAGGCCTCGTTCAAATATCCGCAGCCAAAGACATTGATGGGTGACTCGACACGTAAACTGATTGACTCGATCACTCGCGGAGTCGATGGGTCCAGCGAAGATGCCGGTAAGGACAATTTCGTAGTGGTTCTCATGCTCGTCAATTCTGTAGACATACTAGATGAGGACAAGGGCAAGCGTGCTGTGTTTACGAGAGTCCGCTACGACGAGTGGAAGGAGCAGGAGGTTACTCCATAGATTTACGATATAATGATTGCATAATGTGTATAGATTTTTTTTTTTCTCATTCAGTCCTGTTTCTGGTGGGTACTGTGAAAAGGTACTACTCACTCCTCACTCACATACATATATATGCAGCAGTATCCTGCGGCACCCTAGCGTTACGCCCACACGTCTTTTGATGTCTCGAAAATCGCGATTGGAATCCGTTGACAAGGGTGCTGTTGAAAAGGCAGCACCCGAGGATGTGGTAGTCAAGGAAGAGGATGATGCGCAACGTTCTTCTACGGAGATCCACAAGTTGGAGGATGTTAATGGATCTGATGATATCAAACCTGCTGTTGTCGAAGATGCGACTGATGTCAAGTCAATAAATGGCCACGAAGTGGGGGAACTGCCGAACGGTAGTGAGGATTTTGGTCCTCGGTTGTTCAATACATTTCCTTCCAAGACCGATGAGGCGACCAAGACGTTCATGCTGCTTCAAGACTGCACTTTTTCAAGCAAATCCATCGGAGACTCTGGACAAGATGAAGCCATGACCTGTGACTGCAAGCAAAAGCTTTCACATGGAGAAAATTTGGCGTGCGGAGAGGACTCCGACTGTATTAATAGGCTCACGTCCATCGAGTGCACAAATGACAAGTGTACTTGTGGTAATGACTGCAGGAATCAACGGTTCCAACGTCGTGAATATGCCAGCGTTGATGTTATTCAAACCGAAAAAAAGGGATATGGTGTACGGGCACTCGCTGATATTCCTCAGGGAACGTTTATTTATGAGTATATTGGTGAAGTTATCGATGAGGCCAAGTTTCTTAAGCGCACGAAGCAGTACAAAGAGCAGGGTATCAAGCATTTTTACTTCATGATGCTGCAGAAGGGAGAGTTTATCGACGCCACCATGAAAGGATGCCTGGCGAGGTTTTGCAACCACTCGTGTAATCCAAATAGCTATGTTGACAAGTGGGTGGTTGGCGATAAACTCCGCATGGGCCTGTTTAGCAAGCGCGACATCATCAAAGGTGAGGAAATCACTTTCGATTATAACGTCGACCGATACGGAGCGCTGGCACAACCGTGCTACTGTGGAGAGCCAAATTGCATAGGGTTTCTAGGGGGTAAGACCCAGACGGAAACTGCAGTGCACCGCTTGCCTGATCATCTTGTTGACGTGCTCGATCTTGACGAGCATGACCAACAGCATTGGTATCAAATTGCATCCTCAAAATTCAAAAAGAACGCGTCTAAGAAAACAGACGAAGAGCTCTATGATTTGTATAGTAGCACTCTTGCTGCAAAGCCAGTTAGTGAGGAATCGGTATCCAAGGTCATGAGCAATCTCATGCAGTCGCGAGAAAAATGGCTCATAAACAAGCTAGTCGATAGGATCTATCTCACAGATGATTCTAATGTGCATTCACGGGTGATGCACATGCACGGATATCAGATTTTGAGCGTGTTGATGAGAGACTGGTCAGACGAACAGCCACTACTGTTATCAATACTGGAAATCTTGAAGCGATGGCCAAGGCTGACGCGAAATAAGATCTCGAGTTCGAGAATAGAGATTACAGTTAAAGACATGGCTTCGATCAGTCCATTTGAGGATGTTCGCGCTTTGGCAGCCACTCTTCTTGACGAGTGGAGCAGCTTGGAGATGGCGTATCGTATACCCAGAAGAGAAAGATCACAGCAATCAGGTACTCCGCTAGAGAATGATGCAGCTGCGGATACAGATACAAAAGAGCCTTTAAATTCGACGGTGCAAACGCCGGTAGAAACCGACAAATCTCCGGAACGGTTGTATGGTAACGCCAAACGCAAGAGTATTAATCGTGCAAAGGAACTAACACCTATTGGCATCAAGAGAAATAGATCTGAGAATTTACCTGCAGGATGGGAGTCGTCTGTCGCTCCTAATGGGCGCGCCTACTACTTTCACAGAGAATCGAACCAAAGCACGTGGGAATATCCCGGAAAAGAGAAGAAGGAGTCGCCGAAATCGGAAGTTGTACCAGATGCTCTCAAAGAGCAGCAGAAGCTTGATCTCCAAAAGATTATTGATCGAGCAAAAGAAGAACAGCAGAGGCAGCAGAAGGAAAAGGCCGAAGAGGAGAAGAAAAAGAATGAGCGGTCTGAACGAAAATCTGAAAAGGTTGATCCGATTAAACAACAGGAACGGTTATTAACCGGTCAAGTACGTGCTCTGAAGTTATTGCTTTGGGTGGAAATGTTGCTAACTTAGTTTGCCAAATATGTTCCAAATGTTGTTTCTCGATATGAAAAGGACGTGGGGCACGAAAACGTCAAATTATTTTCCAAGGATATTGTCCATATTTTGGTGTCGAAAGAGATTAAGAATGGCACAGATTCGAAATCTCTACCTGAGCTTTCAGATACGAAGAAGTCAAAAATAAAGTCATTCATTCGCTCTTACATGGAGAAGGCAATAGCTAAAGTGGCTGCCAAGAGGGAAAAAAAGGCTCGTATTCAAGATGAGGAATTCAAGCAGTTCGGTTCGAAAAGAGCTGTTGAGGAAGAGGAGGATATGTCCAAGCGTCCTAAAACAGCTTGAGCAAATGTATTTTATTGTGATTTTTGACCAGCAGGCGTTTTCACCCCAGACTGAACTTTCTTCGAAGCTGTGCATTACTTGTTTCGGAAGGTTCAGCCTTATCGTGCAGCTGTCAAACATCTCTCACCAGGGCGGCTATTTCCGCTAACCTGGGGTCCTGTTAATATATATAACGAAATGCACGCCCGTGGGCCAAATGATCATACTCTGAATATAGAGATTAATTGTAATCCTGCACTGTGAGACCTCTTGCTTGATCCATTTGCAGCTCGCATAGGCAATGGTCACGCATAGAATGCATTCCCCATATGGAAGGCATTCTTTTCATGCGTCTTAGTTTATCACGCGTCTTTTGAATAAGATCTTCTGGATTTCTAAGATTTTGATTCCAGAGAAATCGACTTTCAAGTATCGCTTTTGCCATATGGTCGTGGTTATTGCCAATTGAGCCAAAATCAGGACTCAAATCATTTTGGCGGTTACTTCCGTTACTCGTCATCCCCACTTCCCACATGTATACGGCGCCTACGCTGTTAGCCGCCGTGGTAGCTTGCCTTGCCCATCGCACACATCTCCGACCAACAGAGGCGGACTATAAAAGGGACTAGATCTTCTCATATTTTATCCAGCTTAGTCTTGCTTGCTAGCATCACTCAAATGATTCGTTCGGCAGGTTCACGGGTATCATTGGTGCGCTCTCAACGAACATTAGCGCGATACGCTTCGTCGGTTGCTGCTTTCTATTATCCTAATGAGCCTTCGAAGCCAGCAGTTAGGACCTCGTGTCCGGGACCCGAAACGAAAGAGGCACTTAAACGCTTGAACAAATCATTTGACATTCCTTCTGCATATTTTGTTGCTGATTACTACAAGTCAATTGGAAACTACATTGCAGATGTGGATGGAAATGTGCTCTTGGATGTATATGCTCAGATTTCATCGATTGCTCTCGGTTATAACAATCCGGTTCTGGCAGAAGCTGCTCGATCTGACGCGATGGTTAGTGCTCTGATTAACCGACCTGCTACTGGTAACTTCCCTTCAAGTGACTACGCCGAAATCCTTGAAAATGGTCTGTTGGCTAATGCACCTAAGGGCTGCGACAATATTTGGACTGCTCTGTCCGGTTCAGACGCAAATGAGACTGCTTTCAAGGCTGCATTCATTTACCAGGCTGACAAGAAACGAGGCGGCAAGGTCTTCAGTGAAGCTGAATTGACTTCTTCAATGGTTAATCAGGCTCCTGGATCTCCTGTTATGTCAATTCTCTCGTTTGAGTCGTCTTTTCACGGACGGCTATTTGGTTCTTTATCCGCAACTCGATCGAAGCCAATCCACAAGTTGGATATTCCTGCTTTTGACTGGCCAAAAGCACCATTTCCGCAATTGAAGTATCCTCTTGATCAGTTCGCTGCCGAGAATGACCAAGAAGAAAAGAGGTGCCTTGAAGAATTCGAGCATATCCTTACTACCTGGAAATCACCAGTGGCTGCCATAATTGTTGAGCCGATTTTATCCGAAGGTGGTGATCACCACGCTTCTGCGTCATTTTTCCAGGGCTTGAGAGACATTACAAAGAAACATGATGTTCTCATGATTGTTGATGAAGTTCAAACGGGAGTTGGTGCGACAGGAAAGCTGTGGGCACATGAGCACTGGAACTTGACCAACCCTCCAGATATTGTGACTTACTCCAAGAAAGCGCAGGCCGCGGGTTATTACTTCAGCAAGCCGGAGCTCAGACCTGCTCTGCCGTACAGACAGTTCAACACATGGTGTGGAGATACCGCTCGTGCGATAATCGCATCAAGTATTTTCTCTGAAGTTAAAAAGCGTGACCTGGTTTCTCGAACCGCTGCTGTAGGAAGTTATTTATATGGAGAATTGGAAAAGCTTGCAAAGGTATATCCCGAGAACTTTGCTAACCTTCGAGGAAAAGGCAAAGGGACCTTCATTGCTTGGGATTGTTCAACTCCTGAATTTCGAGACAAGTTCCTTCAAACTAGCCGAAACCTCGGCGTCAACATTGGCGGATGTGGACCTAAGGCAGTTAGATTGCGGCCTACATTAACATTCGAAGAGAAACATGCAGACGTTCTCTTGGAAACGATCGAAAAGATTCTGTCAGGGGCCAAATAAATGCTGCTGGCCGAGTTCGCAGGAAGATGTATATGGTTCTGTGATTGTGAAATATTGCCCTTTTTTGAAGGCAATGTATATTGGAACTATATAATAAGTATCAAGAAGAAATGTTGTGCTGAATGGTCGCATCGTTGTATGGAGCATTTAAATCAATAAGAATGACGATTTACCATTCAGTTTTTGTGCTCCAGTTTCCAAGCTTGGCAGAATTTAGGATCACTTTTACCTTTATTATATTATTCTTTTCGATTTATCACTGATGTTCCCCCGATTTAAACCACTAGTCCGGCCATGAAGCGAGTTAATTTCATCGCCATCAAACGGGTAATTACTTTACTATCTAGTTTCTATTTAGTTAAGTTATCCCTCATAATACCGCATACTTACCCGGCGCGAAATCGCTCAGAAAATCACTTTATGCTGGCGACGCAGGGGATTTCCAAATGGAGGGCCTCATAATCATAGAAATTTGGTGCCCTGGAAAGTTCCACGTAAATGAAAGAGCACTACAATGCCGTTGAACCTTCCAGATGCGATCTCCCATTCAAATTCGGCCGATTGGCGACTTTCTTTAATTTACGATTGAGTTGATGATTGTTCTTGAAATTTAATCGTTATAAAGCCTTGATGGCCAAGTTGGTAAGGCGTATCACTAGTAATGATAAGATCGTCGGTTCGAATCCGGCTCGAGGCATTTTTTTGAACTCTACATCATGATATAACTATTCTATTCGTGAATCATTTCCCAACTCTGACTTATAAAACTTGTCGCTCCATCATTGTCCATTTAGGTCTCCTCTCAATTACATTTATTTTGTTGCCCTTCTAAACAATTTAATCCGATAAAATTGTTTGTGTGGTAAGTTACCTGTCTTTAGTTTTGTGATCCATGTACAGACGTAATTCAGATGCATATACTCAGGAATTGAGATATGGCTCCTCAGCAATTCGCTAACGAGCGGTGGTTGTTGGTTCTCTTAATTTGGTTTTTTCGAAATTATAACTGAAACAATTTATGGCCCCACAGAGGTCTGTGCTAATCGTTGGCACATGAAATGTCCCGCCAATACCACTGTTTCCTAAATTGGGCAATTTTTTGAATTCTGGGTTCACGGAATAGTGGTTATCGTCAAAACACGGATACATCTGCGCTGTGTAAAGCGTACGGACGATAAATAACACTGATACTTTGTCTGATTTAATCAACTACAAATACTATTTCGAGTGTGTCTATAATTGGACTGAATATTCTATATCAAAATGTACTATGATTGAGTTTCGTATATGACAGATGAGACGTAGCTCCAATTATTGCCCTGGTTTCTATTCAAGTTCGAATGAATACCCTCTGAAGTGTTATCTAAGTTAATCATACAAATATAGCAGAGATGGATAACGTGTTGCTGAGGTGAACAGGCGATATCAACTATTAATTCAAATCTTTAATACAGGATATGGACAGGATATGGGCACGGTGATTATCTCTTGGTTCCCAAAGACTTCGTTTACTTCACACTCCTTGTACTTTAGGATATCATTGAATCCCAAATTCCTTTAGTTCTTGTTCGTTTCGACATTATTAGAAACGCTTTCACTAAGATCAGCACAACGAGCCTTTGTTTTCCAAATATTCTGCGATTTGTAGAATCAAAGTCTTTTGTGATAATTCATCTTTCAGTCTTCTATACTAATATCATCATCTATATGAGTATCAACTCATATAGATAGAAAAGTGGAGGTAGATCTTTCCGCGTCGCACTCTGATATACTTCTAACCCCAACCTTTCAGAAGGGCGTGATCCGAGCCGAAAACTAAGTTCCTCGGTATCTTCTTACGAACGGTTGATGGGCAAAGTTATAGCATTAGTGATATACCTCGGTCTATACCACAGGTCACTCCGTAACCAGTGTAAGTGAATGACATAGATCGTAACATTCATAAGTGCTATCAAGCTTTCTTGCAGGCCCTAAATGTAAAAATCAGCTTATAGTTCTTGACATAGATCACGCGTGAATATGTCACCTCACCTTTGTGCCTGTTAAGCCACGCTAATATAATTTATTGGCTAAGTTCCGCACTGCGTCGAGACTAATCGGATTCGAAATATCAAGCATCTCTTTACAACGAATAGATATTTCTCCTTCTCTGAGTTTCGTCGTTGCCCAGAAATTGCTTAAGTTATGTTATCGCTACCCATTAATTGGCGATATCTGTATGCCGGCATATTCCTTTGTTATATTGTATTGAAAAATATACAATATTTCACTTGAACTTTTTGGATTCACTGACTTAGCTCCTCTGTTACTTTTGAATATATTCTCATTGACAATAGTCTTCGGCAGCCTTATTAAATATGAAAATCAGCCAATTGTTAGTGTGACTTCTAGTTAGATCTCTGCAGTCAACTACTGAGTAATTGAACCGACCTTATAATAGGTTGTACAATGTCTCGGTAACTAGTAGTGCGACGGGATTTCAAAGGGCTAACATTCATCCGGGAAATGAACTATCTATTTTGGACTTTACTAATCCTTAGTAAAAGAAGTTGAACCTGACTACCTACCCAAAATCATACGAAAAAATTTTTGAGCTTTTTGGAATCCAGCTTGATTTGGCTTTCAATTTTAAGACCACAGGTCTTCGACGCTTTGCTGAAACGGTTGTCTAAAAGTTTGCAAACCCGGTCATACTGTTCGTAGTCTGGCGTTCATGTAAATTCGCTCACTTTGCAGCGATGGAAAGAGACAGCTGCATCATTGAATATTACTTATATGTAGAACGCTCTATCTAGATGTATAAACGGGGCCTTACATTTTCGTATTCCTATACGACGGAACTTATTCGGAGCGTACCAAAACTGCAGTCAATGCGACAGTTAACAAACTGGCCTGCTGATCTAATTCGAGGTTCTTCGACGAAGGATTGTGCTTGAGATAATTAAAGATGTGATTCGGCATACAAATGCTCGCTTCGTTACGAAAGAGACCCTTCGCAACATGCGGTTTCCCTTCGGTGGCTAGTCATAACTTATCCGTTTTCGGAAAGCTGCATTGCAGCACAGAACTTTGTGCCTGCCTGAAAAACGGCCAGCACTAACGGCGCTGCAGGCGGCTCCACTTTTACCGGGTGGCTTGCAACAAGTTAGGAGAATCAGGAATGTACATCACCAATAACGGAAAAATATATGCTATCTGCAAAAGAAATATGCCCATGTAGACGGATAAAGATCGACAGTGCAGCATTTGATACCCTTTTTGGTGCTTATCTGTCAGCATGCAAGCAGGTAGTCTCCTCAACAAACGCAGAAGTAAATGGCGTAGAATAAGCGAAATTACTATTTTGAGACTCAACATGGCCTGATGAATAGAAGGGTCCTCCTTCGTTGGAACGTCATCTTGCCGCCCGACGAAACGGGAATTACTTGGTTTAGGTTTCGATGATCGACATCGGCTGTGAAACTCCTGAGCTAAACATTTGAAATAACGACTAACTTACTATAAGTTATATAAGCCTGGATGTTTGGTCAGTTTCGGGTCAGTGATTCTTGAACACTTGGCTCCCGTACTTAGTGGGGGAGTGTGCATGATATATGGCATCAATGCGCTGCAGGTAATATAAGACGGATTAGCGTAGATGGTGGGCGCCAAGAAAATTCCAATATGCGTTTTTTTGCATTTCACGCAGAATTACGTTCATCCTGCCGTCTTTTCTAGAACAATTCAATTCTAATTATGTGAACTACATCTTGATTTGAGCATTTTACTTATAGTTCAGTTCAAACAAGACATTATATCGACACTTTCATTGTTCAAAACACAACATTATAGCATCTCAAATACCTTCAAAACGCCTGTTCCACACGTGATGGCTGCTTGGGCAGCCAGTTGCTATCTTCTCAGACACTTTTTAGAACTTTAAATGAGGTCAGTCTAGTACAAGTTATAGCAGGACATCAAGTCATATCAGAAGCGCGCGGAAGAGACTATCTTCAATATTTCTATGATATTATGAAGAAATTAGTTCCAAAAGATTTTGGCTGAGAGGCCATACATATCTCTACGAGTTGAATCTTCTAAAAAATGAAGGCGTTTTGTTTCAATAATCTGCGAGCAACAACGTCAAACCCCCCAATAAATAATACATTTTATGGAACTATAGCATCAGAGCATGCGCTTGCTCTTCCATTGCGAGTCAGATATGGCCGTGCTTCTCACCTCGACAATCTGCGTGATGTTATGAGACGCAGAACGCTCCAGTGAACCAATGGTGACCTGGATGTAGTCAAACAGGTGATGGATAATAGGAAGCATCATGCAAACAAACTAAACTTGGCATGTTCTTGTCGCTGTGTGTATGAAGTCAGAGTGAAATATGCCTTCTTCAACAAATAACGATGGCGCTACTAACTCAAAGTGATATGTGGAAGATAGTTTTGACGAGCTACGGACGCGAGCGCCAGCGATTGGCTAACAGTTGGAAGATAATTTTGGCGAGCTACCAATGGCTAGTTGAGCAATTGGTAGATGGAGCTTCACTAGCACTGCAATAGTGAATTAAGCGTGAATTATCAGGCAGAGCATGCATCGCACATTGAATATATTACAATCTGCTCGGTGGGAAATCCAGCCTGCCATAAGCATCCCTCGATCGACTAGAGGTAGGGACTTGAAGAAAAGCAGGTAACGCTTTTTTTAGCTTTTTCAAATATTTCAAGGTAGTTCGAATCTCCTGTTGAAGTTGAATCACAGAAAGAGGGTTATTTTGTGTGATGCAAGCAGATCCACCTGTAGACAGTTTGTACGTAGATTGCTTTGAAAACTAGTATTATTATGCAGTTTAGCTAATCTTCATCAATTCTTATCCTACAATCCTTCTCCTTTCGCTCGTCGTAATATCACTTTCCATCTGTATCGGACAGTCTGAGCATCTCTTTTGTTCAGTATTCTAGCATATTCCGCGAAATCTTGGGTGGGCAAAGTGCTCATTACTAAGTCGACCTTTTGTCAGCAGAACAGTGAATATAGATAAAACTTACCAGATTCCTATCGTCATCAATAGTCCAGGTAGAATTCTTGGCCTTTGACCTTTTCAGTTTCCCTTTTTTCTCATTAGCGCTTTCGGCTTCAGTAACGGTTGACGACGATGATGCAATGCTAGAAGACGGGTCGATTAAGTTCGAGATAGCCCCGGTCTTATCTGGATAGGAGCTATCAGGCACTGCGCTCTGCGGTGGAGTAGAAGCCCTTTGAATCTGAGTAATGGGCGAATACTCGTTAGACTCGACCGAACCTCTGGATTGCTTTGACTTGGGACTGAGAACTTCCGAGCTCGGACCATATGGGAATGAACTAACCGATGGCGAAGGTAATTGAGCAGGAACTACCAATGGAGGAAATGCATCTGTCTCTATCTTCAATGCTGTCGAATGCACTAAATCCGGTGGCGAATCGCGTCCTCGTTTCGTAGGAGAACCAGGTCGCGAAACACTGGCAGCGGTTGATGCAGGCTTGGTGGACTCGGCATCATCTGCAATCCTGTCTTCTTCATCATCATTATTTAATATCTTGGCGATATTCATGCGGGCTCATATACACAGCAATTGGATGGGGACTTCAAAAGCTATTCAAAATGAACCCTCCAATCAGAGTGACTTTGTGTGGCTCTGACCGATACAAGCGAGTAAAAGGACGGCCGTTGACTAATCACCAGTTCGAACGACACCCAACAGCAGCTTGAATAATAAATCGAAGCAACGAATTGATAAAGAATGAATTGCAGAAAGCACAAAGCCACCCAATTAATCCTAGACGGCGGACGGCAATTTATTGTGCGTGAGTCGATTGGCACCTCTGTAGAGCGCTAGTTTGCAAGTCGAGCAAACTCCTCACCAGCCAAAAATAAACAACAATGCGATTCAAATTAACCAATCGAGATCGTTATCACAGTATTTCACCGTGGCCGTTTAAAGTCGCTAATAACTGTTCAAACGGCAACGCGTAGGAACGGGCCTTGTACAAGTTCGCAGGGCCCGTGAAATGCAACACAACTGTAGGAGGGCAGGAGAAAACGTCGCCAAATAACTCAACAATGCCCAGATCGACTGCCAGTAATATTCCAACCCAAAAAAAACGAGTTGTAGAGCCTGAGTTTCTAGTGTACCAGTCCCTACCTATTTATCCTCCAAGCGAACAAAGCAACCGATGCAATCAACAATGGACAGTCGTCATCTATTTGCAAGCAAACTCAGTCGATTCAGCAGCCGGGATACAATTCTAAATCAACAAACGTTTGCAAAAGCAAGAGCTGTCTACGTAGAAAACAAACGTATTACACAACAGTAGAAATGCGAGTTGCAAGAAATGTGCAAGCTCATCTGATTGTGTTCAGATATATAATGAGCCGCGGTGGCTGTTAGCAGGATCCGACTGCACCGCAGAAACGTCCAACGGCAGAATGGCATGTACATTACAAGGAGTAGCACTGATTATTTCTGTATTGATTTACAGGGGTGGTGAGTTGCGGTGGAACAAGCAATGTTGGAATATGCAAGGTTCGACATAGTACAGTACCACGGACCAAATCAGATTCGAAAAAGCAACTGGGCAACAGAGTATACAGAACGTTACTTTTTCCTAGCGTTGAGCGGTTTGCCGGATTCAACCATTGGCGGCTATGCGGAGGGGGGGTAGCTCCAAATACCACTTATAAAATGGCTCTCGAATGTGGCTGTCACAATCGGTGCCACAATGGCTGTCAAAATGCTCGGCTGAAAATTGGAGGCTAATGTACTGGGCTTCTGTCAATGGCAGGTCTAAAAGTTTCAGGACACTAGCAATCTGAAGATCACCATAAAAAGCAATGCTCAGAAACACTTTACTACCAGGGCAGGGGCTTTGCAAGGCGGGGCTTTCACGACAGTTCGGCGCTGCGCCCTAGCCCATCATGCAACTCTGAAAAAAGCAACGTTAGCTTCTCCAGGTGCGTTCGGCGAGATTCGTTGAAGCCAACTGATAGTTAATCTATAATTAATGGGCATTGACGCGCATTCTCTGTCTCGAAACCTCGTGTTAAGAGTCGTATGTCGATATGGACCACCAATTTCCGGTGGGTTGTCTGTTATATTTGTATTTGCACAATATAGGTGGTTGCACTAGTCGGCAACCTTTGCGATTTGTTTTGATTCGCCAATATTATGTTACTATGCCTACTGTCACTGTACTGCAGCAGTACTACAATTCGACAGTCCCATTTAAGGTTCTGTTGCTGAGCAGTTGTCGATAGTCTAGCCTGTGTAGGTCACCGAGATCAATTGTCGAGTCTTGTCACGATAATCCAGGCAAAACACTGCGTCATAGCGCAGCTGAGCTGAGCTACGAGCCGTAGGACTGTGAACGCGGTGATTGCAGAGCTGCTGGCCAAGCGGATCACCTATTAGGGTGGGAAATCGCTGGCGATACTCCAATTGGGGCACTGAACTCAACCGACATGCAATTCGCCAACGCTCAAGTCGTGATAGTATTTGAGCAGTATGCTCAGGAATTTCTTCTTGTTCGGCCAGTCTGTATTGTCCATCCCGTTGCAGCGCACCCATTCATGTATGGCGACAAAACAAAACAATCCGCATAAAAACAAATGCCACCGCTCGGAACTCGACACATCGGTGGGAGATCCAGCGCATATAATATCCATTTTTCTGGACTAATGGTCTGCAGCTCAGACTTTGACAGCTGACAGAGCAAGCAGCGACATCCATTGGCACGGGATCGTCGAAAATCGCCCATCTCAACGGCCGTGTCGTGTTGATGTATACTGGGCCAGTACGACTGTGGCTGCTTGGAACTCAAGTCCGAGTCTGGGCGCAAAAAAACAAATTGTCATCAATTTCTGCAGGTAGCCGATATGCACCACCGGCAGGTTGCCGCTAGGAACCAGGCATTGTGGACCGCGACATACGCACCGCTGAGAATGAGACATTTTGCGTTGGATATTAAGTGTAGTACATGGCGCCTCGCACATCAGTTACACCGATGGATCTGAGGGCGTAACAGGATCGCCACATGGCTGTCGGTCGCTATCATGTTCTCTACAGATTTCCCGTGCAGCGGTTGTCCACTTCGGAACTGCGATCTCCGATAGGCAAAACTCGAAGTCACTAGTCCATTCACTTAGACCGCCGAATTCTCATTTCGGCGCGATGCAGTTAGCCACGGCAGCCGCTGACGGCAACCCCTAGCTTTGGAGCATCAAGCGACGTTGGGAGCTTCTTGTGTATCGACTTTAGGACTTCCGAGCACTTCAATCTCTGTGTCGGGGGAGAATCTATCCTGTCGGGATATACGCCATGACGGCATTTGTGATCGAAGATAAATTCACTGCATAGGGTACGTCCCTCTAACAGCTCCATTTATGAAGGTGACTGGGCACAGTCTAGCGCAACACTAGTGGGAAGCAATGCTCCTCTTTTTCTTTCCACTGCCGTCTGTGGTCGGCTGCGCTGCGCAACCACGGGTGGCTACAGTCGGACCTGCTGCGGTGCCGCTGGACCGCTGCAGCACTGCTATGCTGCTGCTGCCGTGCTTGTATTGGAGATCTCTGATCGCGCGCTGCTGTACGTTGAGAATTGAAGTCACCGTATAAGCAAAATCGTATTGGGTTCTCCTCCGAAATCGTCGGTATGGTTCATTCTGAGATCTGCATATATATGACTGAACCTCTTGTGCTTATGTCGGCTAAGTGAAAACTGCTTAATGTCCATTATGCTGTACGTTAGTGTTGGATCGCTCATTATGGGCCAAAGTAGATATATTAGATTCGCAGACTTGTAACCTCTTTCTGCTGTTGCGGGGTAATTTCAGCTATGGAACCATTGTCTCTGGTCGATACCGCTTATTATATTGCGTGCTTTTTTGTTCTGGCTTTCGTGCAGGCCGGCCCACTGCAAACGGTGATTTTCGTTGTGGGCGCCTTGCCGTTTGTGTGTAGGTGATTTCGAGCTGAATATGGCGCTAATGCTAGTTATAAAATTACCAGCGCATATTTTAATTGATAAGGTGCTTCTATCTTACGATCAGCAGAGTCCGTTTTCCAGAAAGGCGTCGCTGTATGAATATGTGGTCGTACAATGCGTCGGGTGGGCCATGTCGCGCCTGCAGTCGAACTCCGTGGGAAGCGTTTTCTTCAGTAAGCGACTATCATTGTGGCTGTACTTTTTTCGGCGCTTTCACTACGGTGCTGCCAAGCTTGGTGATATTGACTTCCAGACCGTTGATGAAAATAATTTCAAGGGTCTATGGGTCCGGTCTCCTCATCGTGGGGTAGAGCATGATGTCGTAATTTACTACATTCATGGTGGAGGTATGTCAGGCTGTGCTTCCTTCATAGTATTGTTAATTGACCTCAGGTTTCACAAAAGCTTCTGTCTACTTTTACGTCGAATACTTGGTTGAGTTCGTTGTTGCTTTGCAAATGCAAGGATTTAGAAACCCCGCAATTCTTGCCATCGATTATACCCATGTACCAGAAGCAACATTCACTACCCAAATGCGAGAGGTGGTGGGTGGTTGGAATTATCTGAGCGCCAATTTCAGCATGTCCAATCTGGTGCTGGGTGGCGATTCTACAGGAGCTACGTTAGCTTTGAGCTTTTTGCTTCATTCGGCCCGACCGCATCCAGCCATTTCCTTATGCCAAGGGCGCCCATGTGCTGCGCTCCTGATATCACCTTGGACAAAGCTATTCACCCCTAAGGTAAACAACAAGAGCGATTTCTTGTCACAGGAACAACTGTTGAAATACGCTCATAAGTATGCCGAAGCTAATTATGACCCCAACGACGTCTACTACAGTCCCGGGTTGTGTCGATCAAAAGAATGGTGGACGAGGGCGTTTCCTTCTCGTGGTATCTATGTGACTTACGGTCAGGAAGAGACTCTGGGTCCCGAAATCGAAGACTTCTATTTACTGGCAGGACGGTTTGGAATGATGAAAATAGAAGCTGAGCCAGACGGAATTCATAACTGGCCCGTTGTATCTAACTTGATTGCACGTAATAGCGACGAGAGAGGCCTGGGTATCGAGCTGCTAGCATCCAATTTGTCAAAAATGGTTTTGTGGCAAGCTATTGCTCAGCATGTCTAGGCTACTGCCTATCGGAGATACCGGAGATACCGGAGATAACCCGATGTAACTCATCACACGTCAATGGTATCATTATTCAGTCATTCAAGTACACTCTATGCAGCCTGTAGCCTGCTCTGTAATATCTTGTCGCTCGTGTTAAATTTTGATATTTCGTTTATGGCTATCGTTGCTGTAGAGTCGTCGTCCAAGTGCTACATTCTTCAAAGACATTCCATTCCATACATGAATGGCTGATAAAGCAAAGCTATTTTCCTCAAACCCCTCAGACTTATGAGAGAATTTTATTCTGAAGTCGATAAAGACGGATTCCCTGTACGAATTACCAGAGAATCTTTCGAAAATGAGACGATATTGCATATTATGCAGCTGTCATTCAAATATGATCATTGAGGACCTTTATCCTATTAGCGCACTTCCGAACTCCCCCAAAATGCATTGTATACAACGATAACTCCAGGCATCAAATTATATAAGGACATTTAGAATACAGCTTCGTTTAACACAATGCGAGTTCCCCTTTGATCCAATGATACTATTTACTATGTATTTACTATGTATCTAGTCGACAGGCCAATCAAAATAAAGTATTGGGTTCTCTAGTGCGCCTTCTAAGTATTTCACTGCTAAGTGTGTTTTTATTACATTTTGTACTTCTATGATATTTCGCTTCATAGCCTCGTCCGTGTGCTATTTAAGTTTACTATTTGTTCTGGTTGATGTTGTCTTATCAATGGGTAGGGGAGTGTAGTGACCTGTCGTCTTCACTACCACTGATGGCTAATAGTAATAATACGCATTCAACTTCAAGCAGTGTCAACTTGCCAAATGAACCGGAACCTCCAGACGAAGAACCACCACCATATACTTTAGAAGCTGCACCCGGGACTTCGGTCCCTGGTATGAGTAATATTCCTCCGCACATACAGGCTGCTATAGATCAACAGCGTCATCAGTCTCAACAGCATCCTTCATCCCAGTCTGTACCTCCATCACAACCGGCATATCCGCCTCGTCCCTCAGGTGGTAATTCAGGGGGCAGCTATTCGCAGCATTCGCACCCTTCATATGGCCGTCCAAGTGGGCCGGCTGGCAACTTTTATCCAGCTTCTCCCACCGGCCCGGGTCAAATTTACCCACCCGGAAGCCATCAAGCACCGCGTCCCAACAACCGGTTGCCATTTGTTTATCCTCCAGGATTCTATTGCCCTAAATGTAACAATACCGGAATCAAATTAAAGAACGGACTCACATGTCAAGACTGTTATGGAAGGTTTGCTCGGCAAAATAATGCAGTCCCTATCATTCAATCCTACACAGGTCCTTCTTTCGGGCCTTTTTCACAGTTTCTCGGAGGTGGCAGTCAAAATTATATGACTGGATATGGTGTGCAGCCTCGTGTCGTTCGTCCTGGAGATCCTTCAATTGGAGGTATCTTGTGCGGGAGATGCCGGGGACGCGGTGTCATATTCGATTTCTTCTTTGAAGAATCTTGTCCATCATGTCGCGGAATAGGGCGCCTCCTATGATACATCGGTTCAACTTACTTGATTTGATAAATAAGATCGCTCAGATCGATGGTGTTCAGAATGTTGAAGTCATTGACGCTGCTGTTGCTCATAGCATCGCTTGAGTTTTGTTGTTCGTTGCGAGCCTTCGACCTTAGGTAATCGCAAAGTTTTGAAGACGCTGCTGCTAGCCACCATGTACGCTCTTGGGCCTTGAGTATTTCGATGCATTGATCAAAATCGGCTAATTTTGTGTCGTCGGGAGCAATCACCACTTCAATATAGCGCAAGACAGCCACATGCAACATCGAATGAATGACGACAACGTGGTTAATCAGGGATTTCTGAGCTCGCTGCAGCATACTGCTGCCAAGGTTCCGAACCTGCTCAAGTTCGGGAGAGGCTGGCTGCTCGATGTATGATAGCGAAGATATCTGACAACGGAGAAATAAAAGAAGAGAAAATTCATGGCAAAGTTCCAGGAACTGTTCTACACTCTGTTCCATTGACGAAGGTAGTTTCCAGTTCTGGAGCTCGTGTAATAAGCTGTCATCTGCATCTCTCCATGCATGCGGACGGTAGCAGGTTGCCAGTATGCGCTCGTTCAATTTAGCCAAATTGCACCATGAGTGAAATACATAAAAATCAGTCGCCGACGCGAAGTCCTCTATAGTGGGCGCATTGACTATAAGATCTCGCGTATCATAATGCATCGCCCTGCCGCTTGTCACTGCAATGAGTCGATCGCAGCAATAAGAAGTCCAAAAGAGACGTCTCATAAGATGCGTAGACTCGTCGTTAGTTGTTAGCCCATTACCACCATCTAGATTTGTAAGCGCCAGTTCCCCACATAAGGTACAAGCTTGAGATACAAGACTTCTGCTGACCTCGTTTCCCGTAGCACTGTCTTCATGAATTGTCATGAGCAGCAAGCCCTGGATTACGGCAACTTTATCAGTTTCCACAAGTGCGAGCATTTGACACTTGCTATACAATTGAGCTGCAAACGTCTTCTTATCTGATACTTCATCTGAGTACCTGCATCCCGCAAGCATCATAGCAGCAAGTACTAACAGTGATATAGAATCCAAATCTTCGATTATAGTCCTTTCCACCACAGGATATAACTGGTATAAGTGAGTTAGGTATAAGTTGACAAGGTTTCGTTTCATAGTGCTCGAACCAAGAGAGCTTCTATGGACAGATGAACTGACAAATCTTTCAAGGTCAGCGTTCACCACTCTCTGACGGCCCGTTCTCCATGGATGATACAAGCCGATTTGATCTCCATCACAACATAACAGTACATCCTTACTCAATAGAGCAGCAAGAGGTTGCGAGGCACAAACGAACTGAGTCTGATTGCCACGGTCCCTTGCGAGCCGAGCAAATATTTCCTCTCCTCCCTCTGCCTTGACCTCGCTGAATGATTTCCCTATATCTTTCGTTTGACTCTTCCAAATACAGTCGGAATTTGAAATAAGACAGTTGTAGCATTTTTGACTGTCACATTCCTCGCACCGGATCCGTCTCTTTCGGCATCTCTGACAAGCCGCCAGCGCTTTCTGTGTTAGTCCGAATATTTATGATAACAAACCTTCCGCCGAATGTTCCTCTGCCTGAAGACTATTTGCATCTTATTCGCGGTTATTTTCGTGATGATAGTCACAATCTTGTTGCAATATGCAGAGTGGAAGTAGATTTTCCTCATTGAGTAATGCGTCCTTCTAAAGCCACAGATGCGAAACGCGACGCTCCAGCTGCGAGTACTGATATCAAAAGTATATGCAGCCAGTACCAGTAGAAATGGTCAATGCAAGTTCAAATGAATGTGTTGTTAATTTACGACTACGCCATGTTAACATTCGAATTTTTGATATAAGTATTTCACTCAAAATGCAATTGGTTATACTATGACAACATAAACGACAAATCTGGTAGCGAATTTACAATGCGATCAATTATAAGCTCCTCTTCATCTTTTTCCAGACTTGTTGCTGGGGCCATTGGTCCCAGTACTATGCGCTGAGTTGGCTCTTGAACTTTCGAATTCGATACGCCCATTTCGGCATCTGTATCTCCGCGAGTCATGCTATTATCATGGCGATAAACAGAATCGGATTGATCATGAGAAGATAAATTGGAATCATAAACAGGCAGGTCGTCATGTGGACTTGTGGAAATTTTCGGATGTGGTATGGCCACGGCCTGAGACACCACTGTCATAGAAATTGGTGAGAGCGTGGTTGCGTTTTTTTTCGTAGCTTTATCAGGATGTTCTTCTTGAAGCCGAGTAGACCCTATCACAGTAGCACGCGGACTACCAGATGATAGAGAAATGCCAATGTCGTTCCGAACAAGTTCTGTGCTCTTAGTCTTAGGATGGACCGGTAACTCCTGAGGTGCGTTTGTCGCCGATTCGATATTATTCGAAGGACTCGTAGGTTTCTGTTGTCCAATCTTTTGTAATAGTGGACCATCTTGAGTGAATGCCTTTGGAAGCACCATTGGAGGCGTATTTGACCTTCTAGAGCGGGAGTTCCAACCGAAAACAGCTCTATGATTTAACTTCTTTTGCTGCAAATGCCAATCTGTCACGATCTTCGACAACTCGGATTGTATAGAGCTCTGTCGCCATCTCATCATCGGTTCCGGATGAGAATCGAGAGAAATGAATTGACGAGTTGGCCTCGTGATCTCATTATATATCTTCCGAACAGACGTCTGGCCACCCGAATTAATATCTAACAGTGACGAAATGTTCATGTTCAGATCGCCCACAAACGGCCGTGTATAAGCGGATTCAATTACCGCGGTAATTAACTTTTGAGAATTAGTGGGAAATACTGGCATTGAAGCAGTTGACATTACATTGCTTGCTCTGGAAGATCCAAAATCTCCGAACTCCTCGTCTAAATCCGGGATATCATTCTTCGCCAATACTTCTGCCACCTCTTCACTTTTGAGGCTACCTTTCCTGATATCTCCCGGATCTTCTGACTCTAGGCCAGTTATTCGTGAGTCGTCATGGAGCCTCTCAATGCTGAGAACCTCAACAGCTGTTTCAGTAAAGTCTAGTGCTGGTCCCCCTACTTCTAAATCGACGGCTGGTAAAGACACTTGCTCGGCATCTTCCCAGGGATTTTCCAGCTGAGCATCTAAAACGGAGTCATTATTGACACTGTTGTCGTCAATTTCCGTTGTATCGCTCAGGGAGCATTGCATCAGGTCGTTGTAAAACCGTCCGTAAGCCGATAACACCTCGTTGCGTATAGGCGCATGAAAAAGCGTGGGTACGGCACTCAATGCATGTAGCCTTGAATTTGAAATTTCATCGAAGATTCAGTCATCACATCTACATGGACAAGGTGCCAGGGCGCGGTGATCCAGGGCTGACGGCTGTCTCTGATACAGATATGGATGAGGCAGAGTCCAAATTCACTCACCACAGGGCGCCCAGCGGGCCGAGTGCTCCTCCTCCGAATCAATACCCCAAGTACGTCCAGCATCTTACCAAACTGGCGGATGCCAGACCAAGCTCTCCCTATCTGAATCCAATCGATTATGATGGCTTGTCTTGGCCCAGTGTTGGTGCTCGAGAACGCCTTGAATCTAGTCCAGAAGAAAAAGAGGCTCGTGAGAAGCGCATAGCTGATGCAGTGAGAACACTGTTGAGGGAACTAGGGGAGGATCCAGAAAGAGCAGGTCTCTTGGAAACCCCAGAAAGGTACGCACGGGCCATGTTGTTCTTCACAAAAGGGTACGAAGATAACGTCAAGGACGTGATCAAGTCGGCAATATTCGAAGAAGATCACGACGAGATGGTGATTGTTAAAGACATAGATGTGTTTAGCTTGTGCGAGCATCATCTGGTGCCCTTCTACGGCAAGATACATATTGGATACATTCCCAATTCGCGCGTGATTGGGCTTTCCAAATTGGCGAGGCTAGCAGAGATGTTTTCGCGACGCCTCCAGGTGCAAGAGAGATTGACAAAGCAAGTTGCTATGGCTCTATGGGAGCTTCTCCAGCCACAGGGTGTCGCAGTGGTGATGGAGGCCTCACATATGTGTATGGTGATGAGAGGAGTGCAGAAACCGGGATCATCTACGACAACCTCATGTATGCTTGGCCGTTTCAGAGAAGCTCAGCGGACGCGAGACGAGTTCCTCAGCTTGCTGAAGTAAGTCTCTTGCGTGATTCAACTCATATTTATCATCTTCTCAACGATAGACGACATAATGAATTTTAATAATATTGCTTTCATGCTCTGTTTGCTTCTACTAACGTCATATGACGATCTACTGTATATAATTGCATCAGTGATTATAAGTTAGTTATCCACATGCATCTAAGATGCCTTCCTCCCTAAACCATGATCACAGAGTTTCCACAGTTCCCTGAAAGGGCGGTGGAGCTGACATTATTCACCGATGTTCGCAATGCCAAGGACATTCGTGCTCAATTACTAGCAGGAAATCCCGACTATGAATATGCATTTATTTCTACCGCGACAGTTTCTAGCTTAGATCACCTTAGGGTTGCAATATACAGAGCTCTCGTAGACACCGGCTCCGGCAACATGAGAACGAAAAACGTTCATTCAGAAATAGTATTTTGCATGTCACCGACAAACAACATAATGGAAGCACTGCGTCGGTTTGGAATCAGCGATGACTCCCAATCATTCTATGCAGTGAAGGTACAAGATGCATCAGCTTACACACAAAAGTACGAGCAATTTCTGCGCGACACCGTTGATGGACACGAACAAGAAGTGGTGAATGATATAGTCGGTAGACTAGCTGACCCTGTGCTTTTGAAAAAGTACTACAAGGCAGTTTCTGCCGACGATATCGTCGCGTCAATTTCGCTTCGTGGCCACTGAGGTACGTTATTGCGATCATAGATATGGTTATGCCATTTCTGCTTTGACGGCTGATTCAACCGTGGCGGCCCTTTCCTTTTGAATGTCACAACGAAGCCCACAAAATGCCTGGATTAAGGATTGGCGGTGAGCTTCTTTGGCAGAAAAGCCAGCTGCTCTGTAGTTTGGGTTCGACGCAACGTCGTCCATCAGAGGATCATAATATTGCGAACGAACCGTAAATAAATAGGCTTCTTGGCGATCACCATTGAAGGGTGTGAATGGAGTGGCAGGCTTTTCTGGTTTGTTCGCGTTGAGTAGCCTTGTGGGGATCCTGATAGGCGCGACCAGCTCGTTTTCCAACTCACGTCTCCGAGCGGTCGATCGCTTCAAAGCCATACGATTCACTGATTTCATAATAGCATTTGCATCTCCTTCCGACGTAGCAAGCTGGCGAACCAGTTCCTTTTCTGTCTGCTCTTTCAGGCGGCGCTCATCTTCCTCTGCTCGCAAGGCAAGCTCCTGTGCCCTCCGTCGCCGTTGCTGCTCCAGAGCTTGCACCTGCTCCATCATTTCATCCTCGTGCTTTTGACGCAGGTTATTGGCCAGAATCTGCTGCCTGTTGGCTTGTTCATAAGATTGAAGTTTCTGTTCAGTGGCCTCGACGTCTATACCGTTGGCCAAGTTGAAAATGATATTCTCCACCTCTTCCAGATAGTTGTTGTAGGCCTGGAGGCCATCAAAGTCCTCTTCCCGCTTGTTAAATGCTTTTCCGACACGCTGGCGAACATCCACTTCCCTTTCCACTCCAAGATCCTCAAAAATCTGGCTCTTGAACTTATTCTTCCTGAGGATCTTGCCACAGCCGGCATATGGACAAGGTGCCGGACCAACAGCAAAAATGCGATCCACACACGACTCGCACATCTTATGATAACATTCAGGATTGACCAGAAATCGCATTTCTGGATTCAGATACTTCGAGGACCTACAGATAGGACACATGTCCTCGTCGGACACAGATCCCGGGCCAGATGTCATGATGGATTGCCGTAAATATTGCCTTTCGAGAGTAGATACGTCAGTCGTATTATGTCAAGAACAGCCTCCGCAGCACTCTTTGGTTTGTCTAATGGATCTCTGAGATGACTTCTTTATTTGTTTTTCTGAGTATCGTAATCCGAATTAAAAAGGCAGTGGCTGCATTACAAACAACCGAAGAACATAGATTATTATATTTGTAGGCTGCAGGTCATCGTTTTCGACTTAACTACTCCCCTATTCTGTGGGGCTGGCAGCATGAAGTTATCGGAAGCTGCCAAAGCAGTCGGATTCATATTGCCCGGCTGTATAGTAGCCTGCTGCGGATATTTTTTCTATGGATACTGTTATGTATTTTGCTGGAGGCATGTACGAGATGGCACCGGCATCGCATTGTTGAGTGTGTTTGCAGTGTTAGCAGCGGTGGTAGCTGTATGCTGGATCCAGCTGGTTGCTGTGGGTCCAGGAAAAACAGAGACTTCCAACAAACCGCTAGGTAACGAATCGCCGGCCGGGCAGTTTCCTGAGGTATTCATGTGCGACCCTCAGGGATTCCGGCAGTGGTGTTCTCATTGTTCGGCGGTGAAGATTGATAGGTCTCATCACTCGTCACAGCTGGGATACTGTGTTCCTCGGATGGACCACTATTGTGGGTGGCTTCATGTTGTCATTGGACAGCGAAACCACAGACTATTTATTATCATTGTATTCTATTTTTGGATCATGACATTGTATTCAATCATCACTCTGGCAGTTTACGGTCGCCGGTTGAAGATAGGATTTCTTATTTCATTATTTATTATTGCAGGCATTTGGGCCATCACCCTTGCCGTATTTCTAGCGACGGAGCTGCGATACATTCTCGGCAATAATACCACTCTGGAAAACATTAATTATCGGCAAGGCATATACCCTATTTACAACATCGATTGCAATGGCCAGCGGGTTGTCAGCAGGCTTTTGCATCAAGATTTAAAATTCCACGGACCGTATAGCCAAGGATTGTGGAAGAACTGGACTAGTTTTATGGGTCCAACCCCACTGCATTGGTTGGCTCCAATATATTTTAGCGTTTGTGTACATAGCGACACTGACATATTTAATCCTCGGCTCTTGGCCACTCTTCGAGAGCGATATGCTGTTGGCCAAGAAGGATATCTGTCATATTTGCAGCCAGCAGGAGGAAGCTGCAAATGATATCTCGAGCTGACAAAGAGTCGAAGTTCACGATCCCGAATCTCACGCCTTTTGGTACTGTTTATGGATTTCATTTCCCAGTCTTTTGGTTGTCAATTGATTTTTATCATACCGCGAATGGTGCAAGGTTAATCGCGTGCATGATTTCATGTCGGCTAAGGTGGCGTAGCAGTTTCAGCGGCAGACCTTCGATAAAGTCACCCTAATGTTCTCCATCCTTGCTGAACTCTAAACTTTATTCCTTTTGACGTTAGTTGTAGACTTGTTTGGGTCTTACAAGTTGAGCGGCTAATATCGTTGCACGCAACTATGTTACCATATGGTTTCTGTTGAATTGGTAGCAGCCCCTATATGTCGTGTTCCTGCGCGGTACAGTGCCTGCATAGCCGCTAACGCGCAGCCTCAGCAACGGTATTTTATTCCTAACGAGCACCCCATTAATGGCGGTGTAATTTTTAGGGGGTGTCCGTATTCCAGTAGCTCCGCGTATTGTACTTATACACATAGGCTTGATTCGCAGAGAATAATGCTCAGGGTCCCACCCAGAAGGTTCGCCAGCCTTTGTGCAATCGCAGGCGTTCTTTCACTGGTGCTATTATTCTACTCTCTGACGGATTACAGTCTTGCTGGAAGCACAGTCGTTGAAAATGGTTTCAGGGCAAATCCATATGATGTCAGTAAAGGTGCAAGCTTCAATGGAGATGAGAAGAAAAATCCACTGCTTGCTGCTGCAGAGCCAGGCGGACTGCTTCAAAGGCCGTCTGAAGACTACGAAAGAGTCCCTGCCACGCTCATTTCGCTGGTCCGAAACAAGGAAGCCGATGACTTGGTTAGCTCCATCATCCAGATTGAGGGTGCGTTCAACGCCAAATTCAAGTATCCTTGGACGTTCTTTAACGACGAAGAGTTCACGGATGATTTCAAAGAAAAGGTAGCAAAGGCCACTGGAAATGGCAATTGTACATTTGTACGCATTAGCCCTGAAGATTGGAATGAGCCTGACTTCATAGATAAAGACAAGGCTCGGCTGATGAATATCCAAATGGAAGTGGGCGACCGTATTCAGTATGCCACCATGGCCTCATATCACCGCATGTGCAGGTGGAATTCTGGTAAGTTTTTCACCAATCCTGCTCTTGCCAATTACAAATACTATTGGAGAGTGGAACCCAAGACGAAGTTCTTTTGCGACATTGATTATGATCTATTCGCGTACATGCGCGACCACCGCAAGGTTTACGGATTTGTCATCAACCTTTACGATGCTCCACAGTCTATCCGTCATCTATGGCCCACAGTCCAGGATTTTTTCAAACAGAATCAAGACTACATCAGTGGAAACAATGCTCTTCAATGGCTCACCCATGATGCGCAGCCAGACCGAAAGGCTATTGCCAATGGATATTCAACTTGTCACTTTTGGAGTAATTTTGAAATCGGAGACTTGGATTTTTTCAGATCTAAGAAGTATCAAGATTATTTTGAATATTTGGACCGAGCAGGAGGATTCTTCTATGAAAGATGGGGGGATGCGCCAGTCCACAGTATTGCGCTGGCCATGATGGTCGACAGGAAACAGATTCACTATTTCAATGACATTGGCTACTTCCATTTCCCCTACTATAACTGCCCGTCTTCTGACAAGTGCATTGGCTGCGACGCTGGTCTATTCACGGGCATCAAGTCACTCAATTCAGAAAATTGCATTAACGAATGGTTTAAAGCAGCAGGTACTGTTTGACAACGGTTTGCAAACCATAAAAAATAGTCTTCTATAGAAAAGCTAGCTGTATATGTTTTCTTTCAATTTTCCAATACGTAAACACTTAGTTAAATGATACAGTCCAATGCTTTATAGTCGCATCTGCCCCGCCGCTGGCAATCGTGTTCTCTGAAGTCCAAATTGCTGCATTGACGCCATCCTTGTGGGCTCCCAGAAACTTGATATTCTTTGTAGGGTTGGCCACTGAGTACACGATAATGTTGGTATCAGAGGAACTGCTAACAATATATTGGCCAGAGGGATGCCAGTCGATGAAGTTGATACGACTTGTGTGAAAAGCCCATCTGCTCGTCAATATCGATCGGCTCGCAATTTCATAAAGAGTGATCTTTCCAAGGCTGTCTCCAGCTGCAAGGTATTCGCCATTTGGAGAAAACGCCAGGTACACAACCGCTGCCCTCAATTGAGGCAATTTTACGCCTGCCTCAGTCAGGTCATGATTGAACACATTGATGGAATTGTTGGTCGATCCGATGGCAATTAGCTTATTACTGATAGCTGCAGATGATGCAACAAAGTCGAAATTCTTGGAGGCCGTTTTTTCGCCGGCAGCAAAAACCTGGGCCGAAGTCTCACCGACAACAACAATTCTTCCTGTCGTTTTGTCTCCATCTATCGCCCTTGGTTGTTCGGCTAGGTTGACCTTAGAGTCACCAGACTTCAATTTATCATCCCATCCGATTGACCAAAGTTCCTTTCCATCTGACACAATACCTACTACCAGGCCCTCATGCCCCACCCTCAGTGATCCCGCTCCATCTGATGACCATTCAACAATGTTCCCATCGTAAGACCCGCTTACCAAGCTTCCTGTAGAAGAAAGAGCCAATGAGGTGATGCTCTTCTGGTGACCACGAACAACAATGACTGGTTCACTGCCACCCTCAGAGAAGTAATTTATGTCTCCCGAAAATGACACAGACACCACATATTTATCGGTGAATACGACTCCAAGCTGGTGATTATTCAGGCCAGAAGGTAGCTGCCATGATGTCAACAGCGATTTGTCTGCAGCATTCCACAACTTGACCGAACCATCGGCAGAAGCAGTTGCAAATTTTGTCGAATCTCGAGACCAGGCAACAGCAAATATGCTTCCCTTGTGTTCTCCATCGCCAACGAACGCAGCAAACTCGCCAGTCTTGCCATCATACAGAGCAATCTTTCGATCAGCGCCTACTGATACTATGTGTTCGCCATTTGGCGAGAACGCGACATCGTGAACAAAGTTCGTATGTTGGTCCCGGCTGGAATGAGCAAATCTAAATGGAGGACCATTGTAGAATACAAGACTAGCATCGTCTGACACAGTTGCCGCTCTATACGGTCGCACAGGTCGGATTGACACAGCGTTGACAACCTCGGAATGGCCAGAAATAGAACCAACAGTGTTTCCAGAATCGTAAGTAAAGCAATGGCCAAATCTCTCTTTGCCGTCTCCTACAGCGATGATTCGCTGGCTGTCGGCATCCCAAGCAATATCATTGATACGTCCCTGAATAACCGGATAATCGCCCTTCACAGTCATGTCTTCGCCTATCGGATCCCAAACTTTGACATTTCCAGCTGTATCTCCAGAGGCCACGTAGAACCCCGAGGTTGCAAATTTTGCCACGGTGGTCGGGTGAGCATGGCCAATGAACTGGCGAGAACTCGATGGTGTCTCTACTTGTCTAATGTGCACCGATTTGTTGGCAGCGTAGGCAATTGCGTCCGATTTGCTATCGTACGACAAGTGTACTGCAACACCCCTCGTAGTAGATGGCTGGGCTGCCCAAATTGAGTCTTGTCAGCAAACTGAGCCTGAAACAGAGACCTACCTCTAGTAATTGACATGATGAAATACACCAGGCAGTGCCGTCCTGCCAGGCTTGGCTATATATGTCGCCTGTGATTAGTCATCCGTTACGTATGCACATGATAACGGGTCTAGCAGTAAGCGAATTTTCCGGTCAAAACTGTTACATGATACTTAATTTGAATTGTTAAGCTGAACCAATTGAAGTTGAGCTTCCAGTGATACTTGCTTGGTTGTTCCTGTCATTTTTTTTTGGATCACGACTGACTCAGTTGGCGGCACATCATCCGGATGAATCAAGTCATTCTCAAACATTGTTTTCTTTCTTCTCTTGATTTTGCTGTTATGTCTACAAAGCGAAAAATAAGTTTCTTATCTATTGGATTCTACTTTGGCAGCTCCTACAACTGCCAAAGTAATTATGTGTATTGGAAATCGTAGAGCAGGAACTGTATGACAGCTACTCAACAGGGTATGCGTTGGGATAAGTCAGCATTGTTCCTTTTCATTCACAATACCCTTTAAATCCGTATAACAATTATGATAATTATAGTGTTATAGAAAAAGCTAAGTGGTGCCGCGTTTACGTATGTTGTCTCGTAGGTTGTAGCGGTAGGTAATGCTTTCGCTTCCCCCCCCACATTTAGTGAATCGAGCCTCACTGAAAATTGGTCCGTAGCGTCTTGACATCGACGTCCTAAGAGCGGTTGCAATGGTCCAGGTATTCCGAACTACCTATCACTACAAGTAGGTTTCGATAGACAGATGAATGCAAGCCAGTGGTGCTAACATAGTTTCAACTTTGAAACTGCGAGCGTTGCATATTTCAACAAATACCCAAAGTAAGTTTCTGTTCGTGGCAAAAATGTCTGACTAAAGTCCATTTGCAAGTCATGTCCTGTCGGCGGACACCATTGGACAGTATGTGGATAATAAAGGATGTCTCCATACGGAGCGCCTGATCAAGAAGCGAGGGCGTCTGCCTATATTTATCAGGCCGTTTATACGAGGTGTTGCGGACTCGTGGATTCTCGAAACTACCGTAGTCGATCCTGTTGGGGCGACATTGCACAGCTGGACTCGCAACCTCGACCACACTCGTCTTCTGAAGGTTGATGAGTTCAGTGTATACAGCAGTTCGGATTTGAATTCGCCTTGCACAACGGTCAGTCAGCGCATGATGTTCACCAGCAACTTCGGACGCTGGGGTCTGAAAGACCGCATCGAACAATGGAGTTACAAGGAAGGAAAGCTACGAGTGATTGGTTCTCGTCAGTCGATGTCGTTCATAATGGAGCAGGTACGGTCTAAAGGCCTCGAGGCTTATCGACAAATGCAGCTATCTCTTCCTGTTGAGCTGGAGTTGGAAATGTGAGGGAATTTGAGGGTACCCGTCACGAATGTGGTTGTAGCAACCACAAGAACTCAAATGCTGACACTTGTTAATATTTATCTGTACATACATATGCATCTAACATCGTGATTTCTGTTTGATCTGTCCAGTTGTAATATTCTGAGTTCATACATCTCATTCAAGGGGCTGCTATAGCTACATCGTCAAAATGACTTCAATGACTCTGACGACTTCGTATTTTCCTCATCATGATAATGATTGATATCTAATAAGAAAGAGCTCGTAACAGGATTATGTTTCGGATGGAGAAATAAACTTAAAATGACCCAGCCTTGCCAACAAGTTATTTTGGTAAATCTCAGCAGAAACAAGTAAATATATAAGGTTCGACTTCTGTCCTTCTTCGATGCCATCCTGCAGTAATTTCTTAGATCGGATCATGTCAATATGGCAATTTTAAGTTCATCGTTTTCTTGATGAGATGTCCGTGGTTTCAATACTTCGATAAAATATCGTGGCAGATTTCCTATCCTGGATATGCAGTATCAACCGAATTCGGTACTGCGTCACAAGACTCCTAACATCCAGATAACGAAAATCCCTTAGAATTTGGCACTTATCTTCACGCCTTGACTATCTGAAAACACAACATTTCTGGTTTCTGACCTTCTTCTCAAGGAAGCTTCAATCCAACGCTGACATTTTGTCTTGGCTTACTGAGTTCACAAGGGAAAGTCTGCATGATCCCTGGTTTTTGCGTATAATTTTTCTCTCAGATTTTTGCATGTGAAAGTGAGGACATTATTGTGATCCATTGAACTATAAGTTTTATCAGCGGTTTTTACTTTGTTTGTTGAGTATTGAGACCATACCCATAACTTAAGCTTAAAGCGACTAGCACATGGGAGCTTTACTTGCGGATTCTATGTCAAAGCCCAAGTTCAAGCGCTCGGCATCCCACCATGGATCCAGTGATAACTTGACAGGGTTGGAAGATGAAATTCTCCATGTCAACTTCTTTCTCGATAACAAGCTTCCTGTTGATTATTTTAAGCAAGATATTGTGAAGCTGGCCCATCAGTTGCGTATCTCAAGATGGAAGCGGGTTGAGCAATCTATGGCGGCAGATATCGTTGTGCAGCGCATATCTGGAGCCCTGACAAATGCCATTTACTCCGTTGATCCCCCTCCTTATCTCAAGGAGATTATCAAATCGAGTCATGCTATTACACCGTCTGGGAGATCTTATCACCATAAAATGCCACCACGATTGCTTTTGAGAGTGTACGGACCACAGGTGGCTCATATTATAGACAGAGAAAAGGAGCTTGCCACAGTGTTTCGGCTGTCTTCGAGGAAAATTGGTGCAAGGCTTTTGGGCACATTTTCTAATGGGAGATTTGAGCAGTTTTTACACGCAAAACCCCTTACAAAGGAAGATATCCGTCTCCCAGAGGTGAGCTGCCAGATCGCCAAGCGAATGCGGGAGCTTCACGACAACGTAGTCTTGGAAGAGGATGAGCGTGAGAAAGGTCCCCTTGTATGGCAGAATGTGGATAAATGGGTGAAACGGGCTATTTCGAAGCTGCAAGATCTCGATAGTAGGGTTCCTGGTACCATATTATCAGTGTTGCAGTCGGATTGGGACACATTTTGGAAGACAGTTCATAAGTATCGTTCCTGGCTGAATGCTAAGTATGGCGAGAAGAAGATATTGTCTGAGTTGGTATTCGCCCACAATGATACTCAATATGGCAATATACTTCGAATTGAACCTCCCAAGGGTAGTCCGCTTTTGGTTCCTCAAAACGAGCATAGGCAGCTCGTTGTCATAGACTTTGAGTACTCCGGTGGGAATACCCGTGGGTTTGATATTGGCAATCATTTCTGCGAATGGATGTCTGATTATCACGATGAGGAGCGCCCTTATCATATACATAATGAACTATACCCCACTTATAACGAACGCTTGAATTTGGTCCAAGCCTATGTTGAGCATGGGTACGATGACTTTGAACAAGAAGAGAAAATGCAACAAGAAATTGATTTTCTGCTGGATGAAGCTCTCTATTGGCGGCCGGCGGTTCATATACATTGGTGCCTCTGGGGGATTGTTCAGGCTGTATTGGATGATAGTGTTGAATTAAGACAACGTGAGGAAATGGGTCTCGAAAATGGGAATTACAAATTCAATAATATCGGTCTCTCAAGTTCACCAGGGCAAGCAAGTATTGAAGAAGTGGAAGAAGAGTCCTTTGATTACATTGCCTATTCAACGCAGAAAGCTCAGCTTTTTTGGACGGATATGATAAAGCTGGGCCTTGTAGATGGTGCGTCGTATCAGGGAGTTCTCAAGCCAATCACTGATTAGTATTAGCAATTAATTTATGTATTATAGTATGTGTTTCCGTTCGCTCAAATGGTTTCCAACTAAATCTTGCAGAAATGATGCCCTTACAGAGAAGAAAGAAGCTATCTTGATAATAGATGTATATTATAGACAGTACAAAAATGTATATTCATTTAGGTCGACACTTGAACTAAACAAGAAGCATCTTTCGAGGATCCTCAATGAGCTCCTTAATGGTCTTCAGGAAAATAACAGCCTCCCTACCGTCGAGCAACCTATGATCATAAGTCAAAGCAAGATACATCATTGGGCGGGCTACAACCTGACCATTGACAACAACAGCTCGCTCCTTGACACCATGCAGTCCAAGAACCGCACACTGAGGTAGATTGATAATTGGAGTTCCGTACAGCGAACCAAAAACACCACCATTCGAGATAGTGAATGTACCACCTGCCATGTCTTCAAGGGTCAGTTTTCCGTCACGAGCCTTCTCTCCAAGGCTGGAAATCTCCTTCTCAATACCAAGAATATCCAGCGATTCAGCGTTTCTCACCACAGGGGTGACCAGACCCTTCGGAGTGGCAACCGCTACTGAAATATCCACATAGTCTCGATATATAATAGTATCACCTCCGTTAGCACCCTCAATAGACGCATTGACCGATGGTATATCCTTCATGGCCAGACACGATGCCTTGGCAAATGCACCCATGAAGCCAAACTTGGTTCCAGTCTTCTTAAGAATCTCATCCTTATAGAGCTTACGCATCTCAATCAGGGCAGACATGTCCACTTCATTGAAGGTGGTGAGGGATGCATTTGTGTTTTGAGACTCCTTGAGTCGCTCTGCGATTCTCAGTCGCATACGGTTCATCTTGACTCGTCGCTCTTCCCGTGAGCCTGGAGCTGAAACTGGAGCTGCAGACGTTGTTGCAGGCTTGGCGTCTCCTTTAGCAGCAGGCTTTGGAGCTGCTTTTGAAGCCGGTTCCTTGGCAGCAGCTTTTGGCTCATCCTTAGTAGCCGGAGCCGGTTCCTGCTCTTTCGCCGGTTCGGCCTTAGAACCCTTTGGCTCTGGCTCAGATTTAGCCTCCTCCTTTGCCTTTGGCTTGGCATCTCCCTCGCCTGGTTCAATCTTAAACAAAGGCTGTCCAACCACTACAGTGTCTTCCGGATTGGCTAAAAACTCAGTCAGGGTGCCTGCGAATGGAGCATTGACACTGACGTCGATCTTGTCTGTCTCAATGGTCGCAACCTCTTCATCCAACTCGACAAAATCGCCCACCTCTTTCTCGAAGCTCTTTAAGGTGCCCTCCGTGATTGATTCCGCCATATCAGGCACTTTGACAACCTCAGCATATCCACGGACCTGAAAGAGCTGTGCTCGTGGCATGGCGAGTTTGGTGGGCCTAGTCAGAGTTGTCCATTGCGTCGAATAATCCCGTACAGCTACGGGACGTGTCGACACAGCGACAGCCCTGAGAGCTCGAAGAGTACCCCTTCGTAAACTAGCAGATGTTTTAGCACTTTTCAACATTGAGATTGTTTTGTTTCAATATCTAGTACAGAAGCAGCCACTTAAATTACTGTAAAGTGAGATAGTGCTGCTATATAATTCGTCCCGCAAGAGCCGGGTGACCCTCGGAATTTTTCCGCCCGACATACTTAGGCAATGCGTGCTCGGCGTTTCACTTAGACAGCGTGTATTATTGATCTAGAAATGCCAATTCACATAATATCTGCATATATCTGGCGCTTTGTTTATAATCTATTTTAAAAATCCTATTTGTGCTACGGAATCACTTGCCTGTTTGCCATCTGACGGCGGAGAGCGTGTGATGCGACTGGACCTCAGCCGTACTGCACTCGGGTGTATGTCGATGACTATTTATGCAATTGTACGGTAACACAGTTACCGTATTACATGGGACTTGGCATGTGCTCATTTTGATTTAGATTCATGCTCAACAGGTAAAATATGCAAGGGCATACGACGCCTCGCAATTATGGGGTAGTGATTCCTCAACAAGTTGGATTCTAAAGCGGTTTCAACATCTCCGATGTCCGATATCAGGGCAAGGGCATGAGCTGGCCGATCCTAAATATAAGAGAGATAACTTATAGAAAACGATCGTTCCAGTTGCCGCGCATCGCTGGGTTTATCTATGTTACCACTTGAGCGGTTCTAGTTGTGTATTCCCTACTGTGATGCCGTTAGTGGATTATTCAACAGATGGAGACAGTGACTCTGAGTCTAGCAACACCATAGAGGCGCCTTCTCTACCCCAGCTGTCCTCTACATTTTATGACAGCTATTCATCGAATCCTCGGCTTGAAGATCCTTCTTTTCATGATGGTCGCGTGAGAACATTTCAGCATGAGAGCGGGAAATGGCCCTCTCATGTCTATATCGAGTGGTTAGCCGATGATGGTACGTTCCAGTTACTAGATCAAATACTGGACGAAGTTGCTCTGGCATGTGAATCTGCAGTTGCTATCAAGCCATTATATCGAAATGCGCTTTTGGTGAAACAACCTCTTCATATCAGTCTTTCAGAAACTATTATGCTCGATACTGAAGAAAAGATGGAGTTCTTTAACCGTGTTAAATCAATTCTAAGCTCTTTTACATTAACAGATTTGCAGCTCAAGCCTTTGATCACTATTTTACACAATAGCGTAGGAAGCAGGCATTTCTTGGTCCTACCATTTACCGAGGAAAGCTCTTCATCGCTGAAACAGGCTATTGCTGCTATAGATTATGCAATCGGAGAAATGGGTCATTCTCGGCTAATCGCCACTGACACTCCCCATATTTCAATAGCCTCGATTGATGAACCTTGCAGCTTTCTGGACGGATTATCACTGTCCGATGAAACTACTAGCAAACTTCTGCAAGTGGTTTTAAAATTTCATGTCGCTAAAATCCGCATTGGCAGAGATGTTTATGATTATGATGTTCGGTAGCGGGCGATTTTGCAGGTACTGTAATGCAACGTTCGAATAGAAGTGTCCACTGCGGTTTTCCAAGCGTATTGCAGGCATGCCATCAGCTGGTCTAGCACATTCTTCATGTACAACACAGTAGGTTTTTTCCATTTTGAGCTGATATTGCCATTGTTGGGATGTATCGGCTCTCAGACCTCTGGGTATTGCAGGTTTAGATTGAACAATATACATCTCGGACTGCATATGATCAGCATGCTGCATATTTACGTTTTACCCTAAACAGTAAAACGTCAACAATGGCCGCACGGTAAACGACTACAGATCTGTCGGAGATGTACGAAAATCGGTATTCTTTTGTTTGTTTGATACGGAACAAGGGTAAAATACACCGTCAGGTTTCACATTGAGTACTGAATCATGCATAAGACATACAGTTCTTAACTGACATCATGCGGGTGATCTCCTCGTCACCCGATCTCCATGTGATGAGACTGTATGTACTTGCCTGCGTTTCCTTTTCATTTTCTCTTCTTACCTACTTACACTTCACAAGGTGTATTTTGCGTTTGTCAAAACTTGCTGGTCAAGTTCCCAAAAGCTTTCAGTTCTTACTCATTCAATTCTTTACTTGTCTTCGTCTCCTGGAGAGATTGAAGGCATTGTTCTCTCTTCGTTCAGTTCCTTGATACGGTTGTGCTGGTCACGATCAAAACAAAAAAAAACACTCAAGCTTCCTGAGTGGAACAGCTGGTATCAGAGTTTTCTCTGAAACAGGTGTGATTCGTTGCTCTCTCCGTCAGATCAATTTTTGATTTGCATAGATTAGAGTCGACTTGAAGCATTTTTTGGACGTCTTCACTATTTTGAATATTTCATTCCTATCTTTTTAAGCTGACTGCTGGTCTGACAGTTTGAAAATCAAGTCACATGGAATCTCTTGACTCGAGGTGGTTACCTTCAGGTCCTCGTCACTCAGAAGATTTAGCCTTGGAAAGAGGTTTCCAGGAACGTGGCCATCACATTCCTCTTCCTCACGAAGACTTTGAACCATATTTTCCCCAGTACTCAGGTTACGACACTGTTCTGGGAGATTCGCTATCTTCTGTTCACGAATTGAATATAGCGGGCAATACGTCGTACCACCCGGGTGGGAATTCGTTCCCGTCTTCCCCCCCCTCGATGCTTCATCATGGAGCTGACATTGCTCAGCTCACAGTGAAGCCATCGTCTTTGGCTCGCTATTCCAAGATGATGAATTACAATAATGTGGCTGTCACTCCTGCTACCATGACAGTCCCGTCTTTTGCGCCTCCGTTGACGCCTACTGTATCTCCCATGAAGAACAGTTCTTCAGAGGTGTTCCTACAGTCGGCCCAACATAGGACGTCATCTCCTATTTCTCTTCCTCTTACTTCTCCTGCTTTGACGTATTCGTCATCTTCTCTTCATCCTTCGTCTGTTCTTTATTCGAAGGACAATCATCCTTACTTGGACCCACATTCTTCTCCAATAAGAAGAAGACCGTCTGTGTTTGGCGAAAGTGACTCAGAAGCATATTTCTCAAGTTCTGAAAATTCGCATTCTCCGAATATAGATACGAGTCCGGAGATTTCCTCGGGCACTCAATTCTTTACAGGTGCAACTCCTGGTCTGGCGAGTATGAGTGTGTTTTCTTCTTTGGATATGGGACCCACTGATCCGAATGCTGCAATTGCCTGGCAGCCTATTATAACGGCACCTAAGGATGAAGATTCTCAAGAAATCATAAAATTGCAGCAGTCTTCTGGTAAGCAATCCAATAGGAAGTCGTGTTTGCCACCAGGTAAGGTAGACTCTTACATGGCCGGTCCAAATGCGGATGGGCTTTTTGAGTGCTTGTTTCCCAACTGCGGGAAGTTCTTCAGAAGGAGGTATAATGTCAGATCTCATATTCAGACCCATTTATGTGATCGGCCATATGGTTGCGAAGTATGTGGTGCATGTTTCGTTCGCCCTCATGATTTAAGACGCCATGAAAAGTGTCATCAAAATGAAAGGCCATTTTCTTGTCCATGCGGTAAAGGATTCACGAGACATGACGCATTGCAACGCCATCGGATGAGAATGATCTGCTCAGGTGGCATAGAAACGCCTGGAAAGCCAAAAAAGCTTCCTGCAAGAAGAGGGCGTCCTCCTCGCAAAGCTCGTTCAATGGTTCAACTGCGTGGCCAAGCTGAAAGCACCCCTGATTCTGAATCTGATCATGATAGCCCCTTTAGTGATCATGGCTTGGAGTACATCAGAGACGATGAAGATGACGATGCTTTGCAGCAAGATGTCGAAGTCCTATGGAGCCGGTAGTATGATGGGTTCTTTTTTCTTCTATTAAATTATAGCTAATTTATTTTATATTTTGTGTTTATATTCAGGCTATATTTCGGCAACAATCTACTAATACGGAATACCATTGGTTATTCTTTGGAATTCGTCGTAGCCCTTAGTGTAGAAGCTTTCAACACTCTTTTTAATCAGAGACTTGAAATGATTTGCCGCCTCTCTCTCAGTTTTTTCCAGAACAAAGCGCGCCCGTAATCTCCGTATCGTTGTTTCCCCTTTGAAGCAAGGCAACCCGCTATCAAGCATAGGGAGAACAGCCTGTATCACAGTCTCGGCATGCGGGCGTGAGGCCAAAAATGCCTTGACACACAATTCCTCAAACCATCTATAAGCCTGCGTATGGGTGTTTCCACCCATAACCGCTATCATTTCAGAGGTGAGCTTGAATGGCGCAGCTTCGAATTTGACACCGCCTGGAACAATATCAAAACAGAATCCGAAGTCTATATGGAGAATATGACCATCTTCGTCATACATAATATTCCCATTATGACGATCCTTAAATTGAATAAGATACGAGATGACTGAATAAGCTGCCAGGCTTTTAACAAAGTTATTGCGAGCCCTTTGAAAATCAATCGAATCTTCCCCACCGTGTTTGCTGGTGAAGTACTCGTATAAACCATTTACTGCTTCTCTTCCAAGCATATCTCTAGAAATTGCATTAGGTAGAACGTCAATGACACCACAACCAGGTGCAGTCGCCGTAACTCTGTAGGGAAACACATATAAGTCCAGTCCAGAGGCATTGAAAATACTTCTAAAGATACTGATGATTTGGATGGCTAAAACGTCCTGCCTGCAGTCATCACCTACCTTGAAAATTGCTCCCTGCCAAATTTCAATGGTCTTAGTCGGTGGCAATCCATCTGACGTTTCATCTTTCTCTGCCGCAAAATCTGGCACTTCCCTCCTGATCTTGAACTTTGCCAAGTACGGAGCCTTGGCATGACTTTGCAATGGTCTTCCAGATTTCCTATCTATAGCGACAACTGTTCCGTCAGGGTTAGAAGGCAGGTAGACACCAACATCTACTTTGATTTTTGCAATTTCTTCATCGATTTTAGCCTTTTTCTCTGCCTTGGACTTTTTAATGTAAGGCTTTAATTTGCCAGAAATTGATGTGACCTCATTGAAGAATGAGAATTCTCTCTCGTAGAAACTGCTTTCCTCATCATTGAAAGATGCCTTCATCTTTTCGACGACCTCATCAAGAATAGGCTTCATAGAATCTGGTTCAACAGATTCTTCGTCTTTATAAGAATTAGCCAAGATATTCCAAATGATCTGATGAGCAAACAATTGGCTGATCTTAGCAGTCTCGAGAATATACCGCTCAATATATCCAGACTTGTCGTATCGCAATGTCTGTACTATCTGAGGAACATAAAAAAACGTCAGATTGACATCATGGCTCTCCAACGCCCTCATTGCATATTGCAATATGTAAGAATCACCACCATGAGACGGCAAAAACAGATTTATGGACTCTATAGGACTCACAGGTCTCCAGTAGAGTATGTATCTCTGCTTTGATGATTTCTTTGACAAAAAGAACTGCAAGCTCTCTGGTATGCTAATTACTTTGATTGGATCAGCAGTGACCAACTTTTCCAAGGCTGCTGACGCTTCCGGCCCTCCATATCTAATGGTAAGATAAACGGCAAGGACCGGATCAACATTCCAAGCGTCTGAAACTTGTTTATCACCAATGGAAGTATATCTGCTGATTTTCTTCCCGAATGTCTCTCTATAACTTGGCTCATTCTGGAGTGGATCCAACCACGAGGTTAACTTCGCGAGCTCATCATTGATAAACAACAAGAAGATGTCGCGCTTGTTGGCCAGAAAAGATCTTTTGCTAACCTGAAAATTGGCAATTCTCACTGCTATATCTTTCAAGAGTGTAATTTCAGCCTTCAATTTGAGTCTGTTCCCACCGAACGGCCATTGAGCTGGGTATGCAAACCAGGACAGAGCCGATGTAACTATGAGGTCTCTCAATCGATCAGAGATTCTTGCTGCAAAGCGAATGTGTACATCCAACACATCAAGAGCGAATCTTATCATTTCAAAACGCACCCCTCGTGCAAGCGGATGATAACTGGCAATACTTAAACCACCCAAGCCCATGAGTACAACACGACAGAAAATTCTGAGTAGATGGCGACTCTCATAGCTGCTAGCCTGGAAGACGTTAGATAGAAATCTAATTAGCATTAGGTGGACGGAGAATGACCTGTTGGCTATCCCAGCTTCACGATTGATCTCAGCTTTGTTCGACGGAGCATATTCCATTTTAGAAAAATCTGGCCTCACTAAATCATGTGTTCTTGAGAAGATGCCCTTCCTTTCCTTGACTGTTTTTTCCCATTCCTCTGCTATTTGGGCAATTATCACCATTCTCAACGATGGCACTTCATTCATAATCCATAACCATAGTGAAATACCCTGCTCCATATGCTTTTCGGTGAAATATCTGAAAGGAATCTTAATTACTAACTGCGTCAAATTCAAGTCTCTGACTCCAGACCTGAGAACTGTTGCTGCAGCAAAAAGAAGATCGCGTACATCACCAACGGAAGCGTGTGATCGTGATCCATTGAGGATCTCTTCAAAAGCATGAACGACTCCTTGGTGGTCAATCGAATTAGCCATTTTCTTGCCCTTGGGTTTGTATTCCGATCTCCAAATGTATTGCGATAGAAATCCGGAGGCGGTGTCAGTTGACAATGATTGAGACTTTGATATACTGGCTATTTCCCCATCGCCTCTCGACATGGTTCCACCAACCTCCAAAGCAAATGTGCAGCCGAGTGCCACATGATTCAAAGGTCTATATTCGCCCATTTCGGTAAGATAACTAGTGAGTAAACTCTTCATATCAAAACTCATAGTGGATAATACAACTGTCGCCCATTCCCTTGCAGCTGCCAAGAGCCGTTTCAGGCTTTCCCGACGGTGTTCATAAGAATCGGATAGCTCCAGATGTATGTCATGAATCTTGAAGACAGTTCTTGGCTCGTATTCATCAGTTTCAGCATCGAGGCAACTTGTCCAAAGTAAAGTCATCAAATCCAACAAAGCAAACAAACTCGCCCTCTGGCATAGAGATGCTGGTACTGAGTGGATCAACAATTCGGCAATTTGGAAAGCATTGTTTTGAATGGCAGTCACACGGTGACAGCAAAGGATAAGCACTCTTTTTAACTGATGAGCAACATTATCAGCAGTGAATTCGGACTTTCCTCCTCTTATGACGTTCGTGATATAAATCTTTGCCACATCTTGAGAAAGACTAGCCATGTATTTCCCAGTATCGCCAGATCGGAAATCTGGATCTCCAAAATACAACAAAATCTTGGAACAATCTCCAGTCTCGGCTCGCAACGATTCCAACAATACAGCCGACGACAAAAACATTAGCTTCGGATATGATATTGACCGTATCTCATAGCTATGAAGGGAAAATAGACCCTGCATAATCTCCTTCTGACTGTTGAGATTGTGGTTTGACGAGCCCCTTCTAAGAACCGTATTAAGCTCAAGCTCAGATTCCACCTTGTTGGCAGAGGCCTCGGAAACCAGAGGCGGGGTACTGCGGGCGATAATTTCGAGTTCAGCTTTGTGGTCAAGAGTCCATTGCGACTTTCTGGAAAATCCGTGAACAACCATATTGAACCAAGCATTTCGGAACAGTGAGACCATTTCCCAATCAGTGGTCTCATAGGGGAGCTCTGGTGCTTTAGGCAATAGTGCAGCAAGTGGGGTGAGTAATCTTACTATCTCGTCAGCCGTAGCTGAGATCTCCGTATGAGATCTATGACGCTCATCAGCTAAAGTATCCCCTTTTGCTACAATTGCTTTCAACAGCTCTGCCAGATATTTCACAAACAGTGGATGAGAAGCATCAAGGCTTTCTGCAATGGCAATCCTTGCATCATTAATCTAGCGTTAGTGTAAAAAAGAAGACGAGACGAACTCACAGAGTCAAGGACTGCTTGATTATTATTCCTGGTAGCGATAACTTCAGCAGAAGATAGTGCTCTAAGAACAACACGGAGCTCTTTCTCGGGCACATAAGATGCCAATAGCCCAAGTCCACGGAAAACTTCCTTGTCAACTGTAGCATTCACTGCACCATACTTCTGACTGAGGACCGTAGACGCTAGAGTGGCTATTTGAGGATCATTATAGGTGGCACCAATAGCCACCACAGCAGTGATAATATTTCTGATTGAAAGCTGGTGTAGCTGATCAGAAGCCTTAGATAACAGAGTAGGTGAGACAGTACCTTCAGTGACTGATAGTTGACCCAATGTCCCGAACGTACCATTTCTTCTCAAGGCCCCCGTAGGCGACAGCTCAGCATCGGGAGTTAGAGTATTGATCAGAGTGTAAATAACGCTGACGACAGTATCTTGTGAACTTCTCTTTAGAGCCTTCGAAAACAGTTCGGCAATGTCCCAACAAGCATCAGGCTGTAACACTGGATTAGAAATGAAGTCTGGAAATTGATTTGTCAGAAAACCAGTAATCGAATCGTCAAAATAAGCCAGATAAGTTCCGAGCTTGAAAAGGGACTTATACACCTCATGATCTACAACCTTTTCCTGGACAAGCGACGCTTCAAGCAGAGAAGCGGCGGATTGCGACGAATAAACTTCAAAATGTACAGTTGCACCAATAATCTCAAGTGCAGCTGACTTGATGGTCAGAGCCAAGTTAAGCGTCTCAGCAGATGCTAATTCAATGTAATCAGCACCCTCGTCGAGAGACTCAATCTGACTCACGGCATGCTGCCCAATCTTGTCCAGGACCTGGCGGTCTTCGGAGTCCAATGAACCGATTGTGTCACCAGTTTCCAGTAACTTGTCAAGAATCCCATTTGATGGAACTTGCAAATACCGCGCAGTAACAGCATGGAGAAATGATATGACATGGAAACTGAGCAGCATTGCTCCCAGTTGGTGGCCCGACTTCTGGGGGCCCGACAAAAAACTGAAGAGCCACAATGGAAGCTGGTGACTGGTACCATTGAACTCAGAAGACTTTTTGACGATTGACGAAATAGCAGTTTCTATCCTGAGTAGAAATGTATTGTCAATGATCGACACCAGATCGCTCAGAACGATTGAAATCACAGACGCAGGCACATCCAGGATATTTTCATTCAACGCCGCTATAAATCCCTGTATAGAAAACAGCAGCGGTATCAGTGATTCGGGGTGCTCTGTGAATCCAGTAGATACAAGACTTCTGACCTTCTTAATGTAGCCTGAGATAGCACCCATTGCAAACGACTCGCCACTGATCTTCGAGATTGAAATAACAGCACCAGCAAGCGTCTTCGTCGCAAGCTGCCACGGTGCCGGGCTTGCATTGCGTATAGCTGGCGAATTGCTGAATTTCTGATTTGGTAGTTCGATGAGGTAAGTGCTTAGCTGTTGGCCCAATAGATCAGCTTGGCGAGGTTGGGTCACGTCCTGAGCTGACACCGCAAGGCATACCAGAACCTCGAATTCCTTGCCAGCCTTTTGGTTAGTAGGTTGACATACATTTCTAGACATTACCATTGCAAGTTCGGAACCATCCTTAGGGGACGAGGAAAGTGCTCGAGTGATCCTGGCCAGGCTGTCATCATTTCCGGTTCTGACTGCCAGTCTAGTCAGCCTTTCAAGAGCTTGAGAGCGCACAGACCGGTCGGCAGCGCCGATTCTGTGTTAGCATCATACAGTGGCACATATGTGCTTACCCAAGGTAATCCATGGCTTGTGTTGCAATTGAGCTGATATTAAGGCGATATGGTGCGAGTCCAGGCCAAATAATTCTACTAGATGATGAGGGGTTAGGCGTTTTCAGCCTCGGTCTGACATGTGGAGTAAGGGTGAATCTCAAGTATAGTCTCTAGAATGCAGCCTCGGCAACAACTAAAAACGCGTTTACTGTTAGTGAATTGCTTTCAGTGCAACCTATTAAGGGTTTCGCAGACAAGCCTTTTCTATCCATTATTTGATCTTTGAACATAATTACGTTTGGCAACAGTTCAAGTATCAACACAATCACGAATTGCTATCTGCCAAATAGCATGCAATATGATAGCCGTTTAGGTACCGCACGAGTCCCAGCTGTGTTGCGTGTGAACAGATTCCAACGGCAGATATTCGGCATGCAAAGAGTCTTCGCAATGTGTTGTATGTGCACCTGAAATCAGCACCAATGTAGATCTCGAAACGTTCAGGTCAGATCCGTCGCTTCTCTCTATGGATTCGACGGTAAGGATCTGCAGCTATCAGATAAGCTGGCCACAGTACAAACACGAACCGATCAATCAATAGCGATTGGCCTGACGACATATGCTGCAGAGAACATGCAGGGACCTGCAAAGTGGTGTGGGGCGAGCAGATCGGCACGGCGCAACAGCGCCACAGCTTCTATGCCACTGTCGGAGATGTAACACTAGTCCGAGTCGTGCTCGTAACTCTTATTATTATTATCATTGTTATTGTTGCTTTATGCTACTCGGCAAGACGGATAGCACAAAAATACTAAATATTGATATCAACAGAAAAATAAAAGTTTCGACAACAATGCCCTGAAAAGTAGAAACCAATAGAAGCGAGTCTAAACAAAATTCGATAATTCATGACGACTCAACAACGAAACAGACCACTTAATTGACAACAGAACTAGAGACATGAAATGGCACAACTCGACGCATGTTCTGGCATTAACGTGTAGAAAATTATTAGATTTCGGGAGAATGTGACGCGATATTAATAATGATTAATAATCCTTCAAATATGTATACTGTCGGGTGGCACGTTGTTTGGGAGCGATAATATTATTATGAAGAAGACATTGATCAAATGATAGTAAAATACGACGGAAAACAGGAGGAGACTGATGAAATCTTAGAAAAGGCCCACACTAGGTTCCTCAACTGAAGTCGACCCAAAACAATTCTTCAAAATGTACCATGCAAATTCGAAGGGTCCGACATAACTTACACGTCATCAAAAAAACGTTCGATATGAAGGCCGTGCTCCCGGCAGACCCCCTTTAGTTACGCGACAAATTAATATAAAATGGTGACTTGTGTTGATTGATATGCATTAGTATACATTAGGATCTATCAAGTATCAGCTTTCGAACAGCTGGCAGATACGGAGTCTTGACATCTTTACCGAACTCCACAGATACCGCCTGCAGCTGTCTGTAGTTAGGACCAGGAGTCACCTTGCCGACCACGACTGGCGTTTGGGTCTCGACCTGGTCAGGGACAATTAATGGTCGTCCCAGAATGGCCTCCATACCTTGGAATGCAAACGTAACCGCTTCCTTCGCACTTGCTCCAATTCCTGTTTCATCCAGCATCAAGATCTTCATATCAGGAAACTGCTGTTGGATGTATTCTACAATGTTGAGGTTGTAAGATCCTCCTCCGCACAGAAACAACTCGTCGATTTTGCCAGGAGAATAGCGGTTATAGTCGTCGACAATAGATTGCGCAGTTATGCGCGTAATTGTTGCAATTGTATCGTATTTGTCGAGCCCCCGCGATTGAGCAATTTCAATAAGTCTGAGAGACTGGTCGTCACCAAAAAGTTCGCGCCCTGTCGTCTTGGGAGGCGACTTTTTGAAATAGTCGTTGGCCAGAAACTCGTCTACCATGGACTGGTCTACAGTGCCCTGCTTCCCCCATACTCCGTCTTTATCGTACTCGAGCTTCCCGTTGGTGAAGTGGCGCATGGCGGCGTCGATGAATATATTACCAGGACCAGTGTCAAAGTCAAATATCTTGTCGAGGCCGCCTTGCTGCTCACTGGGAATAAAGCACACGTTGGCAATTCCGCCTATGTTCTGGCACGCGCGCAGCTTTGTGGGATGCACCAGCAGCAGTCCGTCGAAAAATGCTATCATGGGAGCTCCCTGCCGGCCCACACTCTGCTCGGAAATGCGAAAATCAGAAACTACAGTACGACTTGTTATCTTGGCAATATACGAACCCTCGGCAAGCGTCAGTACCGACCGTGACTGGCCGGGCTGCGGGTCGGGAACGTACCATATTGTCTGACCATGGGAAGCCACAACGTCAATGTCAGTGAGGTCGTAGCCATGCCGTGCGCAGAATTCCTCAGCGGCGTCGCCGAACGTGATGCCGAGCTGGACGTTGACTTGGGAAAGTTCTTCGGGTGAAGACTGATTATCCTTGATGAGTCGCAGCACCTTTTGCTTGAGGTCCGCAGGCATAGTGACCTCGTCGTGTCTGATGAGCTTGAGGGTCAGAGGAGCCAATGGATCAGGCTGAGTGAAATGGCATAGCACAATGTCCACCGAGTCCATCGAGGTGCCCGAGTTGAGGCCCATCACCGTCAAGTTGAGCGGGCTCATGATGACAAAATCCGCCTCGGTATTCGCGTAGTTCGCATTTGGTCCTGCCTGGTCCTTTATATATGGGCCAGATGCTAGAGCGGAGATTGTAAGTTCCGGCAGCCACACTGTTGTATCGGTCCCCCAGAGCTTTTTTCTGCTACCTGCATAAGACATCGCGCGCCTGCCCGGCGTCTATCCTTTGCCCAATCAGGCAATAACGCGACCACCAGTTTGCATAGCGACTGCTGTCAAAACTCCGCTGCTACAAAACGGATTGGGGATCCCGACGTTGCAATGGCTTATCAGCAAGAATGCAACCGCAATTGCGCATACGCTGCGACCATCTGCTACCGGTCTCCGGAGATCTATCTCCGGGTACAGTGCTGTTGGTGCCATATCAGATCAGCTGGCCGGAGATTGCGTCTCCGGAGATGTGTCTCCGGCTGCCTGAGCCTCGCCAGCAAGGTGCCATCCGATGGACGGCTGTCTGCCAGCATGCTTCCGTCGGTTCTCTGCTGCGTTCGGCGCATCCTCGGTGCTAATTGTGGGTGCTTGGCAGAATGCTCACTTTATAGTCGACTGCGTACTAGTGGCGTTTAGCGCCCGTGCAAAGGCCATGCCAACACCATGCTGGCACTCCTAGCGACCGTGTAAACGTCCACGGTGCTTCACGTTTTGTCAATTAAGAACATCTGGCGGTTTGCCGCTTGTTTTATCCCCCTACAAACTCACATACGGTTCGCCCGTGCTTTACCTAGGGTGCCTGTGCGTTCAGTGGCTTACAGCAGTAGACTTAGATAGTCAACAGGCATATGCATAGGGTGTGTCTTACAGCACTCGTTATCTCGCATGCCCTTCCAAACTGGGAGCATCATGCACGAGAGCAGGCGGCAGTGCGGGTCGCCAAGCTAGCATTTGAGGGGTATTCCCGGGTCCAGACCACACCAGACTAGCGGATCTCTGCAAATGCAGTCGCCGGCTCTCAATGGTATAATCTCATGTTGGTATGAGCGCGTGGTCGCTAGTCGGTTGACATGCAGCAGGCCTGTTTAGGACGCGGTTGGTAATATCCCTTGCCCTAATCGCTGTTTATATATGAAACCACCCAGCTCGTCCAGGTGTTGGCTCCAAAAAACACCTAGTCTATAGTGTTGTGCATGTGCATGTGCGAAGCAACTTAGCCATTCGCAATCCGGTTCTAGTTTCCATACACTGCGTGAATTGACCGCTGTTGCAAGCACTGTTCTGCCAAGTTTGTTTTTAAGGTTTCGACTCATAGCTGACCGAACCCTATCGGTACGCAGATCCCGTCAAAAAGTTCCAGCGCTCATCTCACAAACTTTAAAAATAAGCGATTTGAACTTTTTAGAATCTCGCGAGACTCGCAGGTGCTGATGAAGTCGTGGAGTCTATATCGTCTGTGGACGCTGCCCGAGACCCAGATTGTTCTGGTCGGTGCAGTGTTGTTCTGCCAGCCAGGAATGTTTGATGCTCTGTCTGGTCTGGGAGCTGGTGGCCAGCGAGCAACTTCCGTCTCGCTGACTGACGAAGCTAACGCTGCGCTGTATGCGTGCTTCGCTATTGTTGGTTTTATGGGCGGCTCCATTGTCAACACGCTGGGCCCTCGCTATACGTTCTTCCTGGGAACTCTGGGTTACACTCTGTATATTGGGTCGCTGTGGAGCCTGGATAGGGATGGAAACAGGGGGTTTGTTGTTGCAGGAGGTATACTGTGCGGGATTTCTGCAGGAATGCTGTGGAGTGTTCATGGTATGATCACCATGTCATATCCCGAGGAAAAGGACAAAGCAAAGGGGTTCGCTGTCACTTGGTCGCTGCTGTCTATTGGAGCTACTTTAGGTGGGCTGATTCCTCTTTTGCAGAACCGGCATGTTGAAAACACCTCAGGAGTTAACACTGGGACCTACGTGGGATTTTTGGTAGTTATGCTGGTAGGAGTGCTTCTTTCGTTTTCGCTGTGCGATCCTCGCCAGGTGCGGAGACGTGACGGCACTGCACTGGAGAACTTCCGCCAGACCAGTTTCACCCACGAGATTACGGGTGTGTTCAAGCTGGTCACAGACAAGAACATCATGCTGCTTCTTCCGGCTTTTTTTGCTTCCAACTTCTTCTACTCATACCAGTTCGGAATGAATGCATTCTACTTTTCTCTCCGGACCAGGTCGCTCAACTCGCTGATATACTGGCTTACCCAGGTCCTAGGCACCTTTTTCATTGGCGCTATTCTCGACAATGAGAGAATGAAAAGAAAGACCCGAGGACTGATTGGTCTCACAGTCGTATCAGTATGCGTGATTACTTGCTGGGCTGGTGGCGCTGCCTTCCAGACAACCTTTACTCGCCATAGCTCCCCTCCGAATGTTGACTGGACAAGCTCCAAATTCGGTGGTCCATTCGTGCTGTATTTCTTCTACGGCATGTCTGATGCCATGTGGCAGTCGTGGTGCTACTGGATCATGGGTGCACTTACCAATGAATCATATAGATTGGCTCGGTACGCAGGATTCTACAAAGGGATTCAGTCCGCAGGGTCGGCCATTTCATTTGGAGTAGACTCGGCAGGGACTCCGTTCATGAACGAGCTCATTGCCAATTTCTGTATGATGGGATGTTCCATCCCCCTCATGTTTTACGTCGCAACCAAAGTTATCGAAACCAACTATGGCCTGGAAGACGAGGTCATTGTACCGACTCATATTGAGGCGACTGGTGCCACTGCACATGATGAAGAGAATGTTGGTAAGTCACTTGCTTCCGAACAGCTTGTAGCTGAGTAGACCAAGGAAGGAAAAAAGTTAAAAATTAACAAGGACTGGTAATCAAGATGTGGAATAATACACATTGGGTAGAACTTTAATTAATAATACGTGAATGAATAAATTAAATTTTCTAGACGGCTTGCGAAGTTGTCTCATAAATCGGTCTAGCGCCATACCCTTCTATAGATATGGGGGGCGGTGGCTCCCTGGGTTGGAATCCCAGTAGAAATTCAAAGTCTGGGGAAAAGTCAAACCCCACTACATCCATAGACTCAAAGTAAGTGGGCGCTCCTACAGCGAAGGGAGCAAATATCATCTGCTCCGACGACTCTGTGATGCTGATACGGCTTTGAATACCCTCGGCGACAGCATTTGCAGATGTCCACGTTTCACCGATTTCCCGGAGGAACTCCAGGCACTCATGAAGCTGAGATCTGCTTTGATCATCCGTTTGGAAAAGAGATACTGTGGATGCAGTGAATGTAATATACACCGATAAATTGGTGGCCAACCTTAAGGAATACAGCTTCTTGAACCGCCTGAGTCTCAGCATGATATTCCATCCCGAATCGAGACATTGGTTAAGTGCACCCACGTTGGACTGGGTCGCGTCCTTCACCTTGATAAAGGGCCTAAACAGAAAGACTTTTGTAGCATAGAACAGAGTATATAGCATGATCACAGCAGGATGGTCAGATGCGTCCGGCTGCTTCATGCTTTGAGGAAGCGTCGCCTCCCAATCCATGAGCTTGTCGTAAAGTACCTTCACTTTAGAATTCACATGAGACGAGTCGTTCTTTAAAGCGCGCTTTGGTGTGTAAAGACTGGCAAGCGTTTCTTCGATGATTTCAGAGAGTCGCAAAATGGAGACCAAGTTGTTATGTGGATAATGCGGAAGAGGTTCTCCAAACCTGTTGGTTGCAAATTGTGGTCTCCACATTACCGGCTGCTCATTGTAATCGAATTCTGGTCGTTCTACTGTTGCGTCAGCCATGTGTATGATAGAAGGCCTTCCCAAGTAGGTACTCCAGCCCTGATCAAATAAATAACACCCCCAAAATGTGGCATTTCGTACCTCATAGTCCTCTACTGAAAGATAACCACAATCCGTCAGACTTTTGCAGTCGAGGTGCAGTCCCAGATCAAGTGCCATCCGAAATGCCATTCCAGAATAAACCCACCCGACAGTATCACGACCAACACCAGCCTCTCTGCTAGCCAGTAGAAGTAGACCCTGTACTGTGGTAACAGACCTCTTGATGAGCTCGCTATCGATTAGTGACCTGGCCTCGTTGAAGAACATGTAGCCTGCAGTGCTTGGATCAGTCGGGTCGGACCTCAATAGAGGCTCGCTGCATAGCTGGGCTGCATGGGCCAAAATCGCATTCAGGAGGAATTTTGAATAGAACTTTCCGCCTGTTTTCAGATCTCTCAAAAACAACTCCTTGTTGAAAATATTGTAGTAGCTGTGCTGCCAGCAGAAATAAAGGTCTAGAAGATACCGCACCAAACCTGATGGGATATCAACATGCTGCACAGTGTATACGTCTCCTGTCAGACCTACCTCTTCGCCATTGTGGTTGGACTCAAAGAGCATCCGCGGCGACGTGGACGGACGCGACCCGGGAGGTTGGGAGCGGCCAGCTACTTTCATGGAATTCTTGATTTCAAGCAAATTCGACATGCCGCCAAAATAGTGTACTTGGCCATCCTCATCTAAAGTCAACACACTCGACTCGTCTTTCCACGAGTTCTGAGCGTCTGAGGAACCAGGAATAGCTTCTTTTTGGTGTCCCGACTCCTCAGGAGTAATGTCGGACGGAGTCACGACTTCCTCCACTTTGAGGACCGTCTCTCCAGGAAGCCCCTGGCGAATGGCCATTATGGCCAACTCGGCATCCCGGCCACCTCGTCGAATTTTCTCGAAAAGCGCATCTGCCGCCTCCAACCGTTTGAGCAGAGCTCTGGTTTGACGGCCGTGAGACGTGCGCCGTTTGTCGCTGCTTTCATCATAGACGCAGCCGTCACTGCGACCCGATTTCTCGCACTGGCTGCAAACCGGACGGGTCCCATCACACCTTGTTTTTCGTTTCCTACAGCTAATACAAGCGAGGCTAATTACACTTCGCTTTTTTGAGCTGGCTCTTGACGCCAGAGGTGGTGGTGGCCCCATTGACGACTGCGACTCCATCATATCTAATTATACAGCACCCCTGCTCTTTGCTGGCACCTCGTGCGCTCTACAACACCCGCCTACAATAAGTGCCGCTGGTCGACTCAACAATCTGGCGAAGTTAAAATGTAAAGTTGTAGACCTTTATCGTATCACATATTGTCACGGGAAGCGCGCCATGCTTTCAATATACAAAGGACTAGGCCCAACCCTAATTTTGTGTTTCCGGACTTTTATGGTGGCTGGCCCACGCCGACTTTTTGTGTACTAAGGTTAGGCCATAGCTGTCTGACAGCTAACAAATGACACCTCTATGGCAATGTTATTAGCATAGGGTATGGGCTGATCACTGGTGCCGCGTGTGACAGGTGAATATGCCGCTGGCCGTCCGCCCGAGTGACAGCTCATTTCAGGTAGTCTAAGTAGCTTTTGACAACCCTGACGTTGATTACAATGTCGCGCATATCTATGTTGGCCCTAACAGGTTTTCAATAATCGAATAATTGCTATACAGCTTGTTTAATGGTCTGCTACATTTACGAATATAATGTATTTAGCCGCGCCAATGAACTGCAGGTGTCAATGGCTGGTCCTCGTGCCGATATCGGCACTAGACGTGGATTCGAGTTGTTAGCTGCGAACGGTATTGGCTGGTCAATCTGACGAAACAGTCAACAAGCATAACAGTCACTGCCTGCAGATTAAGAAGCACTGCGATGAGAGTACAGCGGCTGAGAGAGGCATGCTCAGCACAGCCATTCTTTCAAATGAGTACCCTAAATAGTACAGTAGCCACCCACCCAATTGACATGAATCAATATGCACGTTCCCGAGCTTTGACCACTTTGCATACTACTAGCGGAAAAAGAGCAGTTGACGTGCTGCATATTGTGAGAGCCGTTGTCAGGGTTACCATAACAGGTTAGTGCGTGCTGGTGCAACCGACACTAAGCTTTTCTGGATGTTGGATCTTCACCTGTGGGATATTTAAGATTTGACTAACCGGCTTTGGTAAATTACATCGTGGGTCTTATCGACTCAAATTCATGTTAGATAATTTAAGAAATTTAAGAATAGACAACTTCGAGGGAGCTTTGAAAAAGAATATCAAGTGATTTGTGGCGATGAGCAATCAAGAACAGGCGCTTGCTTGTCTTCCTCGAACCTCAACGTATTGTCAGTACATCTGCTCATTGTCATCCGTCAACCACCTATATATAAAGCATTATCTTTTTGATCAGGCTATCCACGCCCTTCCCTACCAAACTGGCTCGCACCACATTCCAAGCCACTCGATCCAGGTGCCTTTCTTGTAATATAGCGGTCTACGTAAATATCACATTCTAGAGGTCAGCGTCATGCATCTTCTGGAAAACCAAGTGACCTCAAGACCACAAGGTGTATCTGCTTTGAAACACATGACTTCACGCCTCAACGAGGTATTGAATTCTTTTTGAGCGATGACCTCTTCTCGTAGGAAATATGCAGGGGGTGGGATATCGCAGATCATTTCCCGGTTTGCTCAACTAGCTCTCCGTTTTCCGTCAATATCGCTCTGTTGCAAACGTTAACTTCATACGAAGCCGACGTCCAAAGATGTCTCCCATTTTTCACTGAAATTCACTCTTGTCTTTCATTTGATTTCACAAGGATCCATTATCGACTCAAATTCGCCGGCTCGGCGGACGCCCATGACGATGTCTCGTCTTGACTGACATCTTCCTTAGACGTACGCACATTTGATCAGATCGACGAGTATCTACTGAATCAGGTACCGAAAATGCCCAATTTTGATAAATGCACCTGGCATAGCCTGGTCGACATAAATTTCTATTGACATGCACTGAATACTTAATCTAGTTGTATCTTAGAAATGATTGCGTCATTCTCAAAACAAGATTAAAATCCTTAATGCGGAAGTAGAACATGTTGAAATGACAAAAAGTGAACTGAAGCTCAGCAGGTGAATTGAATATAATGAGCTGCTGCCAATTAGTTATTAGTATTTCGCTCCCCACTTGGATTTATTCCTCCATGCTTCACCATATCTATATAGTATAAATGGTCCAGGCAATGTGACCAATGCAACTGCTCCGAAAAATGAAAATGTTCCTGGAAATGTCATCGTTGAAACCATTTTGCTCTCTACCATAGTTAACAGCAAGGCAATCGCTGATCTCAGCATCGCATTTATCGACATTGCTGAGGCTGCGTATATCCCGTAAGCATCTGCAATATAAAGAATTGTCGAAATAAATATTATTCCTCCTGCAAATCCCATGAGTACTCCGGAAATTACTGGAGCGATCCAATGAATATGGTCATTATCACATGTCCATGCAAAAATAAATAGTCCCAAAATTAATGCTACTGATCCAGGCATCATGTTGATCAATCTGTGTTCAGGCATTTTCCTCCCTGATCTTTTCACGGCCCTAATATAATTCCTGTTCTGGACCATTAAGAATATAGATGCAATTGATACACCGACGAAAATCGATATTCCTGGCAAATATGACAATATCAATGTGCTGTGTCTTTTCCCTCTGAATTCAGACGAAAACGCCACAATGTATACATAAAGCAGGCCATAGGCAATACCCGCATAAGAACATAAAAATGCGAGAGCTTTTTCTTCGAAAAACATCGCAAATGGTCTTATGCAATATTTCAAAACCAGGTTTTGAATATTTGGAGGCAGCTCTTCTATTTGTGCCCGTGCGTTTATGCCACTCTGTCGCAACCTTTGTGCCTTGAGTTTCAACAAAATAGGAGCATACGTTTCCTTCACAAATACCAGCAATAAGAGACCCACTCCTCCCATGATCATTGGGAGCCATGATAGCCAGCCAAAACCAACCCATTGGATAAAAAATGCTCCGAATACAGGGCCGATAGCGGGTGAAGCAAGAATGCACAGTATTGCTATAGCCCCAGAATAACTTAGAACTTCCGGACTCCAAATATCACTCATAGATGCTCCAAATGTGACAAGAGTAGATACTCCAGAAAGCCCTTGGAAAAACCTTCCCACCATAAGGCACTGGATACTCGAATTGATCCCGGAAGCTATTTGAAAAAGAGTGAAAACTATCATACCACCGATCCAAGTATACCTTCTGCCAAAGCCTTCATTTATAGTTGCCCATATCATTGGACCTATAGAAAATCCGATCAACACCAGTCCAATAGCAAGGAGTGCCACTTCCCTTGATACATCATATTTCACCATTATGTCCGGCACACCGGGTGAAAATATCGAAGATGACAAACTGCACGTCAGAGTAGAAAATACCAACGCAAATGTATGGTACAGTTTCCTCCGAAATGGAAGATTGTGCGGATTCTCTGGGTCATCAGTCTCAAAATTGGATAAATAAACCAACTCGACTTCCGTCAATTCTTTGCAGTCGCTCACTGAAGATTGCTGGTAAATTTCTACTACACTCATGACTGTTACCACTATTACCAGGCGCTTGTATGTAGTCTGGATTTTTAGGAGTATATTGAATGACTCCAGTGGTATTGTAGTGAAATCTGTTATGAATAAGGCGGAGTTGACTTTCCTTCCTACATGCAACGGTGAGGGGCCGACTCCGCGGACACATGCAGTGTGTCACCATATAAACTTTTTTTGAGTAGTCGCCCAATTGAGCCCTTCACCCAAAAAGACACGATAGACTAAATCACATCCCAGGCACGCCGTTTTCTTCCAAATTATTACTCAACGATGACTCTTCTCGCTCCTAACATTTTAATCTGACTGCATTTTACTGCATTAGACTTACGTCCGGCGCTCATTGGGGGAATTGCCTATTCTAAGCACGAGTCAAGTCAACACCTAGATTTTAGACGCGAAGTCCCATATAGATCTGTATTTTGGATTGATACCAGATCATCTATAAAATTCTTTCATTTTGGGGATAGAACCTCATCATTGCACTGAGCTCCTTATTTGTTCCGAGAGCAAGTGTCAAACAGTGGTGCGCTTTGCAAAAGCCAACGAGATCATGTGTAGAGACCGGTGTGTACCGGCGATTCAATGTAACAACGTCTACTTCACGTCTCGGAAACAAGAGGTTAAGTAATCCTAGAGGTATATCCGTCTGAAAATAGGCGCTGAGACCTGAATTAAGAAAGCATATTTCACTATCTCGAGTTAGGTCTATGCCTACACCTGTCAGGTTACATAATCTATGATACTGATGTAATAATGTCACTTTGCCAAGACAGCTGGCACTAGTTGCTCGAGCCGACATGCAAAGTGCTGCCACGTTCTTCTTCCTGGCGTTTCACTGGATCTATACCACACTTACATGCAGGGATTGTGCATGAAAATAAAAGCATATGCAGGTCCGTTTGTACCTACAATGCAGAGGCGACGTCGTAAAAGCTACAAAGTGCTTCAAGAAGCTACAGATCTAAAGCTTGGCATCATAGAGCGGCCGCAAAATGTCCGAAATCCAGACAGTCACATTCATACGGCAGAGCTTATCCAGCCGACTATAAATTGGGAAGTCGTCCTTACCAATTGAACATCAGAAATTGTAGAAATGATCGGTATATTGACCGGCGGCATTCTTTGTTTGACAGTTGCATCGGCAGCTCCTTTTGGAATTGATATTCCTCCCGCCAATCTCCCTAGTATCCTACAAGAGACTATCGGGAAAACCAGCTTTGTCAACCATGGGATCATTGGAGCAGGATCACTGCCCTCAGACATCAGAGACAAATATGGTGACACTATTGGCGGCATTGGATCCGCTATAGCCGTCAATCAATTGAGTTGGATCAAGGAGCTAGATGGAAGCTACATTACGCTCAACCTGATAGAGGCTGGAATACCGAGTACACTGTTGATATCAGTCTCGTGTGCACACTTTCAGCCTGAAATTGGAGCCGTATTTCGGTGAAAATGCACAGTCCAGCAACAGCCAGATAGTACTGAACTATATAGACACTACACTCTACACTGGACCAGATGGAATCCAAACAACTGGACTGGATGCTATTACTATCTACACCACTGACAGTATTGACTATCCAGCGGCATATCTTCCCAACTCCAATAAGAAGGGGCTGTCTGTCGATTCAGAAGGATTCATCCGTGACATCCGAGATAACAGTTTCTGGGTTTCCGACGAGTATGGACCTTACATCTACCATTTTTCTAGTAGTGGGCAATTCTTGACTGCCATTGTCCCTCCGGATGCGTATATTCCGTACATTAATGGGATCAAGAACTTTACTGAGAGTGTTGACCCCGATGTTGGTCGAGTGGGGAATCACGGGTTTGAGGGGCTGTCTATCTCAGCCGACGGCAACTATCTCTATGCCTCCTTCAGGAGCGCTTGTCCAGGATGGTGGGACTCACGCCACCCGAGAAGAGTACACTAGGCTTCTGAAATATGATGTTTCCAACTCCAACAAGCCACAGCTGACTGGCGAATATGTGGTGATACTGCCGCAATTCGAAGATCCTGACGAAGCAAAGAACCCCAGAACTGCTCTCAGCAGTGAGCTTCATTTCCTCAATGACAATCAGTTCCTGTATCTTCCACGAGACTCGAAGAGGGGACAGAGCCAGGCGAATGGAACGTCCATTTTCCGCAATGCAGCTGTACTCGGCCTGACTGGTGTCACCAATATTGCTTTTACCGAGTATGACAATTCGAGTTATCCAGTTGCGCCAGACGGAGAAAGCCTTGAAGCTGGCATCATTGCTGCCACTCCAAACGTGTTTGTTAACTACGACGATGCTGCTCAGCTCGCCAGAGTCGGCATGCAGAACCTGGACGCTGCTGCTTCGAATGATCTGGACGAGAAATGGGAAAGCCTTGCCTTAGTCCCGGCATTCACCGGTCCTGATGACTACATTCTGTTCTCCATGAGCGACAATGACTTTATCACCCAGAACGGCTGGCTCAATGGTGAATCATATGTCGATGACAGCGGCCTTAACATCCCTACGCAGATATTTGCATTCTGGGTCACCATCAGTGATGTGGAAGTCGGAATCGAGCCTGTCGAAATCTAGATAACAATAATACTATGGCCCGCAAGTAAAAGATTCTACTCCCTAATATGATTGATATATTGCCAATATTTACGTAGTGTCATGCTTAAATCTCCTCTGTTACGTCGGATAGCCTCATTGCTTCACCGTAACTATACTCAATCTACGATACGTACGATTATCTTCAGATACATATATATTGACAATCACATATTGTAGTAGATTAGTCAGATGATGTTGCGATGATGTCCAATATAAACCGCCGCCGAATTGGCTCTAGCTCGATATTTGTTCCTACCATTGTAGTTGCCCGTCCATGCCTATTCCGGCTAATTTCTGGCATGATAGGCGAGTTTCTAGACGGCCGATTATGCTGGTTGCATTGCACCTGTTAAGGGTTGTCCAGGGGAAACCGCTGATATCGGCGGAATGTTGACCCGAATACAGTTTCAACGGTGCCTCCACTTAGATGTGATGAGGAGAAAAAAGCAACGGGCTGCGGACCTGCATTGCCCATCGTGGCCAAATGAGGACCGATCTGCAACTAGACCGTCTGATAGTTACGGCGAAAATAGCCGTTTCTCGAGAATAAAAGCAGGTGGGCTCGACGGTAATCAGAAAGGAGATAATACACCGATTCATCCGTAATCAGCGCAACTATCCCACATTTTTCATGGGCATCGGCGATTTTCCAGCAACGTCTGGGTCGGGACAAGAATACACCGAGTTACCCCACACCATCTCGAGAGCCACACCTCCCCGCACATGGGGTATGAGCGCCAACTTTTTATATAGTAGCTCAGCAGCGGTAGCAGCAGGGCACGCTGAACCGCGCTGAAGCGGGGTAACGATGCATCCTGCGGGCTATCGAAAGGGGCAAAGCGAATATTGCGGGACATAATATGTAGCTAGGACTATTCGTATATATATCTATATACATATATATATATATACGGCTGCGTTCCGACTATCGACTGGCATTATTGTGATATATTGCAAGAATCCTGCTACCGGATATCTTATTCAGGGCTATCCCAAGAACAGACGACATTTGTCCATCGACTTCGCGAATCTTTAAACAGGAAACGAAACAACCTCAGCGGTATAGGAAGATATGGGAGAAGAACGGGAAATCATCATTGAAGACAGCGCCGACATCCAGCAGGCACGAGCCGAGGAGGGAAAATCCCACATCGAGGGCAAATGGGATTGTATCAAGCGATACCCCAAATCGGTGGGCTGGATCCTCGTCATGATGTGGGTAATGATCGTGGTCGGGTTTGATAATCAGGCTGGAGGGTCTGTGCTGTCCGTACCGAGGTTTCGCGAGAACTTTGGCCTGGAATACGACGGCGAATACATTTTGAGCGCCAGCTGGCAGTCGGCTATATCGGGTGGTCCCGCTGCAGTCACCGTCGCAGGTCTTCTTTGTGGCAGTTATTTGGGAGACATTCTTGGCAAGAGAACAGTCATCACTGCTGGGCTGTGTATTTCTGTCGTCGCGATTGGAATTGAATATTCTGCGAAAGGCGTTGCTGTGTTCTTTGCTGGAAAGATGGTCAATGGGTTTGCTTTGGGAATATTCCTTGGATTGTGTTTGGCATATACCGCCGAAATCGCCCCTTTACCAATCAGAGGTATTTCGACAGGACTGATGAATATTGCCCAGTGTATTGGCCCCTTCCTGGGAGCTATCATGGTCAACTATGTGGGTGATGAGAATAGCAACTGGTCGTACAGATCTTTGTTTGTCGCACAGTGGGGGTTTAGTCTTCCCGCTCTTCTTATCCAGCCATTTATGCCTGAATCCCCTTGGTATCTTATTCGACGTGGACGCGATGAGGACGCGAAGAAGTCGTATCGGCGACTCTCTTCCAATGATGAGGATGCAGAAAGCAGATATCTCGCGGCAAAGATCACGCTGCAGGAGGCTGCTGAACTTTCGTCATCAGGAAGCTTTATCGAGTGCTTCCAGGGAACCAACCTGCGAAGAACTCTTATTGCTGGGCTGGCATTTTTTTGTCATCCGATGTCTGGTGTGAGCTTCATTGGGAGCTATGGTGCATACATTTATCAGCTGATCGGAATTACTGCTCAAGAGTCTTTCCGCATTGGCATCGGCGCTCAGGTACTATCTATTAGCGGCAACTTCTTTGGATTCTACATTATTGATCGGTTTGGCCGTCGAACTCTGATAATATCAGGTGTCATTGCCCTAATGATTGACCTTCTTGTTTTGGGATCAACCGGAACTGCGGTAGACAAGGCTTCTGTTAGAACAGCCTGCGTTGGGTTTTTGACGATGTTTAACTTCTTTTATAATGGTGGTATCGGTAATGTCGCCTATACTATTGCGTCCGAAGTCCCCACCGCCACTCTCAGAACCAAAACCATCACGCTAGCCATTTCTCACTACCAGGCCTGGAACTGTATGTGGACTTTTGTTCTGCCATATATCATTAATCCTGATGAGGGAGATTTGGAAGCCAAGGTCGGCTTTATTTTCTTTGCACTCCTCTTCATAGTCCTGGTGCTCCTTTACTTCTTTATGCCGGAGATCAAGAACAGGACTTACGAAGAACTTGACGAGATGTTTGCCAAGAAGGTTTCTGCTCTAAAGTTCCCGAAGTACATCACCGAAGCACAACTGAAGAGCGAGCGTGCACTTCAGGTCAGGGAGAAGGCCCACACCGTTGAGCATGTGGAGGCCGTATAAGTGAGTTTATCGGTCTACCGTCATAATCCACGTATTTCAAGTTTATGTCGAAGCAGTAATTAGTTTCTCAATGTATTCAGAGTTTAGTTTGTACAAGCTTCTCATGATTAGAGCACTTTGCCTGAAAATCAGACCAATTTTTGCAGACAGTAATACAAGTATATTTTTGAATATGAATTTGTTTGTTATACCGCTAGATTTTTTTATATTACGTCTACGATTATCTTCAGATATATATATATATATATCTGAAATACCAGACATCCCATGTACATGTTCTTGTAATATTTTTGAACATGTTCTTTTTCCAGTCGTTGATTTCTTCTCCACTTGTGAGGCACTGACCGATACCATGCCGACGACGGTGCGCATATCGGTCTAATCGGCGCGGAAGAGGCGCGTTGTCGGACAAATTTCCCCGCGTATTGCCGTCTTCGAACATAAAACTCTTCGGGTAACTATTGGCGTAAAGTTGCATAGAACTTTCAAAGTTTAATACCCTTCATCCAGCAAGACAGTTACTCAAAACAACCCAGAGTCGTCGTCTCATCTACAAAATCCGAATACCAGTACAGAATGTTACCGGATAAGATGCGGCAGATGGTCTGTGCATATGAAAAGGTGGATGTCCGAATCAGCACCGACCGTTGAACAGTTCGAATGCAGCTAAGACGCGGCTGAGGCACACAAATATAGGCGGATAGTCCGCTCATGAGCATTTGAGCGGTCCGGACATTATCTTGTGGGAATATATAAATACATCCTCCCATGTGTAGGCAGAGCGGTTTGAAAATTCTGGACATCGTCACGTTATTATATCAACAGTGCTGTTGAATGTGTAGCAGCGCTTACACACCTTCTTATGTCCTCACCAGCTATGGACGTAGAACCGGGCAACGAAACTGTTGCTCTCCGGGAGCCTCAGCCTTTGTATGAGAGACCGAAAGAATTACAAACCGAAAATACAGATGGATCAGAGTTGGATGATCTCACACGGGCTCCTACGGCTCCGTTGACAGATGGAGATGCAGCAATGCCACTGACAGCTAGAAACGATACAGCTTCCAGTAGCATCCAAGCACCAGTGACGATATATTCACCATATGAGAGGTACTTCATAACTTCTATTGCTGCCATGGCTGCCTTTTTCTCCACAGTTTCGGTGCCTATCTACTTACCAGCCTTTGCGGCGATAGGACGAGACTTTTCGGTTGACACTGAAAAATTGAACCTGACGGTCACTGTATATTCAATATTCCAGGGCCTTTCTCCTGCATTTTTAGGAACGCTGTCTGATACTTTGGGCCGACGACCAGTGTACATGATCTGTTTCACACTATATATCGGTGCCAACATAGGTTTGGCACTGGCAAAGAGTTACTGGATGTTGTTTGGGTTCAGAATGCTCCAAGCAGCCGGCATCGCGTCGACCGTCGCCGTTTTGAGCGGTGTAGTGGCTGACATCACGTCTCGAAGAAACAGAGGAGCGTATATGGGTGTTTCCAGTGGGATCGGGCTTCTTGGAAATTGCTTTGGGCCAGTTATCGGTGGTGGAATCACTGGCTCTCTTGGATGGAGGGCGATATTTTGGTTTCTTGTCATTACGTCGTCGCTTGTAATGGTCTTGATCTTGGTGTGCATGCCAGAAACAAATAGATTCATTGCTGGCGACGGCTCCAAGTTTCCGCAGTTCGTAATCAATTGGTCGCCTTATGCATACTTTCGCAGCAAGTCTAAAGGGATTCCATTATTGCCATCGAGTGCTAATTATGGCCCGCCTCTCGAAAGACATCCTCTGAATGCTTTTGGAGCTGTCCGACTGCTGAAAGAGCTAGATGTTATCATCTTACTGATTCCTAACGCATTGCATTATACTGCATGGTTTATGGTACTAACTTCGATGTCGACATTACTGAGTGATGAATATGGATTTTCCTCGACCCGAGTTGGGTATGCTTACTTGGCGAGCGGTGCAGGAAGTTTGATAGGAAGCTTAGTGTCGGGCAGACTAATGACTTATCTGTATCGCAAGACTCTTAAACAGTTTAAAGAAGATTGCCGTTCTAAAGGAATTACTGTCAATATGCAGGATTTCTGTATACAGAAAGCACGACTCAGCGGTTCAATGTATGCTACATTTGTGGTGTCTGGCTGTTGCATTATTTTTGGCTGGACAATGGAATACCATGTGTTCTACATTGTGCCGATATTGTCAACGTTCTTCATTTCATTTTCGGCAACCTATTTTATTAACACCGCCAGCACCTTGCTGGTGGACTTGTTTCCGAACGATTCTGCAAGTTCTACAGCCGTTGTGAATCTGACGAGATGTCTTCTTTGTGCTGGTGGGTTAGCTGTTATCGATAAAATGATAAGCAGTCTGGGAGCCGGCGGTGCTTTTACACTCATGGCTGGTATTCTAATAATGTCTCTCGCATTTTTGCTTCTGGAGATTCGCATTGGTCAGAGGATTGACAAGAGTCGCCGGCTGCGTATTGGCTTGAAGGAGACTCGACTTTGATGTCACCTAATAATATATAATATATAATCTTATTTTATTTATAACTAGCATACAAGTATATTACATTTTTGCATTATGCAATTTTTCACCATATACTATCAAACCATCCTCAGAAAAACCTCCCGTTCCAGTCTGATAAACCCAGCACTTTGCTATTGCGGTTGCTACCAAATCTTGGGAAGACTTTTCATGGGCATCATGTGTCACATCAGACAATAATAATGCAGAGATAATAATGTCAGCCAGGCATAGAATATGGTCTCTAGCCTCCCTCTGGAGAATTGCAGAAGATGCACCTTCAACGTGATCGCACCACTCATTCAGCCTTTGTAGTAAAACCGCACTCATATTGGCTCTTTCTCCCTGACCTTGCGCAAATGTTGCTTTGAACTTCACCAACTGCTCAATAGACGACCTGCATGCGATCCAATTTTTTTCGATAAACCTGATCAGATCATCACAGAGAAGATTGGTAGTGCCTTCCCAGATTGCGTTCACCTGTGCATCGCGAAGCAAGCGTCCGATATTCAGCCTTATATCATGCGCCAGATATCCCACGCCTCCAAGTGCCTCCATACATTCTGAGATGCCGCCAATCGCTCGTTTGCATACAGCGACTTTGGCAATTCCAGGAATAATTCTGAGCAAAGGTTTTTCGTATTCCCTCAACAAGTTGACTTCTTGCTTTCCCAATAGCAACCCCGCGTACATAGACAAAAAGAGATTTCCTCGAAGCGCAGTTTCTTCCACCGCCAGAGTCCTAACATGAGCAGGTAGCTTGCAAAGTTTTGTTCCAAAAATACTCCTTACCAACGAATATTCCTTGGCGATATACAATGCCCGTCTCCAGTCTGCCGCCGAAGATATGGCACTGTATACCCTAGTGATATTCAGAACCGACGAAATCGTCTTGACGCCAGCACCTGGCTTTCCTAGAAGCTCGGTTCGCATGTTTGTCAATTCGACTTCAGCCGTTGGCAAAGGGAGCGTTCCAAATTTTTTCTTCAGACGATGCAACCGTACATTTCCTTCCTTCACATGGCCCAGGAAGCAAGAAAGCGACCCGTTATCGATATGATTACCCGTGCTGTCAAGCCTGTGTGCCAAAAGTACTGCAACCTCGCTATCAGTAGCACTCGAAAACCACTTGAAACCGCTGGCTCGGTATTCTGAGGCCGACGCTTGGACAGCCACAGTTTCAGAATTACGCACATCTGACCCTCCAGGACGTTCTGTCATCCATTGACCAGACATCCACATCTTAGTGGGATCTCTAGATATCAAATGCTCATAGACGCTGGTCCCTGAACTCGGTAATGGGCCATTCAATTCAAGCACTCGCGCACATCCATCCGTCATAGCCAATGGACACGAAACCATTGCCGATGATGGCACAAACAAATATAACTTGGAGAATGACAACAGGCGACTTCCGCTTGAATACCGACGCTCATATGCTGTCGAAACAATGCCACTGGTAGCTGAAAATTGCTTCAGACGTCTCCAGCCTTCGCTGGTTATCAATTTATTGACCGGATGACCGAACGTGTCTTGTTCGACTATCAATGGCAGGTTCCGTTCGGCATCATCCATCCATTCATAAATATCATCACTGACCACCTCATTACCCAATTCAATAAGCTCACGTTCTACTTCATCAAATAGCTGTGCCTGGTCCTCCAAAGCAGTATCGGCCCATAGTCGGCTCAGTACTCTTTTCAAGCTTTGGTCATCTACATACTGATTTCTATTTGTAGCAGGTGGATCCTGAAAGAACCCCGTTCGCGAAGTAGCCGGCTTCATCGTCCGTTTGAGTCAGTGGGGCTTGTCGTAAACTTAGGTCGATGCACACTGGTCAAATTGTGCGGGGTAAATATACCTGTTTCAAGAAGCCCCGCAGGATCGTATTTTGATGTCTACGGGTGATACACAAACTAAACAGTTATCTATAGAATACAAAATTTTTTAAAACAATTTACTTTTTTTGCATTCGTAGCATCATTTTACAGTCGTTCTTCACAATCGGTTCTTAGCTTATTTAGTGAAAAACGAAGGTGCTCTCGATACTAAAAAGTCTGTCGACTTTATAGCTCGAACGGCAAACCCGGGCAAATGCCATCCTTTGACAAGTCCCACTCCACTTTTTTTGGTTATCGGAACCAACAGCGTCAGCGAACTGGCCGGCGCATATGGAATCAGCGTATGACTGCGGGTGACTAGGTCATGCGACAAGGTCGCAGCGATAACTCGTTTCTGAGCTTCCTCGAGATCCATCAAGGTGCCCGGAACACCAGAGACACAATCTCCAATCGCGTAAACAGAATTATATCCGTCGATGCGAAGATACTTGTCAGTGATAATGCGATTGTTTCTATCAAGTACCTTTTTTTGCTTTATAAAGCTGGTGTTCGGCTTAGTTCCCGTAAGTGGAATATACAGATCCACAACCTGACTAGCCGGCTGACCAGATATTTCCAGTTCAATGGTGCCATCGTCCATTATGGTTGAATTCGTAACTTGAGCCTCCACAACAGTGATTCCGAGCGATCTGAGTTTGCTCTTCGCATTGGCACCGGTTCTTCCATAGCTATCAAGAACTCCTGAACCGGCATATAGAGTTAAGTGCTTGCCAGATTTTGGTCCATATTTCCCAGCGATCTCTCCCGCAGTCTCCACTGCAGTTGGTCCTCCGCCCCCTATGGCAATGTTTGTGGCATTGTCTATAGCAGTACTGAGTTCTTCTGCCGCGTCAATGACCTCGGTATGACTTCCCAATAGCTTGAACGCTCCGTGACTCGTGTGAGCACCGGTTGCAATAATAAGAGTGTCATAATATGAAATGCTAACCTGGCCGTCGATTTCCTTATAGGACACGGAACGCGCATCTAGATCAACTGAGGCTACAGTACCGTGGACAATATCAACATTCTTGTAAGATCCGAAGATGTCTTTCAACGGGAAAAAAACTGGCTTTGCTTCATCTTTCAATATTTTGGGCTCCACTACTGCCCTGGGAGATGCAATATTAAAGTATGCAGCTTCGGAAGAGGATATTAGAGTGATATGAAAGCTTCGTATACTCCTCATTCCGAGAGCAGCCTGCGCAGCAGCTACTGCTGCGAAGTTGCCGCCAATTATAACGATTTCCGAGGGCATGCCGATGTACAGGAGCGTGTCGCCAACAAACAGAGAATCATGCCAGTGGGAAAAATGTGGGGCACCCCAGGTTTTATATAATCTGCCAGCTAACCTTATGGCAGTAGTTACTCCTGCAGTCTTAATTCTACATGCATTGTCGGTCGGTCGTCCGCGCCGGAAAACCCGGAACCCCGATTTTAAACGAGAAGCTCGAAAACACTCACAGATTATACGAGCTGGTCTCAAAACAGAAGAATAAAATTAAAAAAAAAATTAACAACAAAAGTCGGACATATCGGCAGCCAGATAGATGTTATTGTAAATTGCTTTTTATTAAACGTAAATCATTAACTATGAATAAAATGGTCATCAATTTTAACATTAAGCATCCGCAAATTGGGGTGTTTAATGCTCGGAACCGGCAGATCCCATTGGCCCGAGGCGATGAGCATCCTGACGAAATATACTGTCAAGGAGAATCGTTTCCTTATTCATGTCGACATCTGATGGCCCATCAATTAATGCCTGCACTTTTAGAACTACCGGTTCAGGATATCTGTTTGATCTCATCAGATAGACCACTTCGCGTGCGCTGGCAAAGTCATTGTGGAACAGGAATGCCCGCACAACGGACTCGTAGGATGACGGCTCTGCAATATCAGCCTGTAGAATATAATCAAATAAACCAACCGACTTCTCAATGTTAATGGTGGCCCAACCTCTTATTAAAATGTTGGCCATATATGCATTGAGCTCTATGCCATATTTGACCATTTCCCGAAGAACTTTGGGGGTAGCTGCTACCGCATTGTTCACCACATAAGACTCGAGCATCGATTGGAAAATTATCTTATCTGGCCTGAATTTCTTATCCTTAACCAGCTTCTCGTAAAAAGCTTTGGCTGACTGCAAGTCTCGCGTCGTAACACCTCGAGCGAAGATTAAAGCAGCGAAATGCTGCGAAGTTATTTCGTTCTTGTCTTCCTTGATCGTAGCTAGCACGTTATCGGCAGCAGCCAGATCGATCGGCTCCACAGTGCTGTACAAGTCAATCAACAACTTATAGGTGTGAGCCGAAGGGTTCAATCCAGACCGCCTCAGCTTGTAGTACATATCAAGAGCGCTTTCACGGTCCCTCTTGCTATGAACATAGTATTGCAACATGATGTTGAACGGGGCTACTTTTGGAACATATGACGATGACGATTCCATATCTTCAAACAGAGCCTTTGCGAATTCGCCATCTCCAGCTCTGCAGCATGCACTAATCATGGTTCCGTAAGTCACACTGCTCTTTTTGATGTGGAGCGAATCCATCTCACTGAAATAAACAATTGCCTCCTTGAGCTTGCGAGCTTTTGAAAGCTTTGACAGCAGCACGTTATAGAGAAATGTATTCATCACAACTCCTCGAGCCCGCGCATCATTGAACATTGCAATAGCATCACTGGCTTCATCCCTGCTGCCGTTGACAGGTGAATTAGATATCAGATGACCATAACCAGTAGCATCAGGAGCTGATCCCATCTCAACTAGATTGCGATACGCAGACTGGGCCAGATTATAATCTGCATCTGCTGCCGCGTTAATCACTGCTCGATGAATCAAATTCCATGCATCCCAGGCACCTGGTGATATTCCAGGATGTGGAAGATACTGCAAGATCAGTTCGTAAGTTCGAGCAAGAACATCTGACTTGACAGTGCCCGCCGCCTCGATGAGTGCTAAAATAGAATCAGGATTAACGAGTTCTTTACGAACCAGTACATCCGACAGAATGTCGAAAGCTCGCCTGACACCATGACTGGTTTTGGCATAAGCAATAATTTGACTCGACGCTTCCCAGTCCACTTCGGGAAATTTAAATTCTGTGTGGTCTTTGAAGGATGCGTCTCTCGGTGAAGAAATAAAATCCTCCCACGATTTTGTGCTAGTGGCATCTCCCAATAGGCGCAGAGCCTCAACAATCTCATTACTAAGTGCGTCAGAAACTGGAAGCCTAAATAGCATGGCATCCTGTAGGAAAATCGGCAACTGAGTTCGGAGTTTTTCAACCAGTGGGGCAGGGATGGAAAGAGTTCCGAGAGAATTGCTTCCTGAACTGGATATAACCCACCTTGTATGCAATTGAATAATGTCAAGAACCAACGTCCGTGACTCGGCATAAAGCTTTGCAAAAAGCTCCTGGTTTGATTCCCGAGCATCCCAAATTCGCTGCATGACGTCAATGCCAACTCCGTTGTCATTTGAAAAGGCCCGACTAGTCAAGAACGGAGACTTGGAAAGCGAAAGCGCCATTTGTATGGTTAACCCATCAGTTTGCTTTAATATCGAAACTGCTGCTGCCAGTGCTTCGTCAGCAATCTCCTTGTACGAAGGGAACTTATGCAACTTGTAGTACTCAGACAATCGCGTGGTCTGCATGACAAACACGTCCACTGCAAGGTCTGGGTGTCCCGCTTCACACAAGTACTTGAATACCGACAAAACAGTGGTTTCATCCCAGACAGCATTTCGGAGGTGAGTTTCATGAAGCGCCTTGAATAGCAGAGAACTATCATTCTGCCGAATGCAAGTAGCTATAAAGTCACATCTCGCATCATTAAATGCATCCAGCGAGATGCTCTCCTCAAAGGCAGCCATAAAGTCAAACATCCTGGACGCCGTGCCGAGGTCGTTCTTACGGCACACGGTCGAAAACGGACCTACCAATAAATCTAGAGACACCTTGCATATCGAGTCATCACGCTCACTCTCTTGGATCCATCGCCACGCATCGTTGCATTCCCCGGTGGTCGCAAACCCTTCGAAAACAGCCTTCAAGACGAGACCAAAACTCGGCGACTTGACAAACTCTACGGAATTGCTGTCCATCAGGCTCTTGACAATCCCCACACTGGTGGCAGGATCGTTGCACATAAAAGATGCCTCTATCATAGCAGCATACTTGGCGTAACTCTGGTCGTGCGACTTCGAGAAAACTTTGGTCGCATTTGTGAGATCACCAACCTTGCCGAACGCTCTGATCAGCAAAGTGTCGAATGAAACTGACTGGTGGCTATCTATCATGCCCGCCGAGCCGATGGATCTCAAAATGCTCGTCAGTCTCGCTGCATCGTTCTGGCTCAAGGCGGCGCTCAGCAAACTGCTGTAGGTATCTATATTGTAGGGCTGTGCCTTTATAGTGGTGCTCGCATCGAAAATTTCAAGAGCGAGGCCTGCATAAAGGCTCGAAACGTCCAAATTGTCGAGCGTTCGTCTCACAGGTCCCAGCAAGCGGTCACCATGTCTTTGCAAAACATTGCGGAAGCTCACCAGGCCCATAGCGGTGCTCTGATTGTGTTTCGACACTTCCACCAGACTGTTGATGAGAACCGAGTAGGTCTCAACGTTCGGCGATACCTTACAGGCAAGCATGTCTGCATATATATCTAGGAACCCGCCCATGTCACAAGCTGTGCTGGCACGAACAGCCCGCGTTCGAGCCAGACTGGCAAACGACAGTAGTGACTTGTTGAAAGCAGCTACCGACGGGACTTCACCGGCACGCAATTGGTGGAACAGTTTGAGCACGACCTTGTGCTCGCCAGCAGCACACGCAGCCGCAATCCTGTCTTCCAGAGACAGCACATTGTGAGAGTTGGCAGCAGAAGCTGATGATGGTTCTTCCTCGACTGCAATTGCAGCAGCAGCAGATGATGGGGACCGCTGTTTGTCCTGTGACGGCTGCCTCGATTTCGAGTTTGGAGGCGCCGTTTCAGCAGCTTCGAGTGGTGCAAGCTCAGGCTCGAGCGTAAGATCACTAGGCGAAGGTGGTTCAGATACTGAAGACCGCGGAGACGATCTGGGCGATAGAGGAGCCTCTTCGTCAGCGTGGGACTGAAACACCAGCTCATATTCTCCCGTGAAAGAATGCTTGACCGGATCAGCGACCGTCCCGCTCGTCCCGCTCGTCACATCGGTTCCATCGGTTCCATCGGTTCCATCGGTTCCATCGGTTCCATCGGACCCGTCAGTGTCGCTTGAAGAAGCCTTGGTGGAATCCTGGTCGTCGCTGTCTTTAGACACCGAGAATCGGCGCTGGAAGCTGCGAGGCACATTCCAGGCCCGTTTGGGGCTCGCCAGCGAGTATCCAGCCCGCACCGAGCCAGACGCCGTGTCCGCCAGCACCTGTCGCTGCTTCTCGTCGTCGAGTCCCGACAATGGCGAAATCACCGGAAACGACGACACATTGCACACGCCAGCGTACGCACCTTCCGACGGATGGGCATCAGACGAGTCGTTGGCGCCAAACGACGACTCGGATCGCACCACCAGTTGGGCCTGCTGGCGGGCCAGCTGGTTGGTAGTGACGAAGAAAGACGGCTGTGAAGTCTGGTATGGCTGGTTGGAGGTGGCAGTCTGGTACCAGAGGTTCTTGGCCAGCACTGCATGCCTCGAGATGGTGGAAAACGGCTTGAAAATCATGGCGGTTGCACACAATGGCCGGATTCAGCGATAGCGTCGCTGCGTTTCATACACCCAAGCACTGCGAAACGCTCCAACAACAACCGCGACCCGGGCTGTCACCAAACTGTTTTGCAGTTTTATGCTGTCACGCCACTGCTTCACCCCGATAGTTTAAGTATGGATTTTTGCCATCGATATGCAGCGGGTCGGTCCGTAGCGGCTGACCGGCTCTGAGTGCTCGACGCCCAAACGGGAAGGATGACATAGTCGCTGGCTGACGACCGGCTCGCATAGATCTACTCAGGCAGCTCTAGAATGCACAGCAAAATAAAAACATATAGTACATTAGGAATAAATACGTCTAGGAAAATTGCATTCCGTTGAAAGAAGCACCACTAGTGAGCAGTGCTGCCTGGAATGCCACGGTTGTTTGATCAATAGCGACGGTGGCGAAAAAAACTCTAGCGATCAGCCCTGCGGGACAGACCGGAACATCTCAAGCATCTCCGCATATATGCAAGTCCCAATTGAGTCACGGAATTCAGGGGGGAAGGGATAACCCGCAGAGCAGAGCTACGGCTTATACGCGGACGTGCCTGGGGAAGAAGAAGCCTAGTGTTCTCAGTAGAGGAACGGCAGAGGCTCGATAATAAAGCCCTCTGTGACGCCCATGGCGTTGAGCTGGGCAAAAAACTTGCGCTCCTCGCGGCGAATGTAGAGGAAAAACCTGTGTTAGCTGAGAAATCGACGACCGAGACACTTACAGATAAGACACCGCAAAGAACACCGAAAATGCAATCAGTGTATTGTACAGCCATCGAGAACGGCTGTGTTTGGCGTGTAAAAGTGGTATTATTGGCGGTCGCGGTTGCGCGCCAAGTCCAGCCTGTCTCGTTTGTTCCGCGTGTTCGGTTTGGTCGCCATGTTTAGCCAGCTCGGAATGTTGCGTTTGGCTTGGCTGTTCGTGTGTCTGCAGTTGAGTGTGAACACTAGCACCGTTGTTGCTGGTGAGCAGATTGGCGTCTGGTGAGTCTGTCTGGGTCAGCTTCATCTTCAACAGAGCTTCTAGTCTGTGATCGACCTCGTCACTGTCGAGTTCTGAAAACAGCTTGGTGTGCAGCTCCTCCTGCAGCGCCAGTCTATCCTGCAATGCCTTGATGGCCTGGCGGATCATCATGTGGTCCAGCATCAGCGCCTGGTAAGAGTGGTTTCTGGACTTGTTTGACACAGAGTTGGACGACGACACCGAGTCTACAGAGGTGTCTGGCGACTTTGCAGCCATGTCGGGTTCCGATAGCGCCAGATGGTCGCTACTGGCGTCGTCGGCGCCGTCAGAAGTAGACGCAACCGTGCTTCTGGGCCGGATCCCCAGTCGCGAGTCCAGTCGGGCCCGGTGGTGGTCCAGATTGAGCTGGCGGCGGCTCGAAATCTCGCCCAGCTGCCTCGCCGACTCGGGCGTCAGCGACAGCCGGTGTCTCTGGCGACGAGCGACGGGACTCACCAGGTTGTCATACCACTCGCCCGACCCAAACAGGTTTCGCCGCGCACGAGAGCTCGTTCGCAGCGATGCCTGCTCATTATAGCTGCCCGCGGACGCGGTTCGAGAGTGAACAGCTCGACCTCCACCACCAGAGCCCCCACCAAAGTCTGCAAATGGCAGACGCTGCTCGCCTTCAAGCGACGAGACTGATCTGGCGGCCCCCAACGCGTCACTTTGGCGAAGCTCGGCCAGCGACACTCGTCTTGATGCTGGGCTGGTGGTGTTTGCGCGTGCTGGCGGAGAGCTGTGCAGCGAATCCGACCCAGCAGGAGAAACATGGCCATTCCCAGCAGCCGGCTGGTGCACACGCTCGCTCGAGCCACTGTCAGCACGCCTAGCAGTCCCGTTCAACGAATGCCGCGGTGGCAATGGCTCGTCAGGTTCTGTAGTGTCGCTCTTATCGTCATGATGGTGATGGATGCTCGTCCTAGCATTGGCTATAGCGTCGGTAGCCAATCCAGGACTGGCGCGCCGTTGGGGAATTTTTGGTGGTGCCAGGTGGTGTAAGTACTGGGGATTGTACAGCCGGCCATACTCGCCACCATGGCTGATTTCATTTTCAATGTCGACGTCGAAATTCAACACTTGGGCCATTGCTGTTGAGGGTGTGGAGCATCAGCACCAGACGCAACACCCCGACTTCGACCACTACAATAAATGCAGGAACCAAAAAACGAAACGCGGTTCCTTTTTGTGGCGATCTCTACAGATGCTAATGCGCGAACAGACGCGCAAAAGCTCGGCGAATAGAGGGGAATGGCAGTTGAGCAGTTGGGCAGAGGTGTCACACGCGCTGTGGCTCGACGGAAATTAATGCTAGACGTACATGGTGAAGCTTGTGCGGCGCGGTATTCAGGGGTGGAAAAAGAGGTGACATTATACAATTTGGTCTATACATAATTTACAAGCCCTTGACAGCATATTTGCGCTGGAATTTGTCGTCAATCTCCGTCAGATAGTAGGTGCCCTCTGTCAGCGTCTCAATGGACCCGGTGGGGACGTAGCTGTTCTGGAGATGGGCCTTCTCGCGCTGGTCGAGCGCCGCCTCGTACTGGTCAGGGCTCACAAAGGCCCGGGTGTCAAGCTGCTCCCTGAGGTTGAGGTTCTTGACAATGGCCGAGATGTCGCCCTTGATCACCAGCGAGAAGAACGACGCCGCCAGGCCTGATCCGTACGAGAACAGGCTGACGCGCTTGCCAGCCAGGTCGGCTGTGTCCACGTAGGTCAGCAGCGATGCCAGCGACGAGTACACCGACGCAGTGTACATGTTGCCGGTGTTTGTGGGGCCGATGAGGCTGGGCGCCATGCGCTTGGCCGACTCGGCCTTTGCAATGGCCAGGAACGTCTTCTCGACGTTCTTGTCGGTCAGCGACGCCTCGTAGTCGACGCTCTTGACCTCGTCGGGCACCTGCCCTTCAAACTTGGCAGGCGACACCAGGTAGTCGTTGTACACGAGCCGAGCATAGCATTTGGTCACCAGCTTGCAGGTGGGGACGTGGAACACGCTGTAGTCGAACCGCTTGATACCATCGCTCCCAGACCCCAGTTCAGCGCCCTTCTTGGCGGCCTTGGCGTTGTAGGCACGGTACGACTGGTCGAGGGCACGCGTGTAGCATGTGAGGGAAAAGTGGCCGTCCACCACGGGGTACTCGCTGGTGAAGTCGGGCTTGTAGAAGTCGTAGGCATGCTGCATATAAGAGCCGTGGACCGGATCAAGCACCAGCGGCGCGTCGGGTCCAATGAGCAGTGCAACAGCACCCGCTCCGCCGGTCGGGCGCGCGTTTCCCTTGGCGTAGATGGCGATGTCGCCAGCCACCACGATGGCATTGCGACCGTCCCATGACGCCGACTCGATCCAGTTGACGGCGTTGAACAGCGCGCTGGTGCCACCGTAGCAGGCGTTGATGGTGTCGATGCCCTCGATGTCGGTGTGGTCGCCAAACAGCTGCATCAGCACCGACTTGACCGACTTGGACTTGTCGAGCAGCGTCTCGGTGCCGACCTCGAGACGGCCAATAGACGCGGGATCGATGCGGTTTTTCTTGAGCAGCCGGCTCGTCACCGTCAGCGCCAGCGAGTAGATGTCCTCGCGGTCGTTGACGAACGCCATGTTGGTCTGGCCCAGCCCAATGGTGTACTTTCCAGTCGGGATGCCATCGAACTTCTCGAGCTCTGCCTGGCTCACGGCCTGCGAGGGCACGTAGATCTCAAATGCCTTGATGCCCACGTTCTGGGGACGTTCGCTTGCAGTCATTATAACGGAGCACAGATACAAATCAGAAAAAAAAATGCCACCGGGGGGAAATGCACGGTGTTATATAGCCTGTAGGAAGAAGCGTTGAGCTAGCAGTCCAGTTTTGGCGTCCGAATCTGCGCCCTGTTGGTCCCGGTCAGGGGTTGTCCCAAAAGAGCGCAGGACTTGGTGCCGTCACCGAGATGATTGTCCATACTGACACAAGAATCCCCGCACAGAGACCGGTATCATGGAAGCTAAATGGGTCATAGCAGTAGAGTGTTCTGTGAACAGCAAATCGCCGTCGAGACATTGTCAAAAATGAAGAGGGATCGTCTAAAAATAGTGCTTCATGACAGGCTTCTGCTTTTGGGACTCTGCGTTCGCTGCCGCGACAGAATAGGCAAGCTGCAACCCACTGCTTAGTCAGTGCTGACGATCCGATCCTAGAGATATAATCCATCGAATCCGATGCTAGAACCAAATAATTTCATAATGTCAAGCAACTAAAACACTGAGGTCGAACGTTACCAGCAAATATCCATGTCCCAACTGCGTAGCAGTTGCCACAGCGCGACGGAGTCGCAAGACCCATGTTCTACATGTATACGACGGCTCGTAACAGCTACATTATTATACCATAGTACTGCAGATACTTCATGCCCATAGTATTTATCCGTCTACTCGATGGGACAACATGTAGATCTTTACACTAATGATTTTCGTTTAGTCAAACGTTCGTCAGCTGAGCAGGCATGCCCTGTCGCTGAGGCCCAGACTGTCTGTATGACCTGTCACTGAGATCTGTCAATCAATGCTTGTATAAAGTCAGCCTGTAATGCGGTCCCCTCTCAATAAAACCATTGTCAACACCTAGTCAGCAGTGAGGCCGTTGGTTTCGCCCCGTAAATAAGACTTGACAGCCGGTCCCCACTCGGCGCGTTTTTTGTACTGGGCAAGAGAATCTGGCAGCATGTCAATGGCTTCCACCAGCTCCAGAGCGCGGTCCTCACTGCGCACCTCGCTCAATGGCGTCGTGTAGGTTCTGACGGTGAAAATAAGGTGCTTGGTTCGGGGCAGTCTAGTGAGGATTTGTCTCTCGCACCGCAACAGCACGTTGTCAAAGTCGAGCTTTTCGGGGTCAAGAGCGCTGATCTCAGCATCTGCTGGAGCATGGTTTGACATGGAGTACAGATTGCCGTGCGACTGGACAGTCCAATTGTACCGCTGTACAAAGGTGCCCGCCTTCATCTTGGCAAAGTACCGGTCCATGGAGATCTCAAGCTTCTCCTTGTACATTGGCACCGGCCCGTGGATGTCCCTCAGAGCCAAATTGAGCTTCTCGGCAGGGTCGAATCCCGAAGGAAACGCGAACGACCCTGCGCGAAGGTAGTACTGGCTGTCCTGTTCGTTAAACATCAACAGCAAGAAATCCTCTTCAATGTGGCCTGCTATCGTATGGATCATAGTGGTCATGTAATCCATATCCGACATTTTTCCCTTTGTAAAGTCCCTGCTCGACTTGGGAACAGTCTCGCAGCGAATTGCATTGTAGATGCAGCCAGGCTTGTCCGGGTCGTCGTAGAAGTACATGGGGTACCGATCACACATGTACTGAAACATGACGTCGTACGTCTCCTCGACCGCCTCTACAGCCATTGGGTGCGCCATCACCGTGTGGTCTTTATAGCTCTCAACAATTTGCCTGCGTACGTCGGTTATCTTCATATAGCTGTCTTCGACCAGCAGCCAGTCGTCTACCGGACACGCCTTTAAACCCATCGTCATGTAGTATGGGCCTGGCTTGAACGGTCTGTATGGCCTTGGAGGCGTCGCGTCCCATCGGAACGACTTGTCGACCGGTGTCACTTTATCGAGCACATTGGTCCCGTCTATATTTCTTCTGGTGGAAACAGCAGCCTTCTTCCTGTTGAACAACTGATATAGCCACACTGCCGCCAGCAGCACCGCTATCAGACACCCGTTCACCACTAAGGACATGGTCGCGCACCCTCAATAGTATACACAGCGCCTCTTTTCTCTGAAACAATTACGATCCCAATTTCTTGTCTTGACCAAAAAAAAAAACCAACAACTTTGTTGTATGGTGGCTAGTTGGATAAATCTCTAATTGCTAACTACTTCATGGCATACATTAGCCGCCCGATAAGCGCTATCAGCTGCATGGGATGCATCACATATGCGGGCCGATCACTTTTGACACCAGCCTGCCAAAACAGTGCGAATCCTCTGGCACGCCAAATACCACTGAACTCTAGTCAATTCCGACGGACAATATGTCGCGGCGCTTATGATGTCGCGCGACGTGACTGGGGTGCTGAACGTGAACTCGTTGAGCACCTCTATGTAGTGGTGTTGCACGCAGCTTAGAGGCTCGTTGGAAAACGACGTCACTAGCTCGTCAGAGCAGAGGCTAATAAATTGTGAGAAATCAGTACAACTAAACCGCACAGCCGATCCCAGAAGCGTCTTCAGATAATCGGCTCGTGCCAGTCTGAACAGTTTCATGTCGTCGTCATAAAAGTTGTAGCAGTGGATCCGAGTCCAAACCAAAACGCTAAGTGACCGGTATAGATTTCTACTGTATGCCAGAATCCACATTATGGTGTCTCGCGAGATGTGTGAGTAAATAGTATCCGCTAGCGACATGCTGAACAGCCGGCAGCACATGCCGGTTTCAATGTAGTCCATCAGCACCCCGTCGACTTGTTCCAGCTCCATGATTCGACACACCGTTCCGCACAGTGCGTCGTGAGCTTCCAGATGGTTACGTGCCGTAGACCGGCCCCACAGTTTCTTGGACACGGTTTCTAAAGCGTCCGAACACAAATCTCCCAAGCCCCTGATTTCTGCTGCTGCGATCAGCAGGTTCGCCCACTCGTTCATATTGCAGCAGAACTCGGCCCGGGAGCTGTCGAGGGCCCGTACCACTCGCTCAGCGCTTCTCCGCAGAATGGGCCTCCATTCCTCGACAGAGAACTGGCTGCCATGCTCAATGAAGGCACAGGCGTCGCGATGTGTCTGCTTGGGAGACAACGCAAGTCGTCTCATTGCTGCAAACCATGCGATTGACTTGTATTTCTTGACTTTATCCGAGTCCACACCCTACCATAACTAAAATTGTATATGCTTTATTGGGGTCAACGCGAAATGAACTCGCCAAAGTCTTGACCACATCGGTGGGTCAACTTGAAATGAACTCGCCAAAATCCTGGTCATCGCTGTCCTGCTGTTCGCCGCTACTATTCGCACTATCTTGCTCGTCCTCTTGAGGTGGTGGCTGCTCGTCCTGCTTAGGTAGTGGCTGCTCGTCCGACTTTGAGCTTCCATTCTCGGCATCCAATGAAGGCTGTTCTCCCACCTCAGCAGCACCATTATCCAGCTCGAACGCCTTTAAATTGTTGATCTGCTCCTGTTGCGATGGTCTTGGTGACTCTCGGTCCTGCGACTGTGTAGGAGGCACTTCATTGTCATGCTTGACTAGTTCCGGTTCGCTACGAAGTGGTGGTTCGTCCGTCACAATACTGGCTATCGAAACCGTGGCTGATCCGTTCCGTGGCAATTCGAACGACGTTTCGAAATTATCACTTACTATCTGTGCATCTTCGTAGTCTTCATCGCTGAAGAGGTCTCTGCGTGACCGGAAGCTGCTCGACAGAGACGTTTTGGTCGATGATCTGCTCCGAGTGGCTCGCACTCCCGTCAAACCAGCCGTCGAAGGCTTATATTTGAGAGACGCTGGCTTGGTCCATCCGGGAAGATAAGAAAAGATCATCGAAGAGAAGGACTTGTGGTTTCCCTTGAACAACCCAGTCCACTCTCTACTAACAGCAGCGGGGACTACAACAGCAGGGCCTGTCGCTGGCGTCTGCGAGACCTGATCGTCTACAGGAGACTCTTGCTGTTGGTCGTCATTATCGTTGAGCAGCCGTTCCAATTCGTCCCTATCCATGCCATCGTCTTCATCATACATGTCGAAGAAGAAGTCCATGGAGTCTCGCCGGTTGTTTGCTCTTTGTCGAGGCGCACCAAAGCACGACTGAAAACACGACGTCACTGAACCAACCGCAGGCTCTATATACCTGACATGGAACAGCGTCCATCCCGAGTAGGCATTTCCCACCGCAGACTCGAGATTATCCTGTGTGGTTTCCCACACCTCTCGAATCCTCCTCTCATTGTGGGACTGCATGGTATTTCAGGACCTAACATCTTGACTGCGGGGGGAATATAGGCCCCACCCCACCGTGCCACGCAGGAACATGCACAGAAAGCGACCGAGTTATGAATGCGATGTAGAACCAGTAGGTAGCAGCAGATGAAGTGACGCTGGATTGAGCTTGCAAAAGAAAGTGATACTTGATATTTTTGACAACTAACTTGTTAACTAGTTGTTACTTATTAATAGATAATATCACTACTTATCAGTAGTTTAATCAAAGAGAGATTCAGTTCCTAAATCCAGAGAATCGACTAGTTGTTGCATGGACTGCTCCTTGAACTGGGACAGTCCTTGTCCAGCCCATAACGAGTAGTAGTCGCTGGAGCCCTGGGCAGCCGTGGCTTTGCGCAATGGCTGGGTGACAGCATTCTGCACTGGATACGGCAGTGTGTTCTGGTTGTGGCCGGCCTGCGACAGCTTGTTGGCAATGCTCCGTGCATACCTGCCAGAGAACGCCTTGGTCAACACAGTATCTTCACCGCCATGAGATCGTAATGCATCGCGATACGGTTTTGGTATGGGACACTCGTCGACTCCTAAAAAGGCAGTACCCATCTGCACGAACTGCACACCGAGGCTTTGCACTGCGTCGATTCCTCGACCATCCATGATTCCACCGGCAGCAATGACTGGTACCGTGAGCTTCGACACCAGTTCTGGTAGGAGTGCGATCAGCCCGATACCAGCGAAATCAGGACTGGCGAGAAAGTTCCCACGGTGACCACCGGCCTCAATGCCTTGAGCACACACCGCATCTGCGCCTACCTGTTGCCACGCAATTGCCTCTGCAAAACAGGTGGCAGTGCCAATGACCTTGATACCTTTATCATGGCACGCCTCGACCTGCTGCTTGCTGAGTATGCCAAATGCAAAGCTGGCAACTGGCGGCGTCAGATCAAGCACAGTCGCAAACTGTTCTAGGAAGGACGGGCCGTAAACGGCGGGCGCCTTGAACTGTACGCCAGCGCCGTCGTACAGCTTTGTGAGCCAGCCAATTGACTCGGGAGACACCTGGAAACTTTCATGGTTGTCAACGACAAACAAATTGACGTTGAACGGCCTTTGAGGGCTTTTTTGGCGAATGATGGCCACCTGGTTCCTGATCTCGTCTGGCGCCATCATCCCTGCCCCCAGCGACCCGAGGATTCCACAATTGCAAGCAGCTGCCACCATATGGGCGTCTGTCACACCAGCCATGGGGGCCTGGATCACAGGCATCCTGAGGCCCAGGTTCCGCAGCCACATGCCAGCTTTCTTTTGATGTACAATAAGGGTGAGGCCAAGTCTTCTTTTTGGGAGGGAACAAGCTTTAAGCATTAACATGTGAGTGTGCATATGCACCTGCGATGAGCAGCTAGCTGCAGCAACTCGGAGCCGATCCGGCGTACTAGTGCTGCTACTATGCACAACTGTGTTAATATTATACATAGATAGACGCAGGAACCAACTGCGCAGCAGTTGCCACAGCGCGACGGAGTCGCACGAAACCACAACTCAGTTACATACGATATCTTGCGACTCCGTCGCGCTGGAGCAACTGCTGCGCAGTTGGATCGAGCTCTACGACAGTGAACTCTCGGCATATCGACATAAATTATTACAGAAGTAGAATGCATTACTGGTTGAAGTTGAAGCCGCCTTGCTGCTGCTGCTGCTGCTGCTGCTGGGCGATTCCGAACCCGAACGTGTTGCCAGCAGCCTGGGGGTTGAGGTCGACGTCGACCTCGTCGTCCTCCTCTGAGAAGTACTTGTCGATGATCTGGTAGGCTCGCTGGTAAATCTGTTCGTTCTCGTTGCCCTGGCACGCGTTTATGTTCTCCATGCCGCCGGCTTCCTCAATGTACAGCGCGTACTGGTTCTGGGACGTCTCGCCGCTGTCTTTGTCGCTCTCACCCACCTTCAGTATGTTCTCCAGCCCGTCCAATGCCACCTGGATGATGCGGTTGTCTGGCACCGTCAGTAGATCGCACAGCGGCTTGATACAGCCCTGGCTCACCAGATAGCGCACCTGGTCCGGTCGCGAGAGCCCTCCGGACGTGGCGTTCGAGATGGCCCAGCACGCCTCCTTGCGGGTCTTAAAGTCGGCCGTCGACAGCAGGTTGATGAGCGGCGGGATCAGGTTGGCGTCGATGACGGCCTGGATCTGGTCCGAGTTGCCTGCCGTGATGTTTGACAGCGTCCAGCACGCCTCCTTGCGGATGCTCTCCTTAGGTGATGACAGAAGCCCCAGCAGCGCCGGCAGCCCACCCGCGTTGATCACCACCTGGGTCTGCACATCGTCGCCAGTGACAATGTTGCCTATGGATCGCAGTGCCGGCGTCTGGACGTTTGCAGACTTCTCGCTCAGCAGCTGCACGAGGCGGCGCGGGATGCCTGCGTCGATCACCGCCTGGATCTTGTGGTTGGGCCCGTCCGACATGTACGAGATGGCCCAGCACGAGTCGATGAGGATCTCGTCGTCGTACGAGAAGATCAGCTTGGCCAGCGTGGGCAGCGCCACCGATACAATGTCCCAGTCGGGCGGGGGAGACCGCCCTCTGCAGAAGTTGCTGAGCGTCCAGGTGGCATTGCGGAGCAGGCTGACCTTCTTGGACTCGTTGAGGATGTTGAGGATGGGCGTCAGCGCCCCTAGCTCCAGCACATGGTCTCTGCATCGCGGCGAGTCGCCAGCAATGTTGCCCAGCGCCCACACCGCCTGCTCGCACACCTCGGCCGACGACGACTGCAGCAGCTGCACAAACAGCGGGGCTGCACCCGAGTGGATGACCTCGGCCGTCTGGTCGGGCGTGCCAGACGCTATGTTGGTGAGGGCCCAGGCAGCCTCAAACTGCAGCACAGCCTGCTGCGACTTGAGGAACTCCACCAGTCGCGGCACCACTCCAGAGTCAATCACCTGCTGGATGGGGGGGTTCACCTCCTTGGACAGCAGGCGGCGGAACTTGGTGGTGGCGGCGAGCTGGAGCTCGAAGTCGTCCGACTGCAGCTCGGCCAGCATGGCGGGCAGGTCGTGGGTGAGAACGTCCTCGGTGTCGTCCAGCACAATGTGGTCCATGTCAGGCTCACTATCGCTGCCACTGCCAGCACCCGGCTGGGGCATGAAGTTCCGGCGCTTGGTGAGGTTCTCCTCGCGCTTCTGCTTGCGGATCTCCACCTGGGCCTCTTCTCTGCGTCGTCGCATCTCGTCAGGGCGGAAATGGCCTCTGTTCTTGAAGTTGGTGCGCCGGTGCTCGGGCACGAATCGGTTTGCCGAATCCTCCATTGTTAAAAAACGCTGCTGTCTGCCTGTTTCGCGCTGTTCAGATGGTGCGGACCGTCGTTAAACCTTGAGTGGCGATATAGCAGAGCAACCGTTTGGTTATGGCAGAAGGAAAATCCTCTAGTTGAGTTATGGGATCAAAATCCCTGACCTCCCACCTGTTGCCGCGGCGACCGCAGGGGTGCGACTGCACTGAAAAAAAACATTAACGTGGGGAGTGAGGATTTTGCAGTACGAATCAGCAAAATGTAAATATAATAATATAAGTTAAGTTAAAAAAAATAATAAATAACCACTACAAAAAAATAGCGAGTATGCAAATAAATAACTTTTTAAATAATAGTGGCCGTTATCAATCTCCTGTCAGATCAACTATGACAGGCGGCTCGACGTCAATGTACACCACCGCATGATGCATCGCATCTAGAGCCGAAGAGCCAGCAAATGCCGGCTTTTTGGTGCTTCTGTTTTTCGGTATAACAGCTTCTGGCAACACATCTGATGGGGCCCCTGTAGAGTCTCCTGCAGTGCGCTCGTGTGTGTGCTCTGGGGCATCTGGCGTCGTTTCTTCCAGTTCATCAGCCTGCTTCCCCACTCCACACCATTTCGAGTCTCGTTCTCGCCGTTCTGCTGCCAGACGCACCAAATCTCGCAGGGGTAATTTTGCATTTACTCGTTTCCCACCGAGCGTGCCCAGCCTCTGGCGGACCGAAAACTGGTTTCGGCGCTGCACAGCCTGTAGGGCCCGTTGGCGGACTTCTGCACGAGTCACTGGCGTAGATGATAGTGTTGATGAAGTTCCCGAACCAAGAACTTGGCCCTTGCCAAAGAACCCGTCTCCGCTATATCCTTTTGCCAGCAGCTCTTCTTGCTCGGCAGTGAGCTCGTCCAGATAGCGGTAGAACTGCGCATTGTGCGGTCCGTGCTTATTGTGGGTCAGCTCGTGGAGCAGCGTGCCCAGCAGTGATTCGAGCGGCAAAAAGCTCGTATTGTCAGACGCAGGCCGCAGCCTGATGCATATTTTCATTCCGTGATTCACGTTCAGGCCCAACAGCCTCGAGTCTTTGGGGAAGAACTCGCACAGCGTCCCGATTTTGAGCCGGTGCTTCTTCATGATGGGTTTAGCCAGCGACGCGATTTTGCGCAACAAATGCAGCGCTTCATCCCGCCTGGGCTGCCTTTTAAGCGGAGTGATGGTAGACACCAAGTCCTCCATGACCAACGAAAAAACCCCTCAGGTTTATCTGACTAGTGAATTTGCCACTTTCTTCAAAATATGTGTGGCCTGCATCTAATAAATAATAATAATGTTGTATGAGGGAAACTGCGTGCGAGTGTGTGTGCTGGTGAGGCTAACAAATATATGCATGCATTAACTTACGTTTGTTAACAGGTTAGTTACTGTTATCATTACTATAGCGAAGCAAGCGCTGTGGTTGTGCATCATCTTAACATGGATCCGGTGCATTACATTTTGGACAAGGTCGACCACATCAGAGAAGAGGCTACTTCAGCTGTGGGGTCACTGACTGAGACGTCCTTATACAAATCGCTAGAGCAGGTGGTGTCGCGAACTCGTACTGCGTTGCCTCCTCCAAAGCTCATCACAAGGCCACAGACGCCGCCACCGTCACTATGGGATAAAACCGCCAGTTGGATCGGCCGTCACAAGGTGCTGGTGGGTCTGTTTGCAGTTGGGGTCGGATCAGGCTCGGCGTACTACGTCTACGTCAGCTATTATGCCCATGCTCGACGCCCTCGCAGACGAGCAGCAAAAGCCGCCAATGGTGCGCGCAAAGAGGTGGTTTTGATCGCAGGCTCGCCTGCGGAGCCTATTTCCCGAGTGCTCGCAACTGACCTCAACCGTCGTGGGTTTATTGTGTACTGTACAACGTCGTCGCCCGAGGAGGAGGAGATGATTGCTCGCGAGAAATCCTCCGATATTCGCAAGTTGCCGCTCAACGTCACGGACTCGGCTTCTATTTCAGAATGTACCAACCGGCTTGCAAGGGTGCTCAACACGCCAGTGACTGCGTTTGCCGGCGCGGCACCCCACCACCTTGTTTTGTCGGCGGTCATCGTGGTTCCAGACCTGTATTATCCGTCTGGTCCAGTGGAGACCATCAAGGTGAATACCTGGAGCGACGTGTTGTACTCGAAGATTTTGGGTCCTCTTTTCCTTCTGTCCAACGGGCTCATCGACTTGGTCAGGCGCTACAATTCACGGATCATCATTGTGACTCCCTCCATAATGGGGTCTCTGAGTCCTGGGTTCCACGCACCGGAATGCATTTCGGCAAGCTCTTGGGACTCGCTGGCGCTGTGCCTTCACCGCGAGCTTGCCAGTCAAAACATCCCTGTTCTGCATATAAAGTTGGGGTCTTTTGATGTCAGCCAGGGTCGGTCCAACTACCGTCGCCAGATCACCAATGCTGTTCGCGCCGACATCCTGTCGTGGGACAACGATGTCCGATCGCTGTATGCTGGACCTTACCGAGCGTCGGCGTACTTGCATACAACACGGGCCTATGGGTCCAATATACGGGTACTTCACCGGACGATATTCGACGCAATTGCAGCGCCAAATCCAAAGCGCCTATGGTATGTGGGAAGAGGAAGCTACGCCTACCACTTCCTCGCGTCCTGGGTTCCCGAGCCTGTTATGTCGTGGCTGCTACAGCCGTCACAGGGCTACGACGACGATGGTTGGGAGAAGGTCTAATAATGAGTTTGTTTTGTTTTTTTGGCTATTTTCTCCTCTTTAATGATAATGCAAGTTTATATGATTTTTTTTTATATGCTACAATCTAAAACCGCCGCCTCAGACCCTTGGTAGATGTCTTTCGGCTGAGCCCAGTTCCATTAGTCGCCCGCGAAATGGTGGAGTCTGCTCTAGATATGTGGTTGTCGGCATCGACCTGAGATATTCTGGCACCGTCGTCATCATCAGCCACAGCCTCCTCTGGCTTCTCTTCGACCAATCCAAACGGTCGACGAAGACCTTTGGCCCTCACTTCCCTTTCATTCAGCGTAGTACTGAACATTGGCAAGTCTGGGTTGGAGAAAGTATCGGTTCGCCTTGGTATATGAAGAGGAATTTCATTGACTAAGTGAGCCATGTGCCGTAAAAGCTTCGTCCGCCTGATACCAAGCACACCGCCATCAGCATGATTGGTTCTCAAAGTCACGCTAACCTGGAACTGGATACGGTCAAGATCAGGAAAGTCGGTGATTTCGAGGTATGGACCTGGCACATAGTCGCGGGGATTGTCTGCAATGAACTGGTGCAAGCGTTCTTTGAACTGCTCCAAATCGCTCGGTTTTGTTTCAGGCAGTCCTAAAATCAGAGGGAATCCAATAGTCATTGTACCCGATCTCGTCAGATTATCAATCCATAGCAAGTTTAGCACTGCATTTGATGCCTGCTTAAGTACTCCAGTGCTACCATCTTGGAGTACTGTATACAGAAGCGACACTTCCACGCAGGTCATCCGAGTATTGACGTTATTGAACACGATATCTACAACGTCGCCGACATCCAACGGATGTTTCACAAACAGGAACACACACGAAGCGAGAATTTCCTGGGCGGTCACCGAAAACACAAATGATAGGGCCAACAATGTCGACCCTAGAGTGGCGAGCACAGTCGACACGCTGGGGGCCAGCATTCCAATAAAAATAATAACCATCAGAATCCCCACCATAAACAATAGCACGCTGTGAAGTTTGTGAATAGCGGAATCCATGTCCTTCAGAGATCGGTATATAGTCTTCCGTTCTTTACCGATCTCGTGTACAGCCGCCTCCATTTCCTCAAGTGAAATATCTCCATTCAAGTCGCGATCCAATACGTCGAATATACCCCTCGCCTCGGCTTCATGTTCTACTCCCATCACGTCCAACAAATCCTCAAGCGTTAGAGCCTCGGCATCTTCCATCACCAATGACTTCCATATCCTGTTTGCCAGCGCTTCGCGGTGCGCTCTGGTATCCAGAGCGTCGACCACAGTCTTGAAATCAGACGATGCGCCCTTTCCAGTCCCACGGATGTTGTTGGCAACAGTCCCTAGAGCGTTTGCAGCGGTTCCAACTGCCCTGTGGACTTTGCCAACCACCCGCTGGATATTGGGTCCAGGTGAATGTCTCCCAATTCCCTTCTCCAGTATGGTGCTGGTGTGCAGTGCCATGTCTTCGTCTTCAAACTCGGGGCAAAATGGCTCAAACGCTTGGTGTGAAGCTTCAAGCATCAGGCTCAGAGAATAGATTGACTGCTTATTGAATTTTATGCGCTGTGCAAACCTGGTCCTGTGAAATGACACCGACAGCATGTGAATGAACAGCCTCTCTGCCATGTACACCAACGATGTGATGAGAAGGGCCACCATTATGTTGTTCAGAGTTCGCTGCCACTTCTGAGTCAGGTCGGTATCTTTGCGGGCGTGGGCATTATTGGAAAGCACCGGAATGAAAGTAATAAACGAGATGAATATCCACAGGAAATACGTTATGGCCGATTCCAACGCTGCCACAACAGTTGAATACTTTTTCCATGTCGGGTTGACTATTCCTAGAAAGTACTCAACCGCAAATGGCAAGTAATGCGCAAAGATCCGGCCCACCCACAGCGATGCCCACACCACTTCAATCCAGATAAACAACCAAGATAGACGAGTGTGTCCAAGAGATGCCTCTGGATTCCCCCATGCCCCAATTGCCAAAGGTATGAACAGTATCAATGCCAATGGCAACCAGTAGATGAAAGCTCGGGTGAGCAGCGATTTAGACACAATGGAGACATAAAATCTTCGCAGAGTCTTCATTGCTTTACTAGGTGATTTCTTCTTCTTCTTGCGCTGTTTCCTATCACCTCGCTCTCTATTCTTTTTGTAGCCACGCCTTCTACTGGCAGGCGGACCATTACCAGATCCATCAAACAGATCGTTGGACCTATCATCCTTAGCCGACAAGTCATCTTCCAGCTCTCCAACAACCTCGCTGATATCTGGGAGGTCTTCAGAATCCGAATCCGAGTCTTCTTCAGGCACCACTGGAAGCAGCTTCTCATTATCTTGATTATTGCGCTCCCGATGCGACTCCCTACTGGACCGTGAGAACATGGATCTTACCGACCTGTGAGACCGCAGCTCAACAGGAACCGGTCCTCCTTCCTCTAACCTTTGAGCTTCATTGTAAGGCTGTTGCTGCTGCTGCTGCTCTTGTTCGTCCCTGCCAATGAAACGAGCAACTGGAGGCCCTGCCGAATGCGACATGTAGGCATTCTGAGGAGATGTCAGAACATCCGGGCCAACTGGATATGGAACGGAGTTCGTAGAAGCATGGTAGCCAAGTCCATGCCCGGTATTATAGGGACCTCTGTCGAGGCGAGTATTAGTGTTTTGATGCTCGGACGGAGAGTCGGATTGTCCAGCAGTGACGTCCATCTTGAAATCAATCCATCGGCGGCTCACGCTATTTAAACTATTTTTATAAGTGAAACGAGACGGTTAAGGTTTTTGTCGATCGTACGTCAACTTTCTCGGAGGCTCAGATCTGAAACAGCCAGCAAGCATTTAGCTGCACAATTTCTGTGCCTATTGGGGGGCGTTGTATAATGTAGGCTATGTTAAGCTCGGCGCTCACTACAGGTGTAGTGGCTAAGTAGTGGCCATTGCCGAAACGGTATTGTATGTGTCAGAAATTAACTCCTCGATGACCATCATCGCCCATCTCGCATAATAAAAACCTGTCAAGTGTTTATTATTAATCTATATTCAAAAAGTATAATAAATAAGAATTGCAACTACAATGAGAAGCGACTGTGCAGAGAAGAGTGCTCGCGTCACCCAGTCAGGAATAGCTAGTCAATACTGATTTCGCTTTCCAATCTTGCTCTCCCAGTTGACGGCACGCTCAAAGCCGTTGGTTCCGCTCTGGTAGTCCATAAACGCCTGGTATATCTTCTCTCTGGATGTCTCCACAAACGGTCCATGCTGCACGACTGGCTGGTCGAGGACCTGGCCAGCAACAATGACCATGCGGGCGTCCTCCTGAGCCGACTCTTCCACTTGCACCGACACTCCGTCGCCTTCACGGTCAAACAGGATGACATGGAACTGCGGGACGTGCGAATCATTGACCTTAACGTTGCCAGACAGCAGGTACAAAAATGCATTCCAGCCCTTGGGGATGTCTTGCTGGATACTTCCTCCGGGCTTCATGCTGACATCAAAGTACCACACTGGTGTGTAGGCGAGATCCTTGACCGAGTCGACCCCGTACGACCGTCCCGAGATAACCTTGATCTCGGTTTTGTCGTCAGGCCTGGCGATGGGTATCTCAGCAGCCTTGACGTCCCGGTATCGGGGCTCGCATGACTTGAGATCGGCTGGCAAATCCACCCACAGTTGCATGCCTTCAGGAGCAACTCCATCTTCGCCAATGCGGGGCATTTCAGCGTGAACCACGCCTCTGCCGGCCGTCATGAACTGCAAGTCACCCGGACCGATGGTTCCAGCAGACCCAGTAAAGTCCTCGTGGTCAACATAGCCCTTCATCATGTAGGTGATGGTTTCTTGGCCCCTGTGAGGATGGTCAGGAAAGCCACCCTTGGATCCGGTCTGGAAATGGTCCAGCATCAAAAACGGCGAGAAGTTCCTGGCGTTCATGGTTCCGATAGATCGTCTCACACGGGCACCGACGCCCTCCGACTGCTCAATAGCCAGGAACTTTTTGGCAATGGCTCGTGGCACAAATGTCTTGACTGCTGACGACGAACTAGTCATTGGTGATAGCTGATTTTCTTCCTGTTCGGCAGGTACTGTCTGTGATGTCGAATACAATAACACTATAAACGCAACAATAAATGACAATTCAAATAGAATGTGCTTTGTATGCATTTCCATCAACCGTTGGGATGGAAGCGTTGTATTTATAGGTGAGATTGCCGTTGCATGCTTTTTCTACCACTCTTACTAACTATATGGTAAGCGTGAATATTAGTATGCAGTTGCTAACGGGTTAGTAACTGGCTGGCGCGGCGCGGCTTTACGTTTAACCTGGGTCTAGCATGGTGAGATGCAATTTACTAACGGCTAAATCTTTCCAGAACTGTGTAGAAGAACAGTCCACTGAGAGACATTAGTAAGCAAGTATTTAAACAAAGTTGGAATTATATTTGTAACTAAGTTAACTTATATTTGTGATTCTGTTTGTTTTGCCGTGGTCAGCGACAATAGATTACAGTAAATAGCTGGTGCCAGTTGATCCACACTACGGAAGAGGTTCATCATAGTCTAGTAAAGCATAGTTAAATAAAAATAATATGAGCTAAACAGAATGAAATGCACAGAACAAACAAACTATAATGATGAACCAGGCACAGCACGCTCATCTATAGTCCCGCTGTCATCTGCAACTGAAACGCACTGCAATGCAACTCTAATCAAGCAGCCGGTGACAAAACGCGTTAGGCCAGTTAACACTGTTCATTGCAGGTAACTTCGCTCAGTGCGTTCAGCCGTGTCTAGCAATTAAAAGATCGCCCATACACTACAGTTTATACGGGCCAGCCCACAGGTGGTTCACTCGTGAATGATTTATAATCGTTTGTTGGCATCATAATGCTGCGGTGCGTTGCGGTGCGTCGTCGTAGATAACTTTTCATATTAGTGTATCATACTAGTGCAGTCATAAATATTTTACAAGACAGTGTATCCACCGTCAATGATGATGTCGGAACCAGTACAGAAAGCGCTGGCCTCGGAAGCAAGCCAGATGCAGGCACCAGACAGCTCGTCGGGGTCTCCCAGTCGTCCCAGAGGCGTGCGGTCGCGCCACTCGTTAAACAGCGTGGTGTAGGACCGGTTGAGGGCAGTGTCCATGTACCCGGGAGAGATGGCGTTGCAGCGGATCCTGTGCACCGCCCATTCGGCAGCAAGCGACTTCATGAGGTGCTTGACAGCGGCCTTGGACGCGTTGTAGGCCGACTGGGGCTGAGGCCAGTTGACAATGGACCCCGACATGGACGCAATGAACACCACCGAGCCGCCAGTCCCCTGAGCAATCATATGCTTGGCAGCAGCCTGGGTGACCAGGAAAGACCCATTAAGGTTGATGTCGATGACTCGGCGGAACTTCTCAGGCGGGTAGTCCTCGGCGTGCACGAGGTCGGCTACTCCTGCAGAATTGACCACCACGTCAATGGACCCAAGGTCGCGCACAATGGAGTCCATGATATCAGACACGGAATGCTCGTCTCGCACGTCGACCTTGTAAAACTGGGCCTGGACTCCGTAGGCGGTGTGCAGTTTCTGAACTGCGTCCATGCCAAGATCGGTCTGGACGTCGAGAATGGCAATGCCCTTGAGTCCGACGGAGCAGAGGCCCTCTGCCATGGAGAATCCAAGTCCCCTGGCACCACCAGTGACCACCGCAACCTTACCATCGAGGCGGAACTTGGCCAGGAAGTTCTTCGCAACAAATGGTACGTCTGGCACAGACGCATTGGCGGCTGCGATATCGGCAGCGGATGGAGGCGGAGGCACAATGGCACTCCTGGCAGCATTGTTGTTGTGGTCGGTCATCGTGGAGATTAATGAGCAATTTCAAGCAATAAAAAAACGGGGGTGTCGAGGAAGCTGTTGGAGACAAGAAGGATGGATGGACGGCTGGTCGCAATATAACAAGGCTGTATATGTACTAATCACTGAGGCGGATATGCTATAAGCGGGGGGGAGGCAAGCCACTAAAATAGAAAAAAACCTTCCCAAATCCACCAGCACCGGAATACAACAGCAGGAGAGACGAAAATATTTGGCGGGGCAACAGTATTTATACTCGAAGCAGGCTAAATTTCTTTTCTTTTGGCAGCCACTCGACGTTTTTTTCCCCGGCCCGCGCTGATGGCATGCCCGGTGCGGACGCACTGGATTGCCAGCTCGAGGTGTGCTGCACGGTTCTTATGACCGACCACGCGCAACTGCCCATCCCCCTCGGCAACATACGATCCGAGAAGCGACCGGATATTATTTACGAGCACCCAGCTGGCTACAAAACAGCAATGATTTACGTTGCGACTTTTTGCGCACTTTTCTCTCGCTTTGTTGCTTTTGTTCTATTTAAAAAGATTTCCTTCCCTCCCTGCCATTCTCTGTGGGGTACAACCGGTTGGATTGCTGGACTGGCGACAGGGTTGGGCGTTCAGGGGCATCATGCGGAACAGTATCCGAATTGGGCTCAATCGTCGACTATCATTCGGGTCCCACATGTCGTGTCTGGCAAACTACGAGCCACGCTGGCAGCACTCTGAGTGGTTTGTGAGGGGCGGACTCTGCGATGAGTGACATTTTTCTAATGAATTGAGTCGGACCAGACTTTTTTTTTTGGCCAGCGGCCGTCGCCAGTTCTGTAAACATTGAAGCACGCCAAAAACGATGCAGCCTCAAACTGGCAATCTGACCGACCGGATAAATAAGTGTGGGGTCGCAGGCCCCATTCCAGGTAGCCCTAAAAACAACCGCCTAGCTGGTAAAAGTGCCCCCAATTTGCAGCCATTGTGCTCCCCCTTCAAGGCCAGACATCCGTCAGTCCGTCTGGCACCTCCGCACCCTAACCGAATAGCAGCTGAATATCTTTGCCAATCCGGACGGCTGCCATACTGGATTCGGCAGTTCTACTGGTTGGTTTAGCCTCTGTCAACGTCACCACTGCTAGTTCGGGCAGGCTGCATATCAGTTTATCCGAACTGTGCAGATGCAAATCTCTGCTTCCGCTATGACAAAATAGTGCGCATTGCAAAACTAGCCAATTACGTGTATTAGCTCTGTGCCGTTTGATCGCATCTATCGCTTTGTGTGTGAATCGGCGCGCGCCATTGTTATGGAACTGCTGCTGCGTTTGATGACATCTGCCGCGCTAGCTCTGTATGGTCTAGAACTTTCATCATTATGGCGCGGCTGTCAAACACTCTCAGAGTGACATCAACTGCGTGATGAGTGGGGCGAGTTGTACAGTATTCTGTTGTGTTGAAGAGCGATCTTACCGTACAATTCAGACATTCTGCGACTCAGATATCAATATAAATGCCTGTCCATGTGAGTTTCTTTCTATACAGCGTTGTGGTCAGTTTAGGCTTTAGGCTTTTAGGACGACTGACCTTCCTGATAGTGGGATAGGGAAATGGCAGTCTAGAACAGTGCGAGCAGTAGGTTCTGCTACAGTACGGCTGATCGTGCTAGCAATGTGGCAGAGGTCAATGAATATACGAGTATTTAAATGAGCGGTAAAACTGTAGTATATATCGTTTTCGCAGTTTAAAATAGGCAATTTTAGTCTGTGAGCGATCATTTAATCGCTTACAGTTGATCCGCTTATTGGACGTATTGAAATTTGCTCGTCATTATTTCTCTATCCTTTGTACTCCACCATACCTGTTCATTGTTTCATCTCTCATGCAGTGTTTTATTGTTAACATATGTTACCTTTGGTTGTGATGTTTCTGGTAGCAGTTTATCGTACTTTTGGTATTGCCTGTGTGATCCATGCTATCTATTCGCGGCCTATCAGGTTTATGTCATTCGATGTAGTTTCTAAGTCTGCACGTTTTCGCCTATCAGTCTCCCTATCGCTCTGCTTATCGTTCTGCAGCTATCAGTGTGATTGCCAAATCAATGCGGAAGTATCCGGTCGGCGTATGTCCGATGGCACTCGTCCGTCATCTTCGGTTGTGTCCCATCAAGATTCCCGCGGCCACTCGCAGCTGTCGATGCATATAGTGTGCTCACCGCCAAATCAGGCCGAACCCTGTTCCGTCGGTAGACCGTCGGTTCCCGAGGGTATTCTGGGGCGATCTGACATGTTATATAGTAGAAGGGCAGCTCGTCGAAGGCTATCTATTTTGAATAGACTCCAGACTATATTTTACGATAAAAGATCACTATGGTTAGCCTGACTTCAACATCACATCACGGGTGGACTATTGAGCAATGGGTCGAATATCAGCGCGAATCTGCGGACGGGCTCCAGAACCTCATCGACCTTGTGGGGTCGTATGACAAGACTAGCCCGGATTTCATCAGCATCGCATCTGTGGATCAGCTCAAAAACCAGTGGGATAACCTCTATTCTAAAGTATGTTAGTCATTACAGTATTGCATTTGTCATGATACTGCTGCTTTCGGGATCATTCTCAATCATGCAGTGCAGTGCTAACAGCAGGATCTGCCCCTGTACGGAGTGCCGTTTGCTGTCAAAGACAATATCGATGTCAAGGACTTTTCCACTACCGCTGCGTGCCCTGCATTCAAGTACACTGCAACTGAAGATGCGGTCATTGTGTCGCTGCTCAAGAAGGCAGGCGCAATTGTAATTGGGAAAACCAATTTGGATCAGTTTGCAACCGGTTTGGTGGGCACTCGGAGCCCCTATGGAAAGCCCACATCAACTTTTTCTAGTCTGCACGTCTCGGGAGGATCTAGCTCAGGTTCTGCCGTATCAGTATCAAAGGGTTTAGCAGCGTTTTCGCTGGGAACAGATACCGCCGGTTCGGGACGAGTTCCTGCTGCTCTCAACAATCTCATAGGGCTCAAGCCCACGGTAGGAGCGTTTTCGGCATCGGGAGTGGTCCCAGCATGTAAGTCGCTAGATTGCGTGTCTATTTTTGCCCTCAGCTTGAAGGACGCTCAGCTGGTATTCTCTATAGCTGCTCAGTATGACCAAAAATATGGCTACTCGCGAAAACTGCCAACCAACATGCTCAAGTCGTTTGGTGATCGTCCCAAAATGGCAGTGCCAAGCAACCTGCGGTGGTTTGACGACAAGCAGAATCCGATTGTATTTGGCGAGGCAATTGCTAAATTCAAGGCTGTCGGAGTCGATGTCGTGCCTGTCGACTTCAGTGTTTTGTACAAGCTTGCTGACCTGCTCTATGAGGGTCCCTGGGTGGCTGAACGGTACTCTGCTTTGCGCGAATACATGAAGACGCCGGAAAAAATGGATCCCACTGTATACGGAATCGTGAAAAAGGCAGAGAATTATAGTGCTGCTGATTTCTTTGACTACGAGTACACCAGAATGGATATCCTAAAAGAGATTGAGGCCGAATTTAGCCAGTATGATGGTTTCATTGTCCCAACGTGTCCTCTTAACCCGACTCTGGAACAGGTTGCTGCTGAACCAGTAGCTGTCAATTCGAGACAGGGCACCTATACCAATTTCGTGAATCTCGCCGATATGAGCGCCTTGTCGATTCCGGCTGGATTCAGAGCCGACGGGCTTCCTACAGGTGTCACACTTATTTCCAAGAGCTTTCATGACTACGCACTGCTGGATCTTGCCCAGCGGTTCTTGACAAGTGCCTTTCCGAACAGATTGTTGGGAAATTCCGGCAAATATGCTGATGCTGGCACTGACATACTTCACGCTTTGTAGTTATCTATGTCCAGCATATTTGAGGACCCATTTTTTTTTTTATTTGTGACGTCTAAACTAAGTTAATGCATCAAATTTTAGTTATTTCAGTTAAATGTACAGTTTTTTTTTCTCATCATATATATACAGTTCTGCTTTTTAGTAAACAACTTCAGCCAATGTTGGGACTCGCTGCTGCAGATTCTGCTATCAAAGCTCTGACAGCTTCTGCTTTACTGAATGCATCCATCTCATCGACTATTTCGTCAAATGCCTCTCCCTTGAATATGTCTTCCAGCTTGTACGAACTATACCCGCACCTGTGGTCCGTCACTCTGTTTTGTGGAAAGTTATAAGTACGAATCTTGTCGGATCGCAGGGTCGTGGTGACCTGTGATGTCCTTTTACTCCGTTCCTCCGCTACCTTCTGCTGGCGCTCCTTTTCTGCCAGCCGAGCTCGTAAAATCGTAAATGCCTTTGCCTTATTTTTGTGCTGCGAACGCTCATCCTGAATCACTACGACCAGTCCTGTAGGAATATGGGTTAGCCGGACCGCAGAATCTGTGGTATTCACATGCTGCCCGCCAGATCCACTGGCCCTCATGACATCTATCCGCACCTCATTTGGACCAAAGCTGCGCTCTGCCTCTTCGCCAGACTTGGACTCATCGGCACCAGGCTCCTGTACTTCATTTGGCAGCACAACAACCGCTGCTGTCGAAGTATGCACCCGACCTTTGGTCTCTGTCTCTGGAATCCGCTGAACCCGGTGTACGCCACCTTCGTATTGTAATCTCTCATATGCTCCTTCGTGGTTTATACTGAAAATGGCCTCTACAATGCCGTTTCCGGCTGGGGTCCTCGAGATCGACACTATGCGATGATCCCAGCGCTTTTTCAAGGCATAGTTTTGATACAAGTTAAGCAAATCATTAGCAAATATCGCTGCTTCGCTTCCTCCTACTCCTGGACGTAATTCCAGAAGACATGCCTTGTCAACGAAAGGATTCGTGGGAACAAGCTTAGACTGAAGCTGGCCAGCCAATGACTGGATCTGCTCTTGATGCTCCTCTATCTCCGCTTCCGCTTCTGCTTTTAGTGCAGGATCTTTGACCAGCAGCTGAAGTTCATTGTAATTTTCTTCAGCATCTCTGTACTGGTCAAATAACTCAACTATATGGCCCAGTCTAGAAAACTTGGTAGCTTTAGTTTTGTCGAACGATTCACCACTAGATATATCTCGTGATAGATTTTCGTATTCCTCCCTCATCTGCTTCGCTCTCTGGAATAGCAGAGGATGTAATGGCTCAACCCCACTGCTATAGCGCCTGCTACAGATCCATGAGAATCCCCCAAGCCTTTGCAGTCGGATCATACAGTAGAAATTTCCAGGGTTACGAGGATCATGTATATCAGAATAACAGTGGTGGGGCATAAATATATATCGTGCTTGCAGTGGAGTCAGCCCCGCATTCACACTGAAGTTCATGCTAAATGGACTGGCGACAGAACTATATGGAGGCTCTCAGGCATCGAGACGCTCGAGAAACCCAGTATGATAGCTGGATTCGACCCTGTAGGTACCCATTTTTCCATCTCAGCTTCTAATTGCAGTTGAAGCGGCAGCTGCCCAAGCGCTGGCTGAATCCCAAGCTGCCGCAAAGGTTGTTACCGACCCAGAGAAACAGCTCGCTCAGCTGTACAGCAAGGTATCATTGCAAGAGGATATTCTGAGCTCTGCTAAAAGTGAACTCGAATCACTACGCAGTCAAGTATCGAAATTGACTGAGGAGTATGCTATCCAGCCGTCTATTGAGTTGGCTAACGCAGCCTTAAAACAGCTACTGAGACTTCGCAGAAGTACAAGGACAGAGCCCAGTTCATCACGACCGACGTCCAGCATTTACAAGACGAGCTTCTTGCGGCACAGATTCAATTAAATATCAGCGATGATCGGATCGAAAGACTGGAGCAGGAGAACAAAGGTCTCATTGACAGATGGATGGCAAAAGTGGAGGGAGAAGCGAACAAACTAAATGACGCAAATGCATTTCTAGCCAGGTATGATACAGATTATACAGTATATATGGGGGTTCTAACATAGCCTTGAGAGAGTTCGCAAGTCGTCCAGCCCATAATATATACATATATATATGTGTGTGTGTGTGTGTGTGTGTGTGTGTGTGTGTGTGTGTGTGTGTGTGCGTGAGTGCGTGAGTGCGTGAGTGTTAATATGAGTCTGGTTTGTGTGACTATCTCAAAAACGCCAGTCGGGACCGGTCGACCGTCGATACATAGTACGTACCCGCTGCGGTTGTCCAACTAACACAGTCTGTTCCAAAGGACTTTGTTTCGACTCTGAGAATATTCACGGGCGACTCCATGTTATGTTCGGATATAACATGGCCTGGCGGCACAAATGACCGTAACGAAACAATTTGGCATCCATCCTTGAGATCGAGAAACATATCAACAAGATGCCCGTTAAGTTGAGCATCAAATGCATAGTTATTGACAAGGACAACATCAGCACCCCGGAGCACCTTTTGGATCTCGTCATCATGAACGAAATTGCTGGCTCGCAAGTTGACTGATCCGGTCTTGACTCGATACTTTGCGACCCGCGCCTCGAGCTCTGTCTGTTGAGACAGAGCCATTTCCGACGCAGTGGCCATGATCTCGCATCCCCAGCTCTCGCAGCCTATTTCCAGTGCTGCTTGTAAAACACAGTTGCCTACTCCAGACCCGAGATCAACAAAAACCTGGTCGGTCTGTATCTTTGTATCTTTAAATAATTGGGTAACGAATTTCGGCAAAAGCTCTCCATACACATTGTTGGAGAAAGCCTTGTAATCTCGAAGCTCATTGACCCGTCCTGAAACCACTCGTCTGTATACTTGGTTGAGGATCTCGTAAACAAATTGCAGAGGTAGTCTATCAAGAGAGCGGATAGTATTTTCAAGCAGACCACTAGTACGGGCTCCGACCATCGTCTGATTGTACTCGTCAATAGCCTCTCTATACTTTGAGGCGTCTTTGCTCTTGATTGCTCGTCTCAACCGTCGAACAATACAGTCCTGCATTGAAGGATGCTTGATCCGATATCCGATGTCTTTACTAACAAATGTCGACGCGATCAAGTCTAACACTGTGTCAACCTCTGCTAATGGATCTGCTTCATCTGCCTTTCCAGGAAATACAGTCTTGTACCGCTCTGACCCGAATGGAAGCTCTATACTGAACTCAAATACAGGTTCGAATACTGGCTTATAAACGGCAGTCGAATTGGTTACAAGATCAGCCATGTGAATAATATCAGTCCCCTGTGAATCCACGCGACTCAAAAAGACTACCCTGTCGCTTTTTTGACCTGGATCGTCATTATCCTCTGCTAGCGACTGGCTGGCTGACAGTTTACGGATATTATTATCCCAATCATCGTCGCTACTGCTAGTGCTGCTGCTGGTGCTGGTGCTACCTTTACGGGGCCTGTCTCTGTCGCTACCGCTACCAGTTTGACTATTGGCAGCCAGAGGAGATGCTGATCTGGAAGCCCTTAAAGCTGACTTCTTTACAACTTTTCTTCTCAATTGATCTTTTTTGGGCCGTTTCGGAGCATTCTTGTTGGGTACTGGCCGTCGCTGTGCTGCTGCTGCTGCTGCTGTTGCTTTTACGAGCTTTTTATCTGGGGTAGGTTTAGTCACTGGTGAGCCAGCTGGCTCGCTGCCTTCACGCTTCTCTGTGTAGATCTTTGCGGGAACCTTTGCATTCTGAGGGTGGTTCTTATTGCTTTGGCCAGAAGCCTGGCTTAGCAGATCAAAAAACATGCTAGTTCATGCCAATGTGCAGTGCAACCTGCAACTTCACAACTAACAGACCACTTTAGTTGCAGCCAAGACCGAACCCTTGATATGGATGAAGGCATTCAATGGTGATGAGCAGCGGGAATAATTGGCGGAAATGGATAGCCATATGGCTTGTGGCTATCGCTATACGGACGATAAACGCATTTTGTATAAAGACGTTCTTTCAGCCTGATGAGTTTTGGCAATCTCTTGAGCCTGCTCACATTGCTGTGTATGGCTACGGGTACCAAACATGGGAATGGCACCAGCGACTTCGCAGTGCTGCTCACCCATTGGTGTACGCTGGCCTCTTCAAACTGAGTCAGCTATTTAATGTCAATCATATTGTTGTGACTAAACTGTTTCAGGGCTTTGTGTCGGCATGGGCAGATGTTTTCCTCTACAAGCTCGCGCTTCGTGTCCTAGGTAGCAACGGTGCCGAATGGGCATTCTATGCCAGTTTGGGGTCTGCATTTAATTGGTTTTGCCTGACACGGACGTTCAGCAACTCGCTTGAGATGGTTTTGACCACTATAGCTTTAGCATACTGGCCCTGGAAGCAGCCAGTGTCGGTAGGGCGGTTTATCTCGAGCCTGAGTGTCGCCTCAATTGCTTGTATCTTCAGACCAACCAATGCGGTGATATGGCTATTTCTGGCATCTAATTTGATTGCAAGAACAAGAAACCTGTACCTCGTTGCCATTGGCTTGGGAGTCATGGTGGCGTCTCTTGGTTTCAATGTGCTTGTTGACTGGCTCTACTTCGGAGAAATTGTATTTCCTCTCGTCAAGTTCATCAAGTTCAATGTTGTACAATCTTTGTCGCACTTCTATGGGGTATCTCCATGGCATTATTACTTGAGCCAAGGTCTGCCTCTGCTATTGATTGGATACTTTCCATTGTTTATTCTGGGACTTTACAGATCACCACTTTCAATAATCAGTCTACTCGTGGGGTTTGTGGTTTTTGTTTATTCTCTACTGGGCCACAAGGAGGTGCGATTTATATACCCGCTCATGCCCCTGCTTCACATACTGTGTGTTCGAGGACTATTATGGTTTGATCCCGCGGTGCGCAAGAAATGCATGTTGCTTCTAACACTCATAAACTTGCCGTTTGCCTACTATTTTACAACCTATCACCAAAGGGGTGTGATGGATGTTGTTGATTATCTTGGGAACCAGCAAGACCTGGGCAGTGTTGGGTTCTTGATGCCATGTCATTCGACACCCTGGCAAAGCAATTTACACCGTCCGGATGTAGATGCATGGTTCTTGACCTGTGAGCCACCCTTAGGGCTGACTGGCAGTGAATTGGAAGAATACTTGGATGAGGCCGATCAGTTCTATGCGGATCCTGCGTTGTTTTTGAATACGCGCTTCCCATCGACTGTTTCGTGGCCAGATTACTTGGTATTTTTTGAAGCACTAGAGCCTTTCATGGAACGCTACTTTTTCGATGGCTCCTTGTACAAAGAGGTAGGTCGCTTTTGGCAACTTTTGTAAGAACATTTACTGACGGCAGCACCGAAGGATATTCAATACCCATTTGCATGACGACTGGCGTAGAGTGGGTGATGTTATTATTTGGAAAAAATACATATAACCTCACGCGTTGGGCTTGACAGGTGTATAGTTAAGATCTTCATCATCGCCGCTGTCCTCGGCGAGCGTAAACAACTCTTTTGTAGCACCTGACTCTGTGAGATCTATTGCTTTTGCCAGAGGTTCTTCTGCTGTCTGTTTCGGCTCCACCTCTGTAGCTGTAGCCTGAATTTCTGTAGCTGTAACCTGCACCGTTGTAGCAGTGGTTTTGGCGGTTTCGGTGATTTTCTCTGCGAGTTCCTCCGTGAGTTGAAGTCCATCTCGTGAGGTTGGCTCATGCGATTGGGTCAAGATTGTAGTAGTTTCGCTCGCTGTTGCTATATGTGTCTTTGACTTGCTAAGTGAGTGCTGTATGGAAGCTATCTTGGTGTCGTCCAGCGACCAGTCGATTATGCTTTCGGGCCCGTACTTCTGCTGAAGCCACTCGTTTGCCTTCAAAAAGTGCTGGCAGGTGAAAAAACCACGGGATGCAGACAGCGGACTGGGATGCACCGATTTCAGGATACAATGTTGAGACCCTGGCCTGATTTTGTCGACTCTTTTGGCAGCAGGGGTTCCCCACACCATGAAGCAGATACCCGTACGCTTAGCTTCCAACGCTGCTACCAACACTTTCTCAGTAAATGTTTCCCAGCCTTTGCCAGCATGAGAGTTTGCGTTGTGCGCCTGGACAGTTAAGCATGCGTTGAGCATCAGTACGCCACGGCTCGCCCACGGAGTAAGCAGTCCAGTTGCTGGAACCTTGAAATCGGGGTAGCAGTTGACCAAGCACTTGAACATATTTTGAAGCGACGGAGGAGGTCGCGTAGGTGGATTCACCGAGAATGCCAGTCCGTGAGCCTGGTTGTGGTTGTGATAGGGATCCTGTCCGAGAATCACCACTTTGACGTTGTCCAGTGGGGTCAGTCGAGACCAGGAGTAGATGTCTCGCAGGGGAGGGAATACTGTCTTGCCCTTTTGGAGCTCCGAGTTGAGGAACGTCTTGAGGTCGAGAAAGTATGGCTTTGTGAGCTCATCGTGAAGAGCGGCCAGCCACGACTCGTCGAGAGTAGTGATTTCCAGCTCCAGCAGCTGGCGCTGGGCAGTAGTCAAGCTGTCGACCCATTTTTGCTTGTCGAAGGGCTTTTTCACAGTGGGAATGGTAGTGGCAGTGGTGTGAGAGGAGGCCAGCTTTGATACTTTGGCTGAGGGCTGGAAAAACGACGAGATTTTGCGCGTCGACGCGTCCAGTTCTCGCTTGGCTGTTTTGGTGACCATGGAGATGCACGTCTGAATGAGATGCAAGACGTAAGATGGTCGCGTCGAGTTAATTTAGTTGTATGTGGTAATGAGGTGCAGGGCGGCTACCCGCGGCCAGAGCTGTCTCCGACTATCACAGCACTAGTGAATGATCATCGTCTTGGAATATATGAGTGTTACTAGTAGAACATCAACTGTCAAATAACGTGGTTTTTTTTCAGAGTATCACATGTTGCACCTGGATAGCGTCTGGCATTGTAGTTTTCAGCTCTTCTAAAACGCATTAGTATAAGTTTTAGTAAGGATTGACACCTCACAATGCCTATATCAGAAAGAAGAGACTATCGCTCCATAATTCCTATACTCTTTGGTCATAATTATCTGGAATTTACCTTATTTCATGCTTTCTTCCGGCTTCTAGAAACTAATTTCGATAGCACTCTCCCATAGCAGTTAGCACGGCTGAATTAACCCATTTTAGGATACTCATCCAACTATCAAAAAACCTTATTTCTCAGCTAGTTTTTTGTCAAATTTCCATTTTGCAGGCTTATCAATATCCTCTGGTCAGATTTCATTTGTTCGGTATTTATTATACGAATAATATCTTTAAAATGCATTTATTTTGTTGCGTTATTGATAGCAGCACGGCTGAATAAACCCATTATTGGAAATAATAATGTCGATCATCTAAATTAAATGAGAAAATTTCTTTCTCAGCCAGATTTTTATAAAACTTCGATTTTGCAAGCTTAAAACATTCTTCATGTCTGACTGGATTCTTCCAATAATTATAAGTCAAATAATATCGTAAAACTATATCGATTACGTTACGATGTTGTTTCTCGCACGGCTGAATTAACCCATTTTCGGTAATGATCTGCGGGTTTTGGCCAAAGTTCTATGTTTTTTTGCAAAAAGTTCCATTTTTTCGAAAAAGTCTGGTTTTCAGGCTTTTTCGCATTTCGCACGGCTGATTTGTCCATTTTGGGAAATTTAGTTGCCTATTATGGTCGTTGGCTAAATCCTTAAGCTAGGATTGTCAGTAATAACCCGACTTCTGCGACTCCGTCGCGCTGTGGCAACTGCTGCGCAGTTGAGGATGAACACCCCGTACTACTAAACCGGCTGAAATCCATTGTCGAACCGCTTTGTCAGAGTCTACACTCAACTGCGCAGCAGTTGCCACAGCGCGACGGAGTCGCAAAGACAACTATTGCAGTGTATTTAATAAGCATGTAGACAATACAGGTGTAACAAAATGCAAGATTCGTATTTACAATGCAGCTAGAACGCCCATCGGTCGTCGCTGTCGGTACGTACTGAGAGACCTTCGAGAAGAGCCACCGAGTCCTTTCTGGGGAGCAGCAGTTCGGCAGAGTTGGAATGAGACTTGATGGCAGACAAGAAGCTGGCAGCAGACTGGTGGTCGGCAAGTCGCATGCACGCGTCGAAGCAGCCGACCAGGCAGTTGGGGTCATCTGCTTTGGCGCCCAGCTGGAACCACTCGAGCGCCAGGTCTGGTTGGTTGTAGTAGTTGAGCAGCAGGAATCCCAGCGGAGCCACCGCCTCTCTTAGACCGCTGGCGGCTGCCTTTTCGAGATGGAATCGGTATGCAGCGCGGTTGGCCTCGAGGGTGTGTGCGAGATAGTAGTGGCAGTCGGCGACCTGCTTGTGGTCGTTGGCTCTGTCTATGGCAGACGATAGGTGCTTCTGTGCGCTGGGCAGGTCTTTGGCGGTGAAGGCGATGACGCCAAGATTTCGCAGGCACTCGACATGTAGTGCGTTGTCGGAGTCGATGCCGTTGTCGACCGCCAAGCTATAAAAGGAGGCGGCTTTCTGGGGGTGGCCCATTCTGTAGGCGAGATCGCCAGCCACTTTGAACGCGAGCGGGAACTTCCTGTCCATGAGTCCTCGCAGCAGCCTGTTGGCATGGGCTCGGTCGTCGGCGGGCGCAGTGCCGTCGGACAGAGTGTTGAAACACAGGACGGCAATTGCTGACGGGTCGCCGCGCTCTGCTGCGTGCTCGACGATGTTGTTCTCGATGGCGAGGGTCTCTTTCGACAGCTGGCCAGTGCGCTTGCGGTGGGTCTCGAGGATCCGCTTGAGGGTCATGAGCTGCTGTGGGCTGACGTCGGAAACGTGGTCGTACGACTCGGTTTTGCACGCATCGAGGATCTGGACGACCCTCGCGTACGACAGCGGCACTTTGTTCTCGAACAGGTAGCGCCTGAGAGCCGACCTCGGCGGCACCAGCAGTCGTGCGGTCGGCTTCATTAGGTCTCGTTCAGTTCTGACGGCTTGTTGCTGGCTCAGACCATCTGTCGTGTTGTGCTGTATATCAGCGTGATGGAATCTGGACTGGGTGTTTTATTTTTAGTTAACTGATTGTCGGGTGTGCTTCGCTACTGCTTATAAGCGCTGCGCGGCCAGTAGTGTTGTAGTCAGATTAAAATGCGATGACTACATAGGCCGCACAGAGTCCACGACCAACTGCGTAGCAGTTGAGGTAGGGACACTGCAACGGGTGCTATACGGAAGGCTGGAGCTTCGTCTGGCAGCCTCTGCCGAACTACGTCACACACGAGAGCCGCTGTCCAGCCGTTGAACCCTAACAGCGCGCATCTGCAGCGTGACAGATGGGCATGGACCAGGCCCGATGGCGGACGGCAGCACAGAGCCAGAGCAGCCGTCGACCACCCGGAGTCCGCCAGACGGGCTGCTCGCAACAGTAGACGATAGGGAGTCGTGGCGCCACGGCATTGACTGGCTGGACTCAGCCGGAGGCGTCGTTTTGGCAGCCGGGGCGCCCGCCGCTGCCGTTACCCCAGAGGTGCAGCCTAGCCGGGCGGTGGCAGACTCTGCATGCACCAGCGCCCATACGAAACGAGCAGCACTGGAAGCTGCTAGGAACTGCTAGGCGGTACAGCAGCCGATTCGGACGGCATGGCCCTAAAATAGACAACCGCGCAGCGACACAACACGCAGAACACACAATGGGCGTAGCAGCGGGTTTGTCGGTGCCCTCGCAATACCGACCGACTCCAACACGCTTCAGAGCCCAAAAAAGGCACCGAGTAGCAGTTCCAAATCGCAGTACCTGCCAAATCAATAGCCCAACCACATTTCGGGGCCCCTAGCGGAATACCCAGTCGGGACGCCGCCAGTTGCTCAGAAGCGCCAGGCCCCACCGGTGGACACGGGAGGCAGCCCAGCTGCGCATTTATTGGTACTCCAGTTTGGATGCGCGCCTGCAGCTGCCACACACATCGACGGCACATGCCGGTCATCAAACGGTGTTTCAACCGGGCCAACTAAGCAACCTGCCTGCCACTCGTGTTGTTTCCAGCATGGTTCAAAACGTTGCTTGCTGGCGTTCAGCTGGGCCTGTTGGCAGTGGCTATACCAGATACATGGCGACATGACTACGACATGACTACAGGAGCCTCTGAGCACCACACTACATACATGCCTAGGGCTGCACGAGCTGCACGACCACCCACACCACATACCATATAACGAGGGGAATTTCGGTTCGTCGTCAGGCATTAATCGTGCCACCAGATCCGACACTGAAGACGTCGACCTCTCTTCCTGGACTCAGATCGACCAACTCAACCAGCTCGACCAGCTCGACTCAAACCACAGCGATCCTCGACAGCCGGCGTGGAGCTGCACCACAAACAGCGCAGCACAACAGCACAACAACCACCAGCTGCACCCAGGAAGCAAAACAACCATCCAAAGAGCAAAACAACCGCCCAAAGAGTAAGACAACCGCCCAAAGAGTAAAACAACCGCCAAAGAGCACAACCACCCCAATGAGCAAGACAACCACTACAAAGAGCGCTACAAAGGACTACAAAGGACTACAAAGCACGGCAAACCAGGTCAATGCACTACTAACACTACTACACTACAACAGCACCACAAACGACGACGCAAACACCGCACCAAAACAGCCAAAACAGCCACAACAACTCGCGCACAGCGCCTGCTGTCGTACAATTAAGGTATGCTAGCGGATGCTAAGGTATGCGCTGCCCAGACCTGGCCCTTGTGTGTAAGGTTGTGGTTGCTTTTTCCGCAGACGCATGCCGCCTGTCAGCAACCACCAGCCGGGCAACCGTATATAACTGCCCCGTGGAGCTGCTCGGCCAGCGCAGTTCGCCTCCGCCATTCCAACACCAGCAGCCATTCGCAGTGGCTCGGCGCTGTCCACACACTTACAATCGAGACGAGCGTCGAGTCGAGGAAGTCCACGGAGCCCAGCGAGGGGCTCACGCAGCGAGGGGCTGACGGGGTGTGGCGCTCTCCACTTAATTTAGCGCTGCAGGCCAACCCCTACCGCGGCGCTGGCCCGTCCGAGATGCTACGACTATCAGGACCGATGGCCACCATGGCGGTGGCAGGCGCCTAGTTCCGGCGTGCGTCGCGACCCCACCGCACGAGGCCTCCCCAGCGCGCCCAGCGCTTTTTGCCAGCAACCGGCGCGCGTTCCTGCTACGCCAGCCTGCCACGAGCCCTCGCGAGCTGCCATGCTGGGGATTACCGCCTGGTCTGGCGCCTACGCCGCCGGAAGCCCGCCGCCTCGCCTCACCCAGCTTCCTTCCCGCAAGTTTGACACTACGCCAGCTCTCCCACACAGGACGTGACCCCCCCCATCCGTCCCCTCCGGTTGTCGTGCGAATCCTACGCGACCGCGCCAGCTGCCCACAGGTGTCCCCCAAAAATACCCACCCGCAGGTCTCGGTGCAGGTGGACCCCGGATTAATTATTTGCGCACCCCCGCTGGCGGCACCTGCCCACCACCCCTCCGTGCCGTCACCATGAACCCGCAGTCGGTGGGCCCTGGCGGGTCCCCCGTGTCGTTCATGGCCGCCAGCTTTGCGCAGCCGCCCGACATGGCGCTGCCGACGTCCAAGGAGGAGCTCCAGAAGGTGATACTGGTAAGTAGACGGTCCCTCCAACTGCGCAGCAGTTGCTCCAGCGCGACGGAGTCGCAAGATAACAATTCCAATGACAATGACAATGACAATGACAATGACAACCACAATTCCAACCACAATTCCAACCACAATTCCAACCACAATTATCTTGCGACTCCGTCGCGCTGAGGCAACTGCTGCGCAGTTGGGCGCGGATTCTGGCAGAGCTAACACAGCGGTGGCAGGGCATCCGGTCTCGCCTGGGCGACGCGGCCCAGCAGAACCCCGAGTTCGTAGAGCTGTCGAAGATCCTGCGCACCGTGACGAGCCGGCAGCAGGACCTCCAGAAACAGAAGCTGATGGTGCAGCAGCAGCAGCTCCAGCACGCGCATCCCCAGCACCCGCAATTGCAGCAGCAGCAGCTCCAACAGCAGCTACCCCAACAGCTGCTCCAGCAGATGCAGCCCCAGCACCAGCACCAGCACCAACAGCAACAACAGCATCAGCAACAGCATCAGCAGCAGCAGCAGAACCAGCACCAGCCCCAGCCCCAGCAGCCGAACATGTCTCAGCCGAACATGTCTCAGCAGAACATGTCCCAGCAGGGCCAGCAGGGCCAGATGGGGTTCCAGAGGGCCAATGGAGCCGAGTTTCAGACCCAGTTCCGCGTCCAGAACAGCCATGGAGGCACGCCAGGCGCGCCAGGCGCTCAGGATACAGGCTCGCCACGGCCAGGCCAGGCAACGGGCGACTCGCCGTTCTCGCAGGACCAGCTCATGCTGCTCCGCAACCAGGTGATGGCGTTCCGCGCCATGATGAGCAACGTGGCGATCCCGCCGTTCGTGCAGCAGGCGCTCGCAGCAGGCGGACGTCCGTCACAGCAACAGCAGCATCCGCAGCAGCTTCAGCAGCAAATCCAGCAGCATCAGCAACACCAGCAGCATCCGCATCAGCCCCTCCAGTCGCACCAGCTCCAGCAGGCCCAGCAGGCCCAGTCGCCGCTCGTGGACCCCTCCATGACCCCGCAGTCGCTGGCAGTGAGTCCTGCAGTCGCCAGCCGCCAGCTGCCCCACCGGCCGTCTGCCGACCTCGGAGCCGAGCACGACCTGACAGGCAGCCTGGGAGGCAGTCCTGGACCAGGACAGGGGCCAGGCGCAATGGCGATGCTGCGCCAGAAATCGTCGCCTGGCTCGACATCCAACACGGGTCCTGGCACGCCTGCTCAGGGTCTGGCGCCTCCGCACACTCCCCCGCCGCCAATCGTGCAGCGGTTCGGTGTGTCGACGTTCGACGACCCCTACGCGACCTACGGAGCCCAGTCGGTGCCGTTTGACGAGTACGCGCGCCACCAGCCGCTATTTATTCCCAGCATGATGCCGCTCGGCCTCGACGCAGTGCAGATGAAGACGGAACGCGAAAAAGCCATCCGGAGATCCATCGATTCGCGAATCCGCGAGCTCGAAGACGCCGCTGGTAGTGGAGGTGATGACGAGTCGGTGGACAGGCGGGTCGAGCTACTGGCACTGCGACTGGTGGACTACCAGAAAGCAGTGCGAGGCGACCTGCTGGCCAGTGTGTACCATTTCAGCACAGTGGGCCTCGACGCGTCCAACAAGCTGCCGCTGTCGCGGGTCAAGAAACTGACGCTCGAGGAGGCCAAGGCGACCGAGCAGTTCAGCTTCCAGCAGCGCATCGAGCGCCAGCGCCGCGAGAACCAGAAACGGCTCGACTACATCAACAGCCTGTGCCACCACGCCAGCGAGGTGATGCAGCTGGCCAGCGCACGGCGGCTCCGCCAGCAGCGGTTCGCCAAAACGGTGGCGGCGTTCCACACCACCACCGAGCGCGAGGAACAGAAACGCATCGAGAAGACCGCCAAGCAGCGTCTGCAGGCACTGCGCGCCAATGACGAGGAGGCCTACATCAAGCTGCTCGACCAGACCAAGGACACCCGTATCACGCACCTGCTCAAACAGACCAACGCGTTTCTGTCGTCGCTGGCGGCTGCCGTCAAGACGCAGCAGCGTGAAGGTCGCGATATGGGCGTCGTCTCCAAGACTAGTGATGCTGAGGCAGGCCAAAACGGCGACGAAGATGAGGACGACGACGGAATGGACTACTACGCGGTGGCGCACCGGGTCCACGAGGAGGTGACGAAACAGCCGTCTATTCTCGTCGGCGGCACCCTCAAGGAGTACCAGATCAAGGGCCTGCAGTGGATGGTGTCGCTGTACAACAACAACCTGAACGGGATCCTCGCCGACGAGATGGGGCTCGGCAAGACCATCCAGTCCATCTCGCTCATCACGTACCTGATCGAGACCAAGAAAGTGGCAGGCCCCTTCCTGGTGATCGTGCCGCTGTCGACGCTCACCAACTGGAACCTCGAGTTCGAGAAGTGGGCGCCCACGGTGCGCAAGGTGGTGTACAAGGGCCCTCCTATGGCCCGCAAGGCCCAGCAGGCGACCATCCGATCCGGCGAGTTCCAGGTGCTGCTCACCACATACGAGTACATCATCAAAGACCGACCCATCCTGAGCCGGCTGAAATGGGCCCATATGATCATCGACGAGGGCCACCGTATGAAGAACAGCCAGTCGAAGCTGTCGTCGACGCTGACCCAGTACTACAGCACGCGGTACCGGCTGATTCTGACGGGCACCCCGCTGCAGAACAACCTGCCCGAGCTATGGGCGCTGCTCAACTTCGTGCTCCCCAAGATCTTCAACTCGGTCAAGTCGTTTGACGAGTGGTTCAACACGCCGTTCGCTAACACGGGCGGCCAGGACAAGATGGGCCTCAGCGAGGAGGAGACGCTGCTCATCATCCGCCGGCTCCACAAGGTGCTGCGGCCGTTCCTGCTGCGCCGGCTCAAGAAGGACGTCGAGAAGGACCTGCCCGACAAGGTCGAGAAGGTCATCAAGTGCAAGATGAGCGCGCTGCAGTCCAAGCTGTACGAGCAGATGATCAAGTACAAGGTGCTGTTTCTAGGCGAGAACGCGGTGGGCGCGTCCAGCAGCGGGCTCAAGGGCCTCAACAACCAGATCATGCAGCTCCGCAAGATCTGCAACCACCCGTTTGTGTTCGAGGAGGTCGAGAACCTCGTCAACCCCAATCGCGAGACCAACGACGACCTGTTCCGCACCGCCGGCAAGTTCGAGCTGCTCGACCGCATTCTCCCCAAGTTCAAGGCCACGGGCCACCGCGTGCTCATCTTCTTCCAGATGACGCAGATCATGGACATCATGGAGGACTACCTGCGCCTCCGAGGCATGCTGTACTTGAGGCTCGACGGAGGTACCAAGGCCGAGGACCGGTCCGACCTGCTCAAGAAGTTCAACGCGCCCGACTCGCCGTACTTTGCGTTTTTGCTTTCGACCCGCGCTGGTGGCCTGGGCCTCAATCTCCAGACCGCCGACACGGTGATTATTTATGATACCGACTGGAACCCCCACCAGGACCTCCAGGCCCAGGACCGGGCCCACCGCATTGGCCAGACCAAGGAGGTGCGCATTCTGCGACTCATCACCGAGGCGTCGGTCGAGGAGAACATTTTGGAGCGCGCCCATAAGAAGCTCGAGATCGACGGCAAGGTCATCCAGGCCGGCAAGTTCGACAACAAGTCGACCTCGGAGGAGCAGGAGGCGTTTCTGCGGTCGCTGCTCGAGGCCGAGGAGGCCAAGCGGTCCACCAAGGATGACGACGACGAGGAGATGGACGACGAGGAGCTCAACGAGGTGCTGGCCCGCAACGACGACGAGCGCGACGTGTTTCGCGACATCGACCGCCGCCGCAACCTCGAGTTTGGCAAGTCGGGCGCCAAGTCCCGGCTCATGACCGAGGACGAGCTGCCCGAAGTGTACAAGCAGGACATCGTGGCCCATATGAAGCCCGAGCCGATGGAGAACTACGGACGAGGCACCCGCGAGCGCAAAGTGCTGCACTACGACGACGGACTCACCGAAGAACAGTGGCTCGAGGCGGTCGACAACGACGAAGATACCATCGAGGAGGCCATTGAGCGCAAGCGCGTGCGCATGAACAAGCGCAAGCAGGGCAAAAACCGCAAGGACGGCTCCACCCCCGACTACGACGAGTCTCCACAGCAGCTGGCGGTGCCGTCGCCGCCTGTGGACTCGTCGACCAAACGCAAGCGAGGGCGAGTCCAGAAACGCGACACGCCGGTCCCGCTGGTGCCCGAAATCGACACTCCAGAGGCAGCAGCTGCTGCAGCAGTAGGTGTTGGCTACCAGCCACCGCGAAAGCGCGCCAAGGGTCGACCGCCAAAGGCCAAGGAAACGCTGTCGCACCAGGCACGGGCAGTTTTGACCACCCAGATGCAGGCCATTTACGACAGACTGCTCGAGGTCGAGGATACCGACGGCAGAAGGCGCATTGACTTGTTCCTGGAACGACCGTCCAAACGGCTGTATCCCGACTACTACGTACTGATCGAGAATCCGATAGCCTGTGACATGATCCTCAAGCGCATCAACGACAGCTGGTACCAGAACCTCAACCAGTTCAAGGCCGACTTCGAGCTCATGTTCAAGAACGCCAGGACCTACAACGAAGAGGGATCTTTCGTGGTCCAGGACGCCAATGCTCTGCAGGCAGTGCTCGAAGACATGTATTATCGGTATGCAGGCGACGATGCCAAGGATATGAAGGACGAAGACTCGCTGTCGGAACCCACGGGCGACAGCATCAGCCTCGCAGACCGCATGGATAAAGACGACGATGTTGACGATAGCTTGGTGGACGGCGACTCGGAACCCCACACTGCCGCCCCAAACAGTGCACACGTCAAGGATACAGACACGGTGGCCCACGAACCGCACCAGCTCGACATGAGCCACGGCTCGCTTGATCTGGATGCGTTCGATGCATTCCAAGATTACGGCCATGACTTTGATGATGCCAACTTATTAGACAGGCTCCAGTAGTGTACAGTAATTATGAAGTTATGACTGTAATCCGCGCTCAATATTTTTCTCTTGCGACTCCGCGAAAATGCAATTGTGTTGAAGCTAGCTTATCGAGATTGACATCATCGGGCGATCTTTTGACGTCTCGCGTAATTCAGCCGTGCGGCTGCAGCGACGTCTGCGGAGCACATACCCGTTTGGGAAAACAGTCACGATTTTTTCACTCTGCATATTTGGGCACGCAGCCCTTTCTTCGCAGTGCTACCTCGAAATTCTTATCCACTCTGTTGCAAGTAGTGTCATTCTATCACCTATAAAACAAAAAAATGGTAGGTCCTAAACGTCGCGACTCTGCTCTTCAGGACGCCTGGCGCAGCATGCTGTCAGTTTTGTTACCACGAAATGACCGGTCGGCCCTAGACAGTGCCAGTTAAGCTCTGTTCTTCGACAGGGGCTGGTCGCACTCGACCGCTGATAACAAGACTTGCGGGCAGCAGTGGCAACACGAGGAAAAAAAGCACTGCGATGTTGCCGAGGCGAAGTTTGGAGACATGGGAAGCCGGTTTTTGGAGAGTGCTAACAAAAGGTTTTGGCTCAGGATCTTCTTCACCCTTCTGCTCAGTCTGAGCTCCGAAAGCACAAGCTCAAGCAGCTGGTTGCTTCTCCTCGATCATTTTTCATGGACGTCAAGTGCCCAGGATGCCTCAACATCACCACCGTTTTCTCACACGCCCAGACTGTGGTGACCTGCGGATCCTGTGCTACAGTGCTGTGCCAGCCTTCTGGTGGCAAGGCCAGGCTCACTGAGGGATGCTCTTTCCGACGAAAGTAAGCGATGATGTAACATAATGTGGAAAAAAATCGTTGCATTGCATCATTGGAAAAAGTTTGTATGATCATTCATGACGTGATCTTCGGATCTACAAGTACAATAAATGGATAAAACTACTCTGTAGCGCCTAGCGCGGTATCATTTCTGTAGACTCGAGTAGTTCGTGTTGCATGAGAGCCCGCTCTGACTTGATGAATGGGATACATTTCCGATGATATATTACTGACAACCGTTAGCATGGTTTAATATAAACTTTTATAATATGTAGTTAACCGTTGAAATATAGTGTGTTACGTCGGTGCGCATCTCAAGTAGTATATTTCCTCAATAATAATTTATGAATATATGCAGCTAGTGCATGCCTAGACAAGGCATGCCTTCTGCAATGGCCACCTATTTGGTGTCGGTAACTGCCGAGTCGCCAAGCTCAAGATCAAGAGCATGGTAGCTGAAGTCGTCTCGTCGCCGAATGGCCACGACCAGTTCCCTGATCATGGCACCAAAGTATACAATACTCTCGACAAATCGAACGATGATAAACGGAGTCATCTTCCTGGCGACGGCAACCACGATTGCGGTTTCCGGCTTCAACAGGTTCCTGCACGCCTCCATCTTGTCGCCTCCCTTGATTGCCTGCGAGTGCATTGCAGCCAACTCTCTGACCACATTGGACACCGAGCTCACCGTGTCGTCATTCACCAAATGTTGGCAGTAGTTGTAGAACTTCGACAGCGCAACGACTCCAATGACGGCAAACAATCCAAACAGAAATGAGCAGAATGCAAACAGAAGCCAGGTGATCCGAAGCCCAAATGCCCACTTGGGACCCCAGTTCCTCTCCTTGGTGGCATGGAAGATGGCCACAGCCAACACAATGTCGGTAGGAATCGTCAGCAAGTCAAAGCCCACCTGCAACGCGAACACCGCCGGAAAAAAGAGCGGCACCACTCTGACAATCAGGAAAACCAGAAATGCGTGTATCAAATACACGTCTGTCTTCTTCATGTTATCTTTGTAAAATAGCCCCATTATGCAACTGTGAATGTGCTAGATAAATGACGGCGCAGCCAGCTAAATATATATAGCTACCAACAGAGGGCTGTGTGAGGCGGCTGACCCCCTATCCCGACTTCATATAGCCTTAAGCGGGGCAGGCGCAGATATTTCGTCGAGCAGAAAAACAACCAGATACCACAGTTGTTCCACGATCATCTATGATATGTACTTCTATAAACTGCGGTCTTTAGGGAGTTTTTATGGACAAAATTTTTTCATTGTGCTTACTTCATGTAATGTGCTATACTGTAATAGACGATGCCGATTTTCTATAGCGATCTACCTGCATTGCATGAAATGATCAGCGGTACGCCTTTCAGTACACAGACTCATTCGAATTGGGCAGTGACAGCGACACGAACAACCGAAAGCTAAACGAGAGAGCGGCCCTGCAGCATTGTGTGTTCGGCGTCTTCTTGGTCTGGATGGTGCCACAGCGAAGACACAGTTTTGACTTGCGTGAAGAATTGCACGGCATTTGGTCCGTAAAAGTTGGTTTCGCCTGCAAATGAGCGCTTGTTACTTGTGAAACTGAATTGAGAATGCGGAACCATTAGCGGAATGTTTATTCCGACCTGCCCAACGTTTATATCCCGCTGGAATTTCCTGGCGGCTGTACCAGATGCGGTGAAGATGGAGCAACCATTGCCATAGGGATGGCTGTTAGCAATGGCGACTGCCTGTTCCAAGCTATCTGCTCTCAGACAAACTAATACAGGCCCAAATATTTCGGTTAGATAACAATCCATCTCGGTCGATACGTTGCTGAGTATCGTGGGACCAACCCAATTACCTCGTGGATACTGACTGTTGACATATCCTCGGCCATCCAGCATCGCTATGGCACCCTGACGAATGGCGTTGGAAACTTGTTGTTCAACTTTAAGACGCGCTTCTCTGGTGATCAGTGGTCCCATATCGACTTGGGAATCAAACGGCGACGACAGCCTCAGAGCCATTGCTGCTTCAACTATATCCTGCAGCCACTGGAATGATTCGCCTACAAAGACCACGGTAGATATCGCCATGCACCTCTGACCAGCAGCTCCGAATGCAGCTCCCACAATGGCCTTGACGACGAATGATTTAGGTGCATCTGGCATTACAATTGCATGATTTTTCCCCGACATATTGCACTGAACTTTTTTCCCGTTGAGAATCGCTGTTCTATATATCTGAGTGCCAACTTCCTCCGTTCCTACAAAGCTCACTGTAGACACATCTGGATGTACAATCAGTTCCTCAACAACGTCTTTTTCTCCGTGTACTATACTTATAACACCGTCTGGGAACCCAGCAAGTTTCATGAGTTCGCCAATCTTGGATGCCGATAGAGGACTCAATGGTGATGGTTTAAATACAACGCAATTCCCCGTAGCCACCGCAAGTGGAATAGTCCACAGTGGTATAAGAAACGGAAAGTTGAATGGCGAGATACACACCGATACACCTAGTGGGTGACGATCTGTGAAAGTCTGGATGCTCGAACTGAACTCTGCTCTGTCTCCCATTGGGCCAAATGATGCGGTACAGGCCGCCTCTACCATATCAATGGCCCTATCGACTTCGCTACGTGCATCTGGAAGTGTCTTTCCTGACTCTAGGGATATGAAATGACTGATGGATTCTGCATGTTGCCGGATCAGAAACACCAACATGAACATCTTCTTTTTGCGCTGTTGCAGTGGTACTTTTGACCACACTTTGAACCCTTCTATAGCTGACTGCACTGCAACATTTGCCTCTTCACGCGTTGACAAAGGTACTCTGGTGATAACTTCTTGAGTGGTCTTCGGTTAGAGAATATGACCGACTTGAATAAAAAGAGACTTGGCCTTACAGGATCCTCTTTGATGCGCCATTTTTCCGTGGACGACTTTCGTTAGTTATCAACAATACCTCATACTCACCATGCAGTACTCATTATTTATGAAATTGCTTATGAATGTAGGAGGTCGAAGAGTTGGCTGTGGAAGCGCGAAGAACTCCGTCATATTAGATCTTGACGCAAAGTGAGGTCGACGCCCAGTCTGGTAGCATCGATAACGATACCGAACCCCAATCTTCTTTTGATAAGAGGATCGATAATGCAGATAGGTGTCTAACTAAAGTTTGACATTAGAGTTGGCTCATTCAGACTGCCAAAAATAGCTTTCTTCTTCAGAAGCAAAAAAAAAAAACACACGCTACATGGTGGCAACAACAATTCTGGTTAGATTCCCAAAAAAGCGAGCATAAGCAAAGGAAACAGAGCGACACGACCAAGAATTACAATTTGTAGATAGGAGGTGCTGAGGAGGTGCCGTTCAAAATGATTATTCGGCGCACAACACTCACAGAAAAGCGTAACAGATTAGAGAGCCGAGGTATCGATATGTCAGAAAAGTAGTTGGTCTTTTCGGGATGTTGACCTCATTTGGCAGCTCAAATGCCGTCATTGAAACTGACAAGATAACAGGCAGTCAGTTCTGCAGCAATGCACATGAAGTTGAGCAATTCACAATTTATTTGTTTGCCACATGCAATTGGTCTTGTCAATGTGAGATGTAGTGAAGAATAGATAACTAGTTGACAACTTGCAGGGGAAATCTCCAGCAGTTAGAATTCAGTCGTATCAAATAAAAGCCTTGCCCTAGCTGTCATGTACTGCAACCTACAGTAGCAAGCATAGCAAGCATCGCAGCACCAAATGTGGACATCCAAACCCACAATGGGGGCATTATCAGGCTGGAAACGAAAGATCCAGGGGAAACGGCCCTGCAGGTACAAATTGGGCTAAGAGACGGTCCAAGTGACCGGCACTCGAAGTGGTATCGACAAATTGCAGTTATAGCATGTTGTGACCTGGTAATGCAGCGCCACAAGGTAACCCTAGAAGTTTCGGCCAACTTGGCCTATCAGCATTTAGCACATAGGTCTGCCGAAATGGCAATGGCGCCACTCTACCAAGCCATAGTGAAGTGAAATAAAACCACCAAAAGGCACACAGAAAGCACTATATTTTTCAGTACCGCGATATTCTATACTACAAGGAAGTTTCTTACGTAATATAGAGTCTATTCGTTATGTGACAAACCATGTGTCGACACATGGTTTTCCACACTTAAGCAGTCCGTCTGAAGTCTATATCTATTGCGAAGAGGAGACAGACACTATCATGCGACAAGCCACAGTATGCGGGCTAAGATTTCTTCGATGTGCCCGATTCCCGCAGCGATATGACAACTTTTGCAAGCTTTTCGTTCTCAGCCTGAAGTGCCTTGAGCTCCTCGTCGAGCTTTAAATGCCACGGATACAAAACACCTACTTGAAAACTGAGAGCAGTGGTGCCTATGAGCATGTTGAAAGAAGGCAGGTAGCGTGAGAAGAACATTGTAAATGACCCGAGAAGTAAAAAAACTGAAATATTCTCGCCCTATGATCCAGTCAATAGTAGTTAGAAATAAAGAAGATTTAGGTCCCCTTATATATTTGTAGCTGCCGGAACTGGTAAATCCAGGAATTAGACGCCGAATACCGGCGCGGACTCTGCAGCGATGTCAAAAAGGTCAAAATAGGTAATTCCACAACGCAGAGGCTGCAAGCACAAACCCGCCTAAGGGAGCGAGCATCTAATATCTCCAGCTGCTTCGCATCATAATATCAAAAAGCCAGAAAACAAGAATCGACAGTTGAATTGGCATCGACAAAAGGAGTGCTACTCGTATAATGATCGGTTATTGTTTATAGTTTTTTATTTAGATAGTCGACAAACCATTGCTCGCATTCCAGAGAGCTCCCCGAGATATCTACGTGCATACGCACTATATGCCGTGCTGGGGCGATTATTAACCGTCTTATTTCCTGCTAATTTCAAGATGCACACAAATATAACAAGCTAATCCCTATTACAGGAATAAATAGGGCATTATAATAAATAAAATCCACGTCTTTTCAACTGCACGTGAAGTCTCGTTTTTTTTGTGACTGCAAATGTGCTAGTGGTAACATTAAATAATTTCGTGATACCGCATATATCATCCTCGACCTTTCAGATCCCGGGAAATGCGCGCACCGGGTCGCCCAATCTAAGAAAAGTGCCGAGCAGTTGCCGAGCCTTAGAAACCCAGCAGCGGGTGCTTATGCAACAGACTAACCACTATCGCATATACCACTGCTGGGCAACTGCCGCAGTTAGGGCCTCTTTGGGCGGAACCGTGGCCCCCAGTGATAACATATTGGGTCTTGGATCTGCCCCCTGCGCGCCGTCATCACGAAATGCGTCTATCTTGCGTCAACCTGGTCGCGATTCACAAACCAGCCTGGACCCTGCTTGCCCTTTCCCGATACCGTCAGCACCAGATCCCGTCCTCAACCAGCTATGATAACGATTGGTATAGAGTTGTACAGACAGATATAGATATAGAAAATGGACTCTGCAGTAGCGGCCGGCCTTGTGTGCCGAGTGTCGGGCCCGAGCTCAAGCTTTAACCCTCCCGGACAGCTCCTCCCACCAGGGGAAACCCTTAACCCGTTCTCGCCCTGTTAGGCGGCTTCAACCGATTAGCGATGCGATAAGTCACCATCCATCCGTCCACCTCACTAGTATTGGAGGTTTTTTGATCTGTTGACTCCTGAAAAGCGCGCCTGATATCATCACATATCCCTGAGAAGTTGCATTCAGCTATTGCAGGACAGTATAGTATTTAACAGCCCCTTTTTTTGGATTGGTTCGCTTGGTTGGTGGTTGTGTCATTGTGTCCAGCCGCCGACCGCTGTCTCGTCGAGCTGAGTTCTTTTTTGAAACTACAGTCTCCGGCAACTTTTGGACAATATCAATACGCGCACTTGTACGAAGCAAAAACGAAGGTTTACTTTGTGCATTTGGCGCCGGTGTCCCTTCTTTCCCTCTATTCATCCACCATCGTACGACAAGGACTGGCTAGTCTTGCCCCGCCGTGATTGAATGCAAACCGCAGTGGCTGCGCCGTGGACGACTCCACCAAGCTCTCGTGTAGACATGGCATCCTCTGCTGCTACCACTCCGGGTTCCCAAAGTACCACCGCCAGTGTCTCGACCCCGCATAGGAGCACCACTCGCAACGGTCCGTCGCCGTCGTCGCCGTCGAGCTCGTCAAAACTGTCGTCAGGACTCAAACAGCACAGCGCCAAGTCCAACGGATCTCCGTCTCAAAAAAGTACCAGTAAGTCTGGCGCTGGCAGCCGTTCTAACCCAGACTTGTCTCACGTTCCGTGCCGTTTCTTCCGCCAGGGCAACTGTACGGCCGGCGAGACGTGCCAGTTCTCGCATGCTCTGGACGAAGGAGACCAGACTTGCAAATACTTCGCAAAGGGCAACTGCAAATTCGGTGCCAAGTGTGCACTGGCGCACATTGGGCCGGACGGCCGTCGAATCAACCCTCCCAGAAGCTCCAATGACCACCATCACCGCAGCAAGAACAGGACTGCGTCCTCTACTGGCAACAATCCATTCTCATCGAATACCAACGGCGCGGGTATTATGGCCAGTGGTGGTCCCAGTGGTGGTCCCAGTGGTGGTTCTGGTGCCAACGGGTCTCTTAATGGTGTTAGTGGCATTAACGTGCCGACAAGCAGCGGCACTGGCAATCTGTTTGCAGCCAATGCCTCTGCAAGCAGCATTTCGAATTCTCTTGGAACTTCGGTGGCTCGAGCCATACCTGGGTCTGCTTCGGGACTGGGCAATTCCTATGGTTTGGTGACATCGCCTGACGCGGTGGGAGGATCAAGCATTTTGGGGTCCCTTGGCGGCCCTGCTGGATCCAGCACGAACAGCATCTCGATGAGCCTGAACAATGCCAGGTCCAGCTATTTCGGCAACGGCACAATTGTAATGCCCTCGTCTGGGGGTATCACTTCAGGCGCATCATCATATTCAAAGTCTCTAGCGGCCGAAGGTGTGTTTGGGAACTCCAGATCAATGTCCAACTCGTCGTCCACTTCTCTATGGAAAGAACGTCCACCATCAGGGTCATTACGAAATGGGTCTGGTTGGGCTGGCACTGGCAACGAGTCTGCCATTGTTGATGACGATGATGAGGACGATGTGCGAACAATACATCCTCCCAGGTCACGGCTGAGCTCGTTGCTGAGTAACACCGGTGACGATGTTGCTCTCTCGAAATTGACCGCTAACGACGAGTCGTATGGACGATTCATGCCTTCGTCTTTACAGGATCTACTTACGCCCAGAGAGCAGGAACACCGGAGAAGAGATTCCTCTTGGCTAGGGGGACAGTCTCACGGCGGATCCAATCCGATATGGGCATCATCTCCGAGATTTAACCGACAATCTTTTTCAGAAATGTCTGGCTCACCACTCCGACTACATCCTATAGGCACACCAGATAAATCCCATCTCAACGGGGTGAACGAAGTGTCATCGCGCAGTGCAACCACCCATTATATGGATATGCTGGCGACAACGACATATGCGCCTACCAATCCTATTTTAGTGACGAAGGACAGCAGCGGTCAAGTAGCACAGCTCGAAGATCAATTAGAAGAGACACAGTTCTTTATGGAACAAGAAGGATGATGGTGAAATGTACGATTACTGACTGATGAGGAATATGAAGAACAAAAAATGTGCAACCAGTTACGAGATTTTTTTGAGAAGAATCATGTAGCTCACATCTGGATAGTTTTGTTTTTATTGGCAACAAATCAATGAAACTAACATACCACCGGACAAAAATTAAAACTAGAATAAGACAATCAGATATAGTCATGGTTATATTCATCGAGCACAAGGCCCTAGCATTAGAGATGCCAGAAAATGCAAATGGATCATCATATTGTCTAAGGAAAGAATTGAAAAAAAAAATTGTGTCTTTTATAGTGGCTGCACCGGGTAATTTTCACCGCCTATATTCACGAGATGGAAATATATCCTTACTAGCAAAATGATTTAATTATGACAGAAAAAAAAAAAGAATTTGTCTCAGACAATAACCAAAGTTATTTCATATTATATCCAACAGATCTATGTTTATTTAAACACCTTGCCGTCAGCAATAGGTCGCTCCTCACCGTTGATGACCAGGGGCTTGTCCCAGGCCCACAAATCCTCAATGAGGGCCCTGTCCTCGGGCTTGGAGGCATCCAACTTCGTGAACTCGTAAGACTCCCAGTCAGGAGCAACGTCAAAAGCCTGGACATAGTCCTGGCCACGGACCAAGAAGGCACCGAGGATACCGTTATTGTTGTTCTCTCCATACACGACAGCGCATCCGAACAAATACTTGGTAGATCCGCTGAGACGGTTGAAGAAGCCTCCAATCAGGTTGTTGGACATGAAAGTCAGGGTGAGGTCCTCGTTGTACTTGTAAGCGACCTTCCAGAGCGAGTAGTCAGAAGCGTCGTAATTCTCCCAGAACCACGGCAGAGCCTTCTCGCGAGTCTCCTCGTTCGAGTACACTCGCTTCCAGTTGTCAATAGCCACCTTGGGAGCGCCCAGAGCAGCCAAAGGGTGGGCCACCTTCTTCTCCTTAGGAATGTCGTCCTCGGGCTCATCATCGTCCTCTTTCTTGGCCTCCTTCTTGGGCTGGGCCTCCTTCTTGGGCTTCTCCTCCTTCTTGGGCGGAGTGTACTTGACGGGCTCGGCGATGAACTCAAAGTCAGCAAACTGACCATTGAAATAAGCGCTGCGGATGACAGTCGACCACCATCGAGAAATTGCTGGATGGGCCTTTCTCCATTCGGCACCGAAAACGACCTTAAATCCTCGGATGATATGCGAAGCAACATACAAATCAGCCAGGGTGATTCGCTCTCCTACCAGGTAAGTGTACTGCACCAAGTGGTCCTCCAGAACCTTGGCTTCAGTCTCAAACTTGACAGTGCTGTTGTCGACATTCTTCTTGTTGTAGGGATCGAGGCCCAGAAGAGGTCGGAAAACAGCTGCCAAGTTAGGCAGAACATGAGCATTGGCAAACGACATCCACTGCACAATCTGAGCATAGTCCTCCTTCGTGGATCCCAACAGAGTGGTCTTCTCAACAAGGCTCACCACTATAGTTAGCAAACATTGAAACGGCAATCTTGTCACAAGTGCTCAGGTACCACGTTCTCAACACATGTCAATTTAGACAGGGATAACTGTTTAAAAAAATTTTTTATCATCATTCACACTTGCAAAAAAAGCAAAAGTCACTTACAGTACAGATTGACAGCAATTGACTCAGTCAGCTTGAAGCCATCCTCACCCAAGTAGGCGGGAATTCGCTTGAGCGGAAACGCTGCGTTGGCAGTCTCATCCTGGAGCTTGATTTGAACGTCGAGCTTGAAATACTTGACGAGGTTCTCAGGAAGGATACCTCGAGTCTTATTCTGGGATTAGAACGACAGACTATTGGGGCTCACAAACGTACCTCTAGAGTGTACAATGTTCCAGTCATTTTTTTTGGAGGGTGGAAAATCGACAAACCTCTGTCCGCAAGTATTTATACAATTTTTCTGGGATGAGTGTTACGCATGAGTAATTAAGCGCCTGACTATGGCGTGTGCGGTTGCAGCCGTATGCTCCTGCAGGCAGTAACTAATTCATGCTGCACAAAACGTGTAAATAGCAAATCCGTTAAAGCCTCCAATATGAGAAAAAAGAACAAATACCACCACACTGGCGACACTACAAGCAACCATCATGAATCATAACTAATTCACTAAATTAATCATAAATATACTCGTTTCATCGTCATCATAAAGTTTCCATGCATGCAGAACCTTCTGTATATACAAATGAGAGACTCAGACATTCGCTTCAACTTTCGGGACATTGACGACCCGATCTGGAACAGGCGAAGACGCTGATTGACCACCTGCAGCACGGTTCATGACAGTCCCGGAAGGCAGCGCCCGCTGCTTTAAATTTGGAGTCATCATTTTCGGGGTGGCAGCAGCAGCAGACGACGAACCTGGTCGCATTTCTTTTCCAATTGGCGTCCGACCTCCTGCAAGCACATTGCTAGCAATGAGTGGAGATCGCTGTTGTGTATTCTGCTGCTGCTGCTGCTGCTGTTGTTGTTGTTGTTGTTGCTGTTGTTGTTGCTGAAGTTGCTGCTGCTGCTGCTGCTGCTGCTGCTGTAGTTGTTGTTGTTGAATTTGTTGTTGGAGCTGGCCTGGATTCGTGGGCTGTCCCGGCTGGCCATGCTGGGCCTGTACTTGAGCCTGTTGCTGTTGCTGTTGCTGCTGCTGGGCATGAGCTTGTTGTTGCAAGACTTTCTGCTGCAGACTGAGCAACTGCTGCTGCCTCTGCTGATAGGCATCCCGATAGGAGTCATAGGCTTTGGACAGCAACATGGCTCCAAACCTAATAGACTGGGTCGACTCGGAAATACCATTGAGGCGGCACGGATCGCTGAACGAGAACTCCATATTGTCGCTATGATTCTCAGAGTCGTACTTGTACCGGTCGACAAGTCGCTCGGTTGCAACGTTCGTTTCTTCAGGCTCAAAGCTCGGTCTGCGGACCAGACCTCGTCTATCCACCATGAGCCGGCCTCCTCTGCCGTATCTCTTGCGAAGGCATACAGACGAGTATCTCGGGACGTTGAAGCTTCCAGTAGGAGCCATATCCTTCTCAGATACTTTGGACACGAGTTCCAGCTGACCATCTTCGCCAAGCTGCCCCGCGATAACCACTGGGCTGACCTCCACTCTGCTACTGTAGCTGGAACCCAGACTAGCAGCAAGCGGCAGCTTTAACAGCATGTCGGTCGGAGGAGGATATGAAGAAGCAATTGACGAGTAGGCAGCATATTTGGGATCCATAATCTGCTCCAATGACGACGACCGCCGATCGGATCCAGGATCAAAGTAGTCGCAGTAAGGCACAAACGGATTGTCAGTGTAATTGACCCATTCACGGTCGGCAATTGACCGTGCCTTTAGCTTGCCCTTGACTGCATTGCGAATCGCCGTCTCCTTGTCGGTCAGCACCTGTTCGAGTGTCAACAGATCCATGTCAGGAATCTTGCTAGCTGGCAACCGGACGTTGGCAGGAACAGACACCGACGCAGAAGCCGTCACCGACGACACAGCAGCAACCCCATTCGCACCATTGCTGGATGGCAGAGGACCTTTGACGGTAGCAGCTGGCACAGTTTTCTTGTCCTCCACTTTCTTCTTCTTGTGCGACACGAGGTCTTCGTCGTCGCCCTTGATGCCAAGGGCCCGCTTCACAGTCTTTATCTTACAGCGCCTCTCAAACACCTCGTACTCGGCTCGCAGCGCGTCCTTGCGCAGCTGCTCACGTCGCACCACCATCTCCACCAGTCGGCGCACCGTCTCCATCTCGGCTTGCAGCTTGCGCAGGCGCTCTGAGCTCTGCATATCTGTGCGTCGTGTTTTGCGCACCTGGCGCACTTCTCGGCGCCGGAAACACACATAGGGGTCGTTGTCGTCTTTCTCGGCATTGTCCTCGAACTTGAGAATGGGGAACACGGGCTTGCCCATGCGAGCGATCTTGCGCTCCTTCCAGTGCGGGTAGATCGCGGCGCTGAACAGCTTGAAGCTGGCCAGCAGGCTGCGGAACGTCTTAGACCCGTCAGGGCCCTCGATTTGAGGCTGTCTATAAAGAGGGGTGTACATGCCAGCGGCAGGATTCATGATGGCAGATGTCGACATGTTGAGAAGCAGGTACTCGGGCGACGACGGGTCGTTCTCGGCGTCCTGGATCTGCCGTGAGATGATGGCAGACAGCTCGTCCAGCGGCATGATCTGCGACGGGTCCATCGACAGGAACGGCTGCTGGGCAGACACCACCGACTCAAACTTGTCGCAGATCATTTCGAACTCGTCCTCTGTGCACTTGACTCTGGAGTCGGCATTCATCGACTCGAGCATTTCAGCGTCAACTTCGTCCATGCAGTATGCGCAACCAGCCGTGTCCTCGACGGTTGCAGAGGTACGCACATAGGTGGCAGGCGCTGTGAAGTCGCCCTTGTAGAACTTGGCGTACTCGTCCCACTGCTTGGACGCATCTGGTGTCGGAATGTACACCTGAGCGACCTTGGCGCCAGAACTGGCGGCATTGGACGCATTTATGGCCGCCTTTAGATGGTGCTCCTCCTCCTCGGCTTTCTCGACACCAGTCTCAATCTGCTGCAGCTCACGCTGCTGTTCCTCCTCGAGATCTGGGATGTCTGCCTGGCGCACCACCGACAGCGTCTGCTTGACCGAGATCTTGCGCTGGCGGAACCGCGCCGAGGGAGCTGCGCTAGGCATTGTGGTGACAAATAATAATAACCTGCTTCTTCCTCAGTCGGTCTGCTTTAGCTCGTTCTTCCTGAAAAATTTCAATGCTCTTATCCGCCAGGCACGCGCCCCTTAACCGGCAGCAAAATGTCCGCGGTAAGGGTTCTCGACAGCAGGGGGGCTGTTATACGAGCCACCGACGAGTGCGAGACTGATAGGGCGGATTTCGGGCGGGCGAAGTCCTTCTAGCAACGACCTTTACTGTAGCGGCCGGATGACATCAAATCGCGGGACTGCCAAGTACAAGCAGTCCAGGTGGAAATCCACGGCGTTGTCAGTTGGTCCCGGGGAATTAGCCACGGTGGCAAATTTTTTGTCTTATGGTTCAGTGCGGCGACCCGCTGTGATTGGTCAGAACACGTAGCAACGACAAAGCTGCCTGGCCAGTACTACCACAAGAACTAGGATATTTGGTCTTCCGACAGCCTGAATGAGCAGAGCACACACGGGAAGCTGACGGCGGTTCGGGTGGGACAGACACACGCTGTTTGGCTGGTGTGAACCTACGGGTGACGGAGCCTTTGTCGGGGGGTTGCGGTGGCGAGTGCCGATAATCGGGTGGCAACTTCAGTTGCCCGCAAGGAATATTTGGGCGCGCTGTCACCCGGCCTCGCCGCATCATGTGGGGCACCGCGCGCTGCCGCCAGTTGGTGCGGCGCGCACGGCTGACACCTGACGGTCGAATCAGCGGGTACCAGCTTGCGGGTACTGGGAGCCAAAGCCACGACAATCATCGAAACAATAAAAAGCAATCTCTTTTTCGGTGACAATCTGCCAGGGTCATGCGGGGGAATCATGCGGCCTCCAGCGTATTGGGCTGCCTACGTTGCACATTGCACTGCCTTTTGGTATCCCAGAAGTGAATAATGCACTTCAGATCAGCTCTACGACAGGAGCCGAAGTTCTGGGGCTGTCAGCTTGTCCGTATCTATTCAGTAACAAGCCAGTGGGTGATGGTATCTTGTCAAGCAAGGTGACAACCATCTTGTGAGTTCCGGGAGTGGGTATCACGGGTATCTCTGTGACGACTGTTTTCACAACTGGATAATAAGAAAAAAAAAAGTCAAGTTAACTCATGAGATGGGCATTGGCCCAGCGGTTCCTAACCCTCCCGCAGGGCAGTCCGACGTCCGGTAGTAGCAAAACGAAGGTTGAAACGAGCGTGGTGAGCATGACGGGTAATTCGAGCGCTTGGGAATTGTTATTAAACTTAAAATCGAGCACCCAATAATGTGGCTTGAAAAAATATGCGTACCTGACGCAACATCTGAAGAAAACAGCACAGTGAATTGTTTCACATTGAAGCTTCTCCGCTGTTACAAGATAACGCGCCGAGTTAAGTAAATATTTTTGCCTGGCTGCTGCAAGACTACTGCGCTGGTCTCGATGTGAATGTCAAGCGGTTTCATTATACTATTGTTACGGGCATTTTTTCGTTACAACGTGTCTAATGTCTGTCACGCACACTATGCTTGCAATCTACGAATCACATCTGTATTCACGTGATGATTCGTCAAAGTTCTCTGTACACACAGCGCTATATTAATGTTGCTGTGCTACTTTCCACTTGAATCTCTGGTTCTATTTTAATGGAAGCAACAACTATGGTGTCCATTTAATTGCAACTGAATTTCCGCCTGGCATCCATTTTGTGCTAACCCATTTATTTATGCCTATTGGTGGTCCCTGCAGGCCCTGTGGCTTCGACCTGCAGCCTAAATGCTGGCCAGCGCCTAACCCAGAAAAAATCTCAAAAAAATATATATTGTGTTAGTGTGCGGTTGTTACTGTCAAACAGCATTAATTATCATGACGGCAGAAGAACGAAAATCTGCACTGGTGGACAAGCCGATTCCTACCACTTTTGATTTCGGTAACCTTGCTGTCTTCGACACTAACCCTTTGGACTCTGCGTTGCTGGCGTCTCCGCAAGACAGGGAAGATCACTTGAAAAATGTCGCTCGCGACAATGTCCAGCTGCTTGTCAACCAAATTCTCCAGCTTCCCACAAAGAAGACCACCGAATCCCATAATAGTTCGGGAACTCAAGACAGTACCATGGTTCTGTTTTCGCTGCCTGAACCACTGACGGAACTTCCGCGAGAAAAGGCACTTCCTAAGGTCAAGCCGCCAACCAAATGGGAGCAATTCGCTGCAAAGAAGGGCATCCAGAAGAAGGCAAAGGATGGAAAACTTGTATACGATGAAGCCACAGGAGAGTGGGTACCTAAATGGGGCTATAAAGGCAAAAACAAGGCTGTGGATGATCAATGGCTTGTTGAGGTTGACGACAAGAAAACCTCTGCTGAAGATGCACTTATTGATCCCCGCTCCTTGTCAAGGGATGATCGCAAAAAGCTCGTCAAGAAGAACCAGCTGCAGAAAGAGAGGAATGCTAAACGAGCACTCTCAAGTTAATGGCAAAGCAATATTTATTTTTTAACTACATCATATGAGCAATATCAGATATCACGATATCATGCTTTGACAGCGGGCGAAGAACCGTCTGTATGCTCGGGCTTTTTTTCAAACCGTTTCTTCAAGTCTGAGACCCTTTCAGAAATGAGCTTTGGAAGCACCCACTGTCGCACTCTGAATAAGTAATATAAGAACAGCATGGCACACAAGTTGAAACCGATGTACACAAACATAAATCCAATATTCCTCCATCTTTGCTGAAGATAGTCGACTCCAACAGTCGCCAGATACTCGTCTCCGACTGCATACTTGCAGTACTGACAATCACTCGTAGCATCCGGATTATTAACGTAGCCTCCGGCCAGCTGAATAAAAGGATCAAGATAACTTCCGCAAGTTGAGCCAGCCACAGGCTGCAAGACACTGTATTCCTGTGGACGACAAGTCACTTTTACTCCATGGAGTGTTGCGCCCATATATGACTGGATGAAATAAGTATACGGGCTTGCACGGTACACAGCATGATATACTCCAGGCATCAATCTTGCCGGTTGCAACACTCCACAGAACGCAATCATAAAAGAGAACAGTAGCGCAGCAATCGCAGCAGCCGAAGAAGTATTTGGTGAAAAATAGCCCACCGCAATGGCAAAACTGACATAATATAACTGGAACAAAATGCAGTAAACGAGATAAAAGTATCCTGCCACTCGGGCTGTTCTATCGTAGTGTACCGGAAAGAAGAAGCAACAGTAGAGTAGAGTAGAGAACACGATGTGATAAGGGATCTCGGCGAAATACTGTCCAAGCATCATGCAGGTCCAGTGAAATGTGTTGGAGGACGATTCTCTGACTTCGTAGAGCTCTCGGACCTGTTCGCACTGGGACAATATCTGATTTGTTAGCGGGGCAGACAACACCTGTATCAAAAATATTCCGAACATCGCATCTTGCATTCCCTGTATTGAGCTTCCAACATCCCAAAATGTAAAACCTAAAAAGAGGCCTGCCACTACCATGAGCATGAATTTTGCCATGATATATGTTGGATCTCTCCAGTACTGCACAAACGTTCTGACTGTAACAAGCTTTAATTGAGTGAGATAACTCGTCGCGAACTTTGTTGCAAGTTCCTCTTTCGAAGCAGGTTGCGCACTCTCCGTGCCGCGCAATTCTTCCCGAAGATGTTCGATTTCCTGTGAAGTTGCACGGCACTCTGGAGAGTTCCTCCAAATATCGTTCCAGTCCTCTGCCACAGTGGCTGTCGCACCAGCACCAATACACTCCAGGATATACTCGGCCGGGTTTTCTTCTGGCATACACTTCCGCGCGCCATTGCGCTCAAAATAGCTTGTCAAAGTCGAAGAATTGGAACCGATATCGCCAAAGTATACAGTTTGTCCACCTTTTTTAAGAAGCAGCAGTCTATCGAATTCTTCAAATAAAGTCGCAGACGGTTGATGGATTGTACAAAGAATTGACTGTCCTGCATTAGCCAAAGATCGCAAGAACTGAACAATTGCCCAAGCAGACTGCGAGTCCAATCCAGACGTTGGCTCATCCAAAAAGAGCAAAAGTGTCGGCTTGGCTACGAGCTCCACGCCAATTGACAGCTTCTTCCGTTGCTCCACATTCAAGCCCCTGCCAGTAGATCCTACAAGCGCTTCAGCATAGTCCGACATTCCCAGCAGTTTGATGATCTTGTCAACGTATTCAACTTTTTCGGTATCCGGAACAGACGCGGGCTGTCTCAACCGAGCAGCAAACAGAAGAGCTTCTCTCACAGATGATTCAGCAAGATGAAGGTCTTGCTGCTGGACATAGCCAGTTCTTCTCTGAAACGTAGTATCCAAAGGATGGCTGTTAATCAACATGTCGCCTGTGATTACCCCAAAATTGATCCTCTGAGAAAGGACATTCAGTAACGTCGTTTTTCCGGCGCCAGATTCACCCATAAGAGCAGTCAAAGTACCAGGCTTGACATAACCTTGAACATCGTCAAGAAGCTTTCTGTTGCCACCTGCCACAGGAATTACATAATCCAAGTTCCTCCAGCTGAATACCTCTTTGCTGGTTTCAGCACCAGCAAGCGCTTGCTCCATTTCTTCTTTATTGGCGACCCGTCCTTCATGGATGCCACTCGGAAGATGGCCACGCTTGAATAATAATACATCGCCTCCGCCAGCAACCGGCCGGAGGAATTCTGTTGCAACAGTATTTATAAACAGAAAAAACAGCCAGAACCCAATAATGATACCGACGTTCCTCCAGGCATGTGACCATGAGTAACGATAGGACTCAAATATGTAATTATCACCCAAGACCACGGAGCTGCCTGCGACTGATCCAGTAAATGCACAAACTTGATTTGCTATGCCAACATTCTCATAACCAGGACCACTGGGAACCAGAAGATTGCACGGCATCTCAACGCCATGGAACTCATTAGCCATTAATGACTCAAAGCCATAGGCTAACGGATCCAGCCAATTCAGCCATCGGAACCACGGATGCATGCTTGGAGTAGGAATCATATAGCCCGAATATACTGTCAATACCAACACGCCAACTCCAGCAATAGAATTTGCAACTGCACCAGTTTTTGTCAGAGCAGCAATCATTTGAAACAATGCACCGATGGAAAAAGATGTAATCACGAGAATGAAAACGAAAAAAAAGAACTGGCCAGGCGTGCGATTCAAATCCGGTAGGAAATAAAGGATGAGTGAAAAGCATATCAATGTGATGATCTTAATTGGAAGATCCGAAAAAACCGATTGAAGTGCTTCTGCCGAAGGATGATAAAATGAATATCCCTTCTGCTTCATTAAAATGGGACGATTCTCGAACGAATGGGAAATCTCAGCCAGTGCACTAAGTGAATTATAAAGCAGCCCAAAAAATAACACGCCTCCTCTGGAAAAGGAACCCGTAGTCGACTTTGGAGTGTTGTAATACATAGAACCGATTATGAGCGCTTGGACGACACTTGCAATAGTATATGTCACATAGTATGCGCTGTCGCCAACTACTCGTTGTGCACCACGCTTGATAAGTAAGCGTAGCTGACTGCCATATGTCAGGACATACTGAGACTTCTTTCTTTGGCGCTTTTGCTTTATCTGGGTATTAATGATGTTCTGGACTCTGGCAATAGTCTCTTCCGGAGAATTCTGACTAATATAGTCTGCAATTTGCTCCATTAGAGCAGCATGGTCAGGGGAATTTTTCCAATAAGCTTCAAACTCTACTGCAGTCTTTGGCACACGATCTTCGAATCCCAACTTGACGATCCGTCCATTAGGATCAGTAACGGCTGTTAGAAATTCTGCAGTCGTCTGTCGAGGATGGCATATATAGCCCATATCCTCAAAGTACTTCTTTGCGTCAATGGCCAAACCAAAATAGACCTGACGACCATCATACAAAACTGTGACTTTATCATATAGCTTATAGATATTTTCACCTGCTTGGTATATGGCCACGACTGCCACGCTTTTAAGAAAGTTGGTAGACGCTCGAATTGCCTGGTTATACTCTAGTGCTGTAGACGCATCAAGCCCTCTAGTAGCATTATCCCAACAATAGACAGTACCACAAGCAGCTAATGCTTCTGTGATTGAAACCCGCTTGCGCTCACCACCAGATACACCACGAACAAAATCGTTACCAACTTTTGTACCAAACGTATGACGCAGGCCGAAGACCGTTCCCAAGACTTCGAGCATCAATTGCTGGTATTGAGACCTGGACATTTGATCAATTCTTTGGCTAGGCGTACGAGAAGCAATCGCAAATCGGAGAGTCTGTTCCACCGTCAAGTGCGGAAAGTGGGTATCGACTTGTGTTAGCAGGTTTCAACGAAACAACAAAATATCAAACATACGCTCTGGATTATAAATAATCTGGTTTTTGAAATTCTTCAACATCTCTTTCTGGGAGACGCCGTCATACAGCATATTGCCCTCAACTTGCTTGAACTGGTCAATGTCGCCGGCAATGGTTTTTAACAGAGTCGAGCAACCTGCTCCAGGCCTGCCTAAAACAAGCAGCATTTCTCCAGGAAGAACCAAGCCGTCGACATCGTGGATGATATCCCGCAGCGATGTGGCTGTTTTCTTAAATAGCTTTGAAGGAATAGAAGCGATTTGCCTGACGAGCTCACCCACAGAGGGAGCATATGACGCACCTGCATCCAATCCTCTTGAAGTAAGACTTTTGAAAACAATTCCAGTTGTATTCAATTCAACACCCTCAGAATTCATCCGTCGAACAACAGTTTTGAGCATCCGTCTCAGGTCAAAGTTTTGCTCGTTGACTTCCAGAGTCCCATCTCCTAATGTTTGAGTGGACAGTATTCTAGTTAGGTGCGCCAGCTGCTCTTCTCCATCAGGGCCACTGAGGACCCGTTTGAGACCCTGGGCCTGTGCCGACACTTCATCGTATGCCTCAATATCAGACGGTGTGTACTGTTCAGCTGTCACAGTGCCCGATGTAGGAGTGGTGTATATTTCCGGCGCTCTGTCTTCGTCCAATGGGTCCTGCATTGTTCAGCGGCCACTAACGGTTTCACAATAGAAACTATATATATTGGCAAATCAGATGAAATCACACAAACCAAACGACTGGTTATTATAGATATATTTATAGGATCGAGTGCTTGATATCGAAGTCGGTTACAAGGCGTTTGCTTTTTTTCCCTTTGTATTTATACTCGTGCCTATTTTGATTCGGATAGAAAGCTGCAGCAACGCCGAGAGAAAAAGCAATGAAGATGAGTAGATAGAGAAAACCCACCGATCTACCTACCGAACACACGAATTCAAATAGGCCGACTTAAAAAGCCGTGTCGATATCAGTTCCATCAGCGTTGATAGTAGTTAGTATCTGAATGAAATTTAAGGCCAAGAGTCGTGACTATGGTTTGTTGGCACTATGTCAGCTGTTGATTACATTGTCGTGTTGTTATGATCTGCTGCATATTTGACACAGTCGCGACATGCCAGAATGAAAATTGGCCGGCAGAACGTCCACGGGATGGTAACTCGGGGCAATGCCCACTCTCAGCGTGCAGCTGAATATGCTTTCCCTGAGATGCGTCGGACAGTTGAATTGCCGGCTCCGCACCGCTCCGCATCCTCCTGTCGAGGAAATGATATTTTGTGCATCAGCGTCGATCATTTGCCATTTGGGGATCAGGTCCTGACGATGATCGTCATACAGCTTGACATTACCAACTTCTGACATATAATTATTCCCTCATGCTGATTTCAAATGTGCTAGAGGAGACTGTAGTGGTCCAGACTTCACCATTGGTCCTCATAAGGTACAATGGCCGATCGGGGTCCCGAGTGGAACGGGCTCCTGGCTCCCGGCACCTAAATCGGAGATCATCCGATTATATAGAGTTGCATGTGGGAACATTAACTAGGCAGCTTACTTTCTCTAATAGTGTGCTGGGCCTGCCAGTCGTCGTGAACATTGACAAGCGGTCGACTGTCATCCGTGAATTTTGATTTGCTTAAAAGTCAATTTTGATCCTCATGATATTGATATAGTCAACTCTAGGTGATGTTATCTTCTACATTTTTCATGCTTCAGGGTCTGCTTGCAAAGGCTAAGTAATAACCAACACGTCTATAAGGTTAAGGTCAGCAGCAAACAAATGTAGACGCAATATCCCTCTGGTGGGATACATTTCCCAACAGTACAACTTGAAATACGTCTTGGATTGTCTCTCCTTGTAGGTTTTGTACTGGTGGCGCTTTTCAAGTTGGATGCTGGGATTAATTTCGAGTGGCATAAAATGTCGCCTACTGTATGCACAATTTGCTCCACATATCTGGGGCTCATAATTACACTTGGTCACCACGATATTGCCTTCTGCTTTGTTTCGTCTAACCTCAAGACATTAACATAAAGAGCTTGAAACTCGTATCGCAATACAATTGTAGAGATAGCACTTGAGCACAAGACAAACCGTTCTGCTTTGGAGCCAGTGATTCTCGGCTGTGACGGGACTGCGCAGATCTTCTGACTGGTCAACCGGTGAACCGGTGACTTCCTTATCGTATACCTATATCAAGGTCCGCTTCAACCCATCAGATGGGTACGTATTGAGTGGCACATCGCGAATCTTGGAAAAGTCGCTAGTTCACGGATGACAACTAACGCCACTTTAGGTGAGTCTCTGTGGTTGATGCCCAGGAGGGACACGCCACTTAACGATGTTTTGGCGTCAACGATTGACAGTTTGAAACCGTTATTTGATGACGGCCACACGTTTCTTCCCCACCTCACAATCACTTCTCAAATCAGTGCACATAATCAAGCCCAGGTGGACTTCATCTTGGACTCGGCGCTGGCCGCATGTCATGCAGTTAACGAGATTTCGGTTATTGTCCACGGAATCACGTACGGATCGCAGTTCTTCAAAAAAGTGTACTTCAATGTCGCTCCTAATAGCGAGCTCATTTCATTGGCACGGGTGTGCCGAGAAGAATTTGTTTCGATTCCGCGCGTAACCGGTTCCGAGAAAAACTATCATGCACTGTCAGAAAATGACAAGACTCAACTGCTGGAGAATGCTGCACATGACGCGGATAATTGGGTTCGAACAGAATTCGATCCTCACGTTAGTCTAGTCTATTCGGATGCTTATCCAATTGACGAGGCGTTGCGAAATACCATAGATACGCGATTGTCGGATGTATTTGGTCCTGACTATGCAACGCGGGGAATTGGGTGGGTCAATGGAAGATTGGCTCTCGTGCGCTGCGAGGGAAATGTCGAGGACTGGGTCATATTGGGCTACAGAGATATATGATTTATATAGCCTTTCGTAATTTGTACAGATGCAGGTTTTTCTTATATGATTCTATTAATTTGTCCATAAACGGGCGGTTCCGTCAGCTCCTGCACTGAGAAGCCAAGCTTCCTTGGGATGCCATATCACTTTCAAAATGCCCAGACTGCTCTTTACGTCATGGCCCTTGAGAACCTTGAGTGGTACGAGAAGAGGGTTTTTCATCATATCGTCATAGACAGATCCATGGAAGACGTTAATATGGCCATCATCTGATGCACTGCAAAATAAGGGATGGCCCCCTTTGTGGAATGCTACAGATCGGACTGCTTTGTCATGGTATCGAAGAGTCTTGTAAGGCTTGTCTGACAGATCCATGTCATGCCAAGTGGTACGCTTGTCGTAAGACGACGTGATGACGTTGTCACCTCTTGGATGGATGTCGAACGAGCTCAACCAACGTACACCTGGCATGAGCTTTCTAGCCAATACCTGTGCAGATAAGTCATATACTCGAACGTACCGCTGTGTCCCTACATACAAATGAGGACGGAACGGATGGAACATAGCGTCCTGCACGATGCCCTTAGACTTGCGGAATGGCGACTGTGACGAATGTTTTGACAGTTGGTGGATAAGGACGGCAGAATTGGCTGCCTGTGGAGAAACCGTTACAAAGTAATCTCCCCTTCTGTGCCAGGACAGCTTTTTAACGGTCTTCTTGCAGCGAACAACCACACCCACGCCATTGCTAGCGAGTTTGGATACTGGCTTCATCCACTTTGAAAAGCTCTTCTTCTTGGCTACTACCTCATCATCTGAACCATCTTCTTTAACATTGGGGTTGGTACTAACAGCGGCCCCATTGGACCCATCCTTGGCATATCCCCATCCGTTTTCAATCAATTCGCGTCCTTTGTTCGCAATCTCAATGTCAAAGACAGGTGGTATGACAAGATAAATATTCTCACCGGCAGCCACTGCGAGTAGTCCAGTTCCAGTCTGGGGATTCCACTCCACTGACTCAACGTAGTCTTCACCGTTTGACGTTTCCTCTTCGCCATCACTTTCAACATCGCTGTCGTATGTATCACTCTTAATCACATTCAAACGCCAGAGTTCTCGCCCAGTAAGTAACTCCCAAACGCGGACTGTGCCATCGTCACCACCGGTAGCCACAAACTGGCCAGAGGGGTCAACACTGACACTGCGAACCTTACCGTTGTGTCCACGATAAATAGTTGAGCATTTGATAGGGAACGGGCGAAGATCCTTGGGTGACGGCAGGTCTGGGATCAAAGAATCTGGATCAATGTTCAGCTTCTGCTTCCTCACCCGCGGAGCTAAATATAAGTCGAGAGATCTTTCAAACCTCTCTCGCACTGACTCACTATAGCCAGGCACTCTTCGAAGAGCTCCATATTTCTTTGGCAGATAGTTTTTTTCTCTGTCTTCGGGAGACATATTCTTCCATGCTTCGATTTCGTCTTCACCCGGCAAGTATTCCTCGGGAGGATTATACGACTCGTCGTGAGTGGGAGGAGGAAGTTTGGGAGCCCTCAGAGTCATTATGTGATCTTCTACAGCCTCCGCATTATCGGCCCAAATATCATAAACTTGGAAATCATCCTCTTCTTTTTCTCTATCCTCTGGTTTCTTCAACACGATTCGTCCCTCTCTAATAGCTCGAACGATCTTCATGACTCTTTTCGCTTCATGTTTAGAGGGAATGAAACGTCTCTTGGGCTCTGGAACTGCTGTTAAAGGCATTATTTCAGTCTTTCCAGAGAAATATTCAATGGTGTCCTCATATGGGTTTGTTGAATCACTGGGATTTTCTCCACGCTGTAGTCGCTTGATCAAGTCAAGTTCATCTTCAGACAGCTTGAGGTTCCCTCCGGTATCTTTGTCCACCAAACCAGTCCATCCTTCTGGAAGATCGATAGTCTCCAGAAGGGAGTCGAGCGCACTAGCAGTAGCAGGACGCATGATTCTCTTGCCATCTATGTCATAGCCTATGTGGGGCATTTGATCATAGGCAGAGATAGGAATATTACCGATAGTGTTGGATTCTTCTCTATCCGTATCATCACTATCATAAACAGGATCAATTTCAGGGCGAATTGGCCTGGGTTTGCCGTCAGCACCTTCCACATAAGTGACATCTGAATCCGACTCTGAATCTGACAGCGATCGTACTTGAACTGACTCAAGATCCTTCAAGATACGTGGATCCACGTCAAAGTCATCTCCTTCAGTGTCATCGCCATCATCCTCGTTATTGGAGTTTTCGTCGTCAGATTCAGAATAATCGTCACTAATTTCAGACTCATCTCCAAGTTCTTCCAACAGTAGTCTTTCAATTTCCTGCTCTTCACCACTGGAAAAGTCGTCATCAGACACTTCCAATTCACCAGCAGCTTCAACTACATCCTCATCTCCATCAAGAACAGGCTCTGATGCTTTTTGTTCAGAAGCCTTTCTTTTGGCCATGTTTTATTTCTCGATTTTGATTCTACAGAAAAAAAATCTGTTCAGAAAATTAACGATCAGAAATATTTTTGAACCGCACGCGGCTGATAATGCAAGTCTGCCTGTGCGGTGGTGCGCATATCGAAGGGAAGCCTCGTGAAGTTCATCCATCGTCATCCGTCATTTTTGGCAGCAGCATGGCAGAGAGCAATAAAGATGCTGTCGTCTATGTCGGAGGACTTGATCTGCAGGTCGACGAAGAACTGTTATATGAGCTCACTATACAAGCAGCCCCAGTTGTTACGGTGTCAATGCCTAAGGATCGCATCACCCAGGAACATCAAGGCTTTGGATTTGTAGAATTCGCATCTGTCGAAGATGCTGACTATGCCTGTCATGTTTTAAATGGTATTCGACTGTATAGTAAACCGATTCGGATGAAACGAGATAGTGCTGTAGAGAGATTGACGGCCGACGAAACGAGTGCGAAGTTATTTATCGGCAATTTGGATGGAATGGTAGACGCAAAAATTCTCGACGATACATTCAAAATATTTGGTGAAATGAGTGGCCCACCAGTGATAGTAAAGGACGAGAAGGGAAAATCCAAGCATTACGGGTTTGTGTTCTTCAAGGACTTTGAAAGTTCGGATCGAGCAATAGAGGCTATGAACAACAAGTACTTGATGAATCAACAAGTCAGAGTGGAATATGCGATGAAAAATGACGCCAAGGGCGTTCGCCATGGAGACGAGGCGGAGAGAAAACTGGCTGCAGAGGCCAGGAAAAACAGATATGCGCTACCGAGATCGCTTCCGACGGGTCCTGCCTCAATGCAATGAGCAGAGTATTTATAAATCAAAGAAAATAACTTATATAAAAGTTAACTTATTTATCATGCAGAAATAAATACTATAAAACGCCACCTGGAGTTGCATTCACAGGCGGTCCAGAATCATTGGGACCTTCTTCGATGGCACGAAGCATAAAGACGGGCCTCTTTCCTTCCTCAACAAGCTCCTTGAAAATTATCAATGGCTTTTCATCCATTCCGAGCAAACGCTCCTTGTCGTCGTAACATACTAACAGAGCGTATTTGCGGTTGTCTTCTCTGAGACGGTACTTTTTGATGGCCAATGGAAGCACCTTGTAAGTTGGAGTATCGAGTGATACCCTAAACGACTTGAGAGTATCTGAAGCCGAGTAAGACGAGCTACCAGTGGTGGCAGCAACGTTTTGCTGCGATGTTTTTCGACCAATCTTCATGCTCTCTCGAGGGTCGTCTGCACTTCCCAGAACAGGCGAAGTTGCTTGGGTTGATGACGCTGCTCCGTTAACACTAAGAACAGATGAACTAAGATTCGGAGTAGCTCCAGACGCCTTCAGAGTAGTCTGGCCGACAGGAGCTTTCTTAGGCCCCAGAGCAGGAGATGTTGTCATAGAAGGAATGAACTGGCTGGAGGGATGACCGCCTGGTGGAGATGTGGTAGTCGGGGACTGGGTATATTGCATAGATAGCAGAGTAGTGGGGGACGGCTGCGAGAGATTTGCCAAATTTGCAGTGCCAGGGGAAAGCGTGGGGATAATACCCGATGCATCTGGTGTCGGTAAAGGTTTCGACTCCTTCACAATCTTGAAAATCGGCAATAAATCCTCTCTTAATCGGTAATAGCCCTCAATGAGTCTTTTGATCTCAGCCTCTGCATATGCCATCCTCTCGTCACGGACTTTGAAGCTATGCACTATAGTACTCCAAGACTTCAAATCCTCTAATGTGTCTCCGCTGAAATCTGGCCGTGGTCCGCCAGCGGGAGCACCACTGTTGACAGTAGCTGCACTATGAGTTGAGCTGCTTCTTGACAAAGAACCCAGCAGCCCGTCCATTCCTGGCATCACACCCAATCCAGGCAGAGACGGATCTGCAAAACCATTATCGTCCGCTACTAAATTCATGCTGATGGTAGTCGGAAGGTGTCGAATAGAAGCCGAGCTCTTTGCCAGCTCGCTAGGGGGAACGTAATGATCACCCTCCACTTCGACATTATGATCTGTGATTAACTGGTAAACAGCCTTTAGAATGCGGATTCTGTGGCCCACAGACTTGACACCGATATCTGCGAGATCATCGTGGCCGAGGTAAACCAGTACGTCGCCAGTAATATGGTTTTCAATAAACGCCTTAGAGTAGAGGGCTAAACCCAAGTCGGAAATCCACCTGGCGACGAACTCTGCCGTCCACGACAGCACATCACCCGACATTCATTCCACGCTTACAGGATACCTATGCTAATAGCTGAAATCAAAGACCCCGTCACGAAACGAAAACAAGAAAGACGCTAATTCCGGCGCGGGCTTCAGGTAAATTACAAGCAATGGTGGACGAAACGTTGAGAGCGCCTGAGGTACAGGCGAGGGCCTAACCCTGCAGTCGCGACAGGCTAGCTCGCCGCAACCACTATGCCAGATTGACAGCGCTTATCTCATCTGTAACGTAATGGTAGAATAATATCATCATGCATCGTTATCTATCGTGTCTATCGTATATAAATCATGTCATCGTGATGGCTGTTTGTTTTTACTCTCTTTGCGCTTGAGCCGGACCTTGACGTTGAGGCGGCCAACGCTGCTCCAAACTTTATCTGACAGCTTGGCGGGCAGCTTGCGCCCATATAGGCTTTGGTCGACGAGCCACATGCCCACCAAAAACCCCTCTCTGTCGAGCGTGCCGTCGTGGTTGCGGTCCACCAGCTCCCAGATCTGCTCGAGAATAGTATCTGACAGTCGGCTGCGCCGCCACAGATCCCTCACTATACAGCCGTGAATATCGTCACTGGGATTATGTCTGTTAATGTACTCGTCTTCGTAGTCGTCGTCATCATCGTCACTCTGTTCGGTGCTCAGTAGGTATTTCAAATGTATACCCTTATTGGTGGCCCAGAGGCCCTCGTAGCGCTTCCTTTCTCGTTCTGTTGGGACCCACGCGTCCATATGATGTTTCCAGGGCTTGTCTTCGTTGAAACTGGCATGTTTGTGCTCCTTGCGCATCGTGCTCTTCATGTAAGTCGGGTTGGTGACGGCAATTGTCGCCAACGACGAGGTGCTGGTGTTTGCATTTGAGGTCTGGCCGTACTTCGGGTCCCGTTTCGACCACGAGAACTTGCCAAAAAAATTCGAACTGCCCGCCGAGCTGCCTGGCTGCGAACCAGACACTTGGCTTGAGCGAGACGCCTGTGGAGACTGGCCGTCAGAATGGTGGTACCTCGCACCAGAGAAATAGTCTACTCCTGACGGTGCAAGCTGCTGCTGCTGCTGCTGCCTGCCCAGCGACGAGGGCGTCGACAAATAGGTGCTGTTGAAGCCAGAAGATGCTGCGTCCACTTCTATCGGAAGACTCTCAGAGCTGGCGTTGCGAAGCGCTCTTTCCCAGGAATGAGGCACCAGCAGGCTGGCAGAGAGCGCGCGCTCTTCGTTTACACTTTTGGGTCGAGGACTGATATTTCTTGGCCGGCCTCTGTCGGGACTCAGCGATCTGCTGGAGCTTGCATCGTCATACGGGACCTGCAACGCCGCCAAGTTGGGTCTTTTCAACGGTACGGGAGCCACCAGCTCGACGGGCGGCTGTAACTCCCGAGCAGGAGGTTGCTGCTGCAGAGACGAGTCGGTCCTCCATATAGCTGACGGACGGTACATCCTGGAGCGGGCTCGCTTGTTCCCCTTTTTGTAGATATTGCTGTCTATTTTGTCAAAAGTACCCACCACCGTAGTTCTGGCAGCAAGTGCAGCAGCCAGTGCCGACTTGGAGCCCTCGTTCCGCTCCACAGGCGTAGCCGCCTTTGCCACCACGTCCGACGATTTCTGCGCAGCAGAGATGATGACATCTGCTGTTGTTGACGACAATGCTGGAGACACTCCTTGACGATCTGGAAATATAGTACCCGACTCGTCAGACTGCGCAGACGTCTTGCGACTACCAACCACGCTGGCCTTGGCAGCCGCCAGAGATGACAATACTTCGGCAGCGAGGTTGTTAGTCTGGCCATTGACATGGTGGACAGAACAAGCCCTCTTGTCGTCGGATTCCTCGCGCCTGCCTGATTTCTTCGACGCTATTGATTCTGGAGTACCAGCCCCCTTTCTGGAAGTATCTTCGTCTGTGGGTCCTCCCAGATGGTCTGGGAAAGCCTCCGCTGCCATAAAGGCAGCCGACACGGCGGCAGCCGAGACCTGGTGTTTCGGAGGAGGGGCCTTTTTGAACGCCTTCGAAGCCGCCAGCGCCGGGTTATCGAGGGCCCGTGCTGTTGACGAAACGGTTGTCGACGGTGGAGCACCAGCAGACATCGACTTCAGATTGACGCTCTTCGCAGCAGTGGCAGCCGGCGACGACGGCAGTTTGGTCTGAGACACTGGCACCGGAACGATGGCAGCAGCCGCCTTGGCAGCAGCAGCCGTGGCGGAGCCCTTTTGCTTGAGGGAATCACTGGGATGGGCATTTACATTGAGACGAGACAGCCGGGTCTGCTCCTTGAGGCGGAACTCAGGGGACTTATTAGGCGCAGTCTGCTTGAGCCCGTACGACGAGTTCTGGGCGGCAATTTGTGACGCCAGTTGGGATGCGCTAGCAGAATCCATGGCTCAGCCGGGCATCCCAAGGCTCTAGAGATGAAATTTGCCTGGCAGCTCGGTGGGTGGTATATCAGATGAGGTCACCACTGTAGGTTACCAAGTGAAAGACGTCCCTCCCCTTGCTGTTTACTTTAGGGAGAGTATGGGGATAGGGCCCATCGTGAGGCGTGCGATATGGCAGATCCAAAAATAACTGCGCCGACCGCGATTAGTTAAGCTAGCGACTGTATTGATATTGCATAATGGTTTCCGCTAGCCCGTTTATTCGCTCGAACATCAGTGATGTCAGTATAATATTAATCAGTGCAAGAGATAGAAAGCAATGTGAAGGCAAAATCGATTACAGGGAGGCGTGGATTTGCGGGGTATCCGGAAGCACGCAGTGATACCAAAACGGATATGATGAAGCAATGATACAGCGCAGCAAGACTGCGACATAGTATAGCAATATGCAGCGATGGTACACTGATGATTCAGCGATGGACACGGTGATTGTACATGAGTACAGCTTTGGCACAGGGTCGAAGCTTACAGCAGCACTCTGCTTCCCGTACTGCCGAGCTGCATGCTGATGAGCGTGCTGACGAACGCACCGCTAGGTTATTCACAAGCCATTGACAAGTTAACAAATTAACAGTGGACAAGTTACAATGGACAAGTTGGACAAACTGGCAATGGACAAACTGACAATTGGCAAATTGACAGCTATGTCATGCTGAACGTCTAACCACCAGAAGCTTGCCTCTACAAAACGGAACTGTACGGATACGTCATATATTTCTAGATGCGCAGTGCTATCCAGCGCCTAGAGAAAGGCAAACAAAAGCGACGACACTGCAGTCAAGCCAAGAACCGCGTATCCAGTGCGGTAGACACCAGGAATAGTCAATTGCGAGGCGGTGTCCCAGATGAGGTGTCGGAACCCGTTGAAGACATGGAACGTAAACGGCAAAGATGCAAGGAACTTGAGAGGGATCTTGGCGAGCAGCGGCAGAGATCCAAACAAGCTGATGATTGAAGCACCGTCAAAACCCAGACCTACCAACGGCAGGGCCAGATAGCCAATGGTGAAAGCATAAAAAGCTCCTGCTACGGCAACCCCGGTGATTCGGTGTAAACTCGACAAATACCATGTCAGTTGAGGCTGATAGATGGTCAAGTGTGGAGACACCGGCCGTTGCAAGCGCTGGCTCTTGAGGATCTCCTGAGCCTGCTCATCAGTAGTGCTCTGGGTTGCAACCGACCTGCTGTTGTTAGACAAGTCCACAGTCGGGGTTTTCACCACACTCACCGATACGAAGCGAAAAGCAGCTGAGATGCCCGCTGGGCAATAACTGGACGCGAACCTGCTGTGGTTAGAATCCCTATGATGCCACAAAATATCCTTACTCCTTAGGCACGCCTGCCGGGCAGTTCTCAAAGACAGCATCTTGAGTCAAGGTGTAGATAGGAAGCCAATCAGACGAGATGAAATATAACTGCCGCTACCGGCGCCTAAGCGACTGCAACCGGCGCATAGCCACATAGTGCGGACTGACGTGTGGATCGCCGCTGAGTGCGGCATTCTCACACAACGGCTGTTGTGCATGATGACGACAACCGGAGGTTTCAAACGGTCGCGTACCAAACCGACACGGGGGAATCTAAGCTATAAACTGGCCAGACTCTGCTGGTAGCAGTGGTAGTGCGTGATTAGCAGGGGTTGCGGCAGCTGACAGGCCTCCAAGTATGCAGCATGCTGGACTTGGCATCATTGCCGCAGGTGGACGTCTCAGTGACAGCCAATTGTGGGCTCCGCCAATAAGCCGTGCTTTATTCCACGCTTGCTTAACTCCATGCATAAATAACTCCATGCGGTAATTAAAGATGTCTCCTGCATATTCGGCCTCTAAAAAAATAAACTCTCGTTACGGACAACCAACGAGTGCTGCTCAGCTACTGGATAGGGCTTGTTTTGAGTGCGCTTAGAACAATACCGCATCGAGATGATTGGCTGCTCCGCAAACAACCTCCCCTACACAGACCGTGCCTACTTAATTGGACGTCGCAGTGAGACCAACCGGGCAGATCCATCCTGTTACATTCCTGTATTTGGCGAGGTACAGTTCCAGGCGCTTTTTTAAGATCGCGTAGGAGCTTCCTATGATTCATCTGTAAACAAATACCATGGCCTCTGGATTACAGTATGTATCATTCGCTTGGAGCTGGTTCACCAGATGTCTGCCAGTGATTTCGGGACTCGTGCTGCTGCTAGTTGGCTGCCTCTCCATTCACAGTAAGCTGGCTGCCAAACTGCTATTGGATTATACTATTATCGTCCAATTGGTGGGCGTGGCTTATTCTGTGCGTCTTCTTGTCGCGCTGCTGTGGACTCATAGAAATGTGCACTGGAGACTCAATATCTCTCCGCTATTGGGCCGTAGCGAATCGCTTTCGACACCCGTCAGACACGCTATAATCATCCCAAACTATAAGGAAGACATGGCGACTCTCCAAAATACCCTTGACAGTTTGGCTGCTCATACACACGCATCGGATGACTACGATATTTTTCTTGCCATGGAAGAGAACGAGCCAGGCTGCCAGCTCAAGGCACTCCGACTGATAGAGAAATTCAAAGGTGCGTTCCACGACATGATCTTTACAGTTCACCCGAAACAGCTGCCTGGTGAACTGCCCGGTAAGGGATCAAACCTGAGCTGGGCATCTAGGCAGATCTGGCATCATTATGAGCAGCACGCGAAATTGGACATCGATAGAACCGTTGTCACAGTTATGGATGCAGATACGGTCCACAGCGAGCACTATTTCAACGATATAGTACCTGACCATGAAACGATCTTCGTCCCGCCAATCGTGTTCAACCGCAATTTCCAGGACGTACCATTTTTGGTCAGAGTGGCCGATTCCATGTGGTCGAGTGCTGGCATTTCGGGCATGCATCCTGGATCCCTCATAATGCCCCCAACGTCGACCTATTCTGTTTCGCTGAGCCTTGTACAACAGGTTGGATTCTGGGATGCCGGTCCAGAGGCCATCGGAGAAGATCTCCACATGTACATTAAATGCTTCTATGCAACCAACGCTAGACTCAAAGTGCAGCCAATTTGGGCTCCGGCTAGTCACTGCAATGTCCACGCAGAGTCAGATTCCATTGTCTCGAAATACATCAATTTCAGCCGGGTGCGCTACAGACAAGCTCTTAGGCATATGTGGGGAAGCTTAGATAGCGGCTACTCTCTACGAACTGCTCTATCAATCTCTGAAATCCCACATGAAAACTCTGGGAAAGGCTCTTCTGTTGGAGCTGTGCGACCGTTCTCTCCTGTCTACCCCAGCTATCCGACAACGATGTTCAGTCGAATGTATAGTATTGTTAGCAGTAGGGTCAAAGTCCTGGCTCTTTTCAGTCGTCTCTACGAGGCGCATTTTTTGCCTGTCCATTTGCCTCTAACGATTGCTCTGTCTACACTCTCATGTCTTAGAACAGGAACTTCTCTGGCCATCGACAGCGTACACGAGGTCCCTGATATTCATAGTCTGACTGGTCTTCCCAGTTTTCACCCACCTCACAACGGCCATCACGTCCCTCATGCCGACAATGACGGGGCTTTGTACCATAACTGGAATATTTGGTTTGTGTTGTCTTTGATGGCAAAGATGTCATTCTTGTTAACTGTGATAAGTTTACTATTACAGGAACGATTCATCAGAATGGTCGGCCACAGTCATGGGAACCCAGTACCCAGCGGTGGGCAGGTTTCGCGAGTTATTGGCCTAATACTGTTCCCTATCGCGGGTTTCATCTTTGGCACAATTCCCTCTATACATGCGCAAATCTGCCACTTGTGGACTGTTGATCTGGTCTATGTTGTCTCGAGCAAACCGACAGTACAAGCAGCCCTAAACGTTTAGACATTGAGAAACATAGACGCACACTGCGAATTATTATAAGTGACATTCCAGTCAGCATTAACGGGTATTTTGACGGACAGGTCTGTAGACCTTTAGGCAACCAACTGAACAAGTGGTTTACTTGTATTCTATATTCAAGCTGATATTTTAATAATTAATATTATATGTGATTTGGATGTTAATTGATTTCAACAAAAAATGATGCCATGGAGTTTCATGAGATCAAGGGTATGGGAGGAAGCGTTGGTAAGCTTGAAAAATCCGTTAGCCTGTAAAAATACTTTGATCTCATTGCAAGTGCCATATATGAAGTTTGTCGCATTGATAAGCGGCGGCAAAGATTCATGTTTCAATATCCTCCATTGCGTAAAAAATGGCCATGATCTGGCGGCTCTTGCAAACTTGCATCCCCCAGCACAGCATCTGTCTGATGAGCTTGATAGTTTTATGTACCAGACAGTGGGGTATCAGGCTGTAGGACTGTATGGAGAAGCTCTAGATGTTCCACTCTATCGTGCTGAAATCAATGGTGGATCCATATCCTTGAATCTCGATTACGAGCCTACCGATGGTGATGAGTCGGAGGATTTATTTCAACTGTTGAAGCATGTAAAAGAGCAGCATCCTGACGTCCAAGGGGTATCTGTAGGAGCGATTCTGTCCACATATCAGCGAACCCGTGTGGAAAACGTCTGTCAGCGGTTGAACTTGGTTTGCTTGGCATATCTTTGGCAAAGATCGCAAGACGAGCTTCTTGACGAAATAATTGATTCGGGCCTGGATGTTCGTATCATAAAGACGGCAGGAATTGGTTTGAACAAGAGTCATTTGGGCAAGTCTCTGGCAGAGATGAGGCCGGAGCTTCAACGGCTCAATTCACTGTATGGACTCCATTTATGTGGAGAAGGTGGAGAGTATGAAACATTGGTCCTGGATGGCCCAATGTTTGTAAGACGGCTGGATATTGTCGAGTCAATAATAGTTGATCATTCAAGTGACGATGTGAGTTTCCTGACCGTCAAAGTGGAACTCAGGGAGAAAGCTCCAGTTGATGGAAATGTGGCTATACCGAGTCTTCTAGATGATGAATTTTCCAGCATTCTAAAAACCGTTAAATCCCGTCATCTGCAGCAGGCGGAACTGTCGATACGATCTCTTTCAGATAGAGCACACAGCAACATCTCAAGTGAAAAGTTCTTTTCAACCGAAAGTACATCGACTGTCAATTTGAAATTTGCAGGCGATTCATTGAAAGAGGAAGTAAAGCTTGTTTTAGAAGGCCTGAGATCGATACTGAGCAATCAGGGAAAATCTATCGATGACGTGGTGTTTATGTCACTACTAGTTTCAGACATGTCTTCTTTCAAGACTGTCAATGATGTGTATGGGGAATTTTTCACGAAATCGCTCCCCCCTGCCAGAGTTTGTGTACAATGTCGAATTCCCAATCGAATTCAGCTGTCTGCAATTACCTCACACACCGCCGAACAAAGAAAAGGGCTACATGTCCAGGGGCATAGCTATTGGGCACCTGCGAATATAGGGCCATATTCACAAGCTATTAATTGTGAAGGAATGGTATACTTGGCTGGCCAGATAGGTTTGATACCTCCTTCGATGAAAATGTGCGAAGACCCTTCTACTCACTGTGTACTGAGTCTACAAAACCTGGTGAGAGTCATGACCGTTACGAACTGCTCACCCACTTATATGGTGTCCTTCGTTTCCTCGAGCAAGAGGTTTTTGCAGGCAGAATTACCGGCATATGTGTTTGAATTATATCTAAAAAGCAATGATATCGATGCCAGTTGTGGCTTGCTAACAGTGGGTGTTCCGAATCTCCCTAGGGATGCCTTATATGAGTGGGTGAGTATTGGTGTTGACAAACAATACCACGAAAATTTAAAATATCAGCATGAATATTCTGACGACGAGGACCAACTCGATTTTTTTTGGCCGCCAACTGTTCAAAGACATTCTAAAGTGCATATTGTGCGTTTTGGATGCAGGTCTGCAATCACAGTCGGAAGTTCCGATGTCGTACAGTTGCTGGAAACTGTCTCCAAATTTGGCACAGTCGTGTCAGGTACTATTTATTCTACAGACTCGTCAATCGAGTGTCCAAACCACTACGAACTAATTCCTGTGGATTGGGTCATTTATGACAGTCACTACATTGAATTTGGCGGTGTATTTATTATAAACAACGAAGCATATTAAATGTATATAGCAACTAACTTTTGGCAACTATAGGTCTGTTGGCCAACCAAGCTCTTTTTTTAGTTCATTGAATGCTAGAATATGATTCGTATTTCGAGTTATCCGCGAATTAGTCAAACCTTAGTTATATTACGGTGCAGCCGCGCCTGAGGGTAACATATATAGAGGAAGTTTCAACCTTCACCTACGACATTGAGAATGGCTATAAAAGGATTGGGAGCACCTGACAAGGTATATGACGGTAAGCCAATTGAATTGCCCTGATTACTCTAATTTCAGGCAGTCAATTGAAGATTGGAATCATCCATGCTCGATGGAACAAGGAGGTTATCGACGCACTGCTGCAAGGCGTTCTAAAGAAGCTTTCAGCGTTAGGTGTAAAAGATGAAAATATAACGATTGAGACGGTCCCTGGCAGCTACGAGCTTCCTTTTGGCACAAAAGTGCTGAGTCGGTCGGGGAAGTTTGATGCTTTGGTTTCTATTGGTGTTCTCATTAAGGGTGATACTATGCATTTTGAGTATATCGCCGAGTCGGTGTCTCATGGTTTGATGAGATTGCAGGATGACATAAACACTCCGGTTATTTTCGGTTTGCTTACATGCTTAACTGAGGAGCAAGCTCTTCACCGAGCAGGTCTGACTAAGACTGGCCACAATCATGGAGAAGATTGGGGTGCTGCTGCTGTTGAAATGGGCTTTAAGCACAAATTCGGACTATAGGGTCTTTCATTTTTTAGTTTATATTGATCTCACTCTCAAAGTAAAGAAATGCTAAAATATCCAGCCAATTGGTAGAAGGGCATACGCTGATTCTATAGATAACAGATGTTGCCGTCACTTTGTGAATAAGCATATACTACACATTAAAATTATAAAGCAGCCTTGCTCTTCGCTTGGTAACGCCGACGCAACTGACGGACAACATCTCGGCGATGACGTCGTAGTTCCCGGTTCCACTCACCACGCTTCTCCCAAAACTCCCCTTCCCACTTAGCATTGTCAAATGGAGTGCTTTTCAATTGAGCAATCCTAGATTGCGAGTGCAAAAACGGCGAGTCATAGTGAGGGAAAAATAGCCCTCGATCTGTCTTCAACTTGTTGAATACTCTCACATCCGACAATACTTGTTTGATAGGTTCAGTGGGATCTTGTAGTTCAATAGCGCCATTGGTATCGCCATCCCCCACATCAGAACTTACATCCCCAAATAAACTGAATCCTCGGTCGTCGTCTTTAAACAGAGACCTAAGCACACTAGTACTATTCGTGGTATTATTCTCCACGTTTATATTCGAACTGGTATCATCATTTTCATTACCGATATCGGTTGTTTCGTTATTCATAGAAGAAGCTCCTGTCGAGTTTAAATAGTCACTGCCATCAACTTCCTGTTCTTCATCCTCTTGTTCTTCTTCATCCTCTTCGTCTTCCGTGTCCTCTTCGTCTTCTTCATGCTCCTCATCTTCTGCATCCTCCTCTTGTTGTGCATCCCCTTCTTCGTCTTCTTCGTCCACCGCCTCATCATCATCCTCTTCTTCATCTATGTGGTCAGAAGTCGCTTGCTGAATAGCGTTAGATGAAATGTTTTTCAATCTCATCATTTCTTCATCATCGCTATCTAATGCATTCTTAAACTCTGAACTGCTAAACAGCATATCAAGTACCTTTTGATTCCGTTCCTGCTCTTCCGAATGCTCAACAACATTCTCATTTTCAACGTCAAGATCCACATTTTCTACAACATCACCTGTCCAGTCCTTCCATTGTCCATGCGAAAAGCCCGCTACTAAATGTTGCAATTCCTTGTCCTTCTGATAGCCCCAGAGTTTCGTCTTCTTGCATCGTATCGTTACCAGACGACGCACATTTTGACGAGGATCCTTCTTCAGAATGCGAACAGTTGCATGTCTCATATCTTTTCTATCGGCTGTTCGCATTCTGCCTGGAATTACATCAATTTCACGATGTGTGCCGTATTTTCTTTTTAGTTGGTCTGCATTCAGACCCTGATCAACATCCGTCTCATCAGGCTTATGCAAATACCGATCCTTAAAATCTGGACTTTTGGCAACATCAACAGTCAGAGTGGACCCTTTGAACTTCACACCATTAAATGCTCTTCGCAGTGAACTAAACTGATCTTTTGATAAGTTCATGGTGGTAAATGCAAAATAAGTGCCGAGTAATGGCTTTGAATGTATTTGAAGAGGGGAAACAATCTCTCCATACTTCTTTAAACGGCTCTCCAACTCATCAATATTAGTCGCCAACGTATGAGAGATCGACCCAATATGAATCCTAATTTGCTGGACCATGTTTTGAAGAATACAAAATGATTTCCTACTACACAGCAGAAAACCGTCTAAGAATGCATGCAATGTTAAAAAAATACTTCTAGCCGCCGCTTGATATTCTCTTATGCATATTCAACTCTTCCACTCTGGCGAGTTTCAACGTTACCATCATGTCAGAGGAGGACGTCGTAATGGGCAACGACCCTGCTATTTCAGCCAGCGGTCCCAATATTTTGGAAGTTCCTCTTGAAACTGACGGGGAAGCTGTCACCATTGATTTGGACAACGAGTTGCCAGATGATCCTTCTGAAATTTGTGTTCTGCTGGAAAATGAAAAGTGCGCACCCGAATACTGGTTAGCCATCGGCACTGCGTATGCTCGCAATGGCTCAGTAGAGAACGCGATAGAAGTGGTATCCAAAGGCCTCGAGGCATCTGTGGTTCAAAAGGATTCAGATAAAATGCCATTTTACAATTGTCTTGCTTGGCTTTATTTGAGAAAGCTACGAGACGCTCCTGCTGTCGTGTCCGAGGCAGAAGCCTCAAATGGTGTTAAATCCAAAACAGACTACCACAAACTAGCAACCGAGTTTGGAAATAAGGCGTATCAACTTGATCGGTCATGGAGTGGCAATATTCTTGCCCGTGGAGCTCTGACTAGTGCCGTCGGTAGTTTCGACGACGCTCTGCCGCCGTTTCAGGCAGCACTAGCACAGTCAACGAATACTAATTTGTTTGCGCAACTTGGAAGAGCACGCGTGCTTTATCAAAAGAAGAACTACAAAGGTGCTCTTCAACTTTACCAGAACGTTTTGGAAGCTCGACCGTCTCTCATTAAGCCTGACCCGAGGATTGGCATCGGTCTGTGTTACTGGAAACTAGACGATATAGAAGGAGCATTTCTTGCTTGGCAGAGAGCCCACGAGCTTCGAAGTAATCAGCCTGCTGTCAACACTCTGCTAGGTTTATTTTACATGAACAAGGCGCTATCTGACATCAATAGTGCCGACTTTGGCCCGCTATATGTCAAAGCCATTCAACACCTACAGGAAGCATACAAAAGCAATCAGAATTATTCTGCATCGACAATTGCTTTAGCGAGTTATTTGTTTTCAAAGAGAAACATGGATGCTGTTATTAAACTTGGAGAGCGTGTTGCAAAATATACGAATATTCCTTCGTTGCTTAGTGACGGTTATTTCTGGATTGGTAGAGCGTATCATGCTATCGAAGACTATGACAAAGCGTTGGAATACTACAGTCTTGCTGAGCAGAAAAACCCTGGCAGTCTCCTTCCCAAAATCGGTAAAGGATTGATACAGATGACACAGGATTCGCCGGAAGCTCTTTTAACATTCGAGAACCTGGTCACTAATAACCCAAAATCCACAGAAGGGGTTCTCTTACTTGGGCTGCTTTATGCCAAGCGGGCTTCAGGAGACGCAAAGCGGATTCAAAATGCCATCCAATTGCTGGAACGTTATCTCAGCTTGGTGAAGGAGCATAACGAAGCACCTATCACTGAAGCTGTTCTTATTCTGGCGGAGTTATACGAGAATACAAATGTTGAGAGGGCATTGGCAGTTTTGAGCCAGGTTCTTGAGTATCAAGAAGATGTGGATCCTAGAATTTTGAATGGAATTGGTGTGCTGAATTATTTCAATGGAAATTTTGAGGCAGCTCGTGAATATCTCGAGCGAGCAAAAGATAAACTCGGCGAATATGGGTCGGATGAAACGATGGTAACCTTATCATATAATATTGCTCGATTGGATGATGCTATGGGCAACAGTGAAAAGGCCAGGACTGGGTACCAGGATCTGTTGGATCTTGCTCCAGGATATCTGGATGCCAGAGTTCGGCTGACTTATATTGGCGTTGTTCTCAATGAGGAAAATGCCGAATCACAAATGCAGTATTTGCTCGGTGAGCACGAAGATAACCTGGAAGTTCGAGCATTGTACGGATGGTTTTTGAGACGTCAGAAACGCACAGCCGCTAAGAATATGAGTGAAGATATCGAGCAGAAGCATTACAAGCGATCACTTGTGAACTACAATAAGCATGATACGTTTTCTTTAGTGGCGATGGGGAATCTCTATTTGTCGGTCGCTCGAGAAATCAGAGTTAATAACAACTCTGATATTGAAAAGAAAGAGAAGACTTATTTCAAGGCTGCTGAGTTCTTTGATAAAGCACTTCAATTAGACCCTCAGAATGCTTTTGCTGCTCAAGGTGTTGCAATTATTTTTGCTGAGACCAAACAGCCAGAAACAGCTCTCCACATTTTCAGCAAAGTGAAGGAGACGCTAAATGACATTTCTATTTACATCAATTCAGGACATTGTCTGGTCGAATTGAAACAGTTTGCCAAGGCAATTGAATCGTACGAATATGCCCTGAATCGCTTCAAGAATGGAAACGATCCACAGCTTATGACTCTGATAGGAAGGGCGTGGTTTCTGAGGGGAGTTTCTGAAAGGAGTTTGGAGGCATTGAAATCGGCTCTCGACTATTCCAAGCGTGCATTGGAACTTGCCTCACAAAACGCTGCGCTTAAGTTTAACGTTGCATTTATACAATTTCAAATTGCAGATTTCTTAAGGCGCGCTCCTGAAAATCGGCGAACAGTTGAAGACATCAAGCTGGCGGCCAATGGACTGGAAGAGGCTATAGTGTCTCTCAATGAAATCTCGAAAGAAAAGCACCCTCCATACCCGCCTGCTGAGCTCGAGCAGCGTGCATTGATGGGGCAAAACACAACAAGGAGACAACTTGAGAGAGCTTTGGTTGAGCAAGAAGAATACGAAGCTAAGACAGCCTCAAAATTGGAGGAGGCTAGAAAAGTCCAGCAGCTCCAAAGGGAGAAACGAGAAGAAGAGGAGAAAAGAAAGGCAGAGGAGGAATCTGCAAGGCAGAAGGCGCTCGCAGAGGAACGACGCCTTCTTCAGGAAGAGGCTGAAAAGTGGGCAGAGTCTGCTAGGTTGGAAGCAGAAGCTCTGAAATTCAAGGGTGATGAAAGTGACTCAAATGAAGTACCGAAAGATAAGAAACCTCGCGAGAAAAAGCCCAAGTTATCCTCTAGCAAGAAGGGTAATGCGAAAGAGGCGTCCAACGGTGGTTCTAAAAAGAAGTTTAAAAGTAATGAGTTTATCAATGATAGTGACGATGAACCATCAGCTCAATCATCGAGTGATGGGGAAATGTCGGACGCAAAGGCTCCTTCTGATAATGAAGAGGACGATTCAAGAAGGCGCAAACTTGTCAAGAGGGTTGTTGACAGCGATGATGAAGACGTTGAGAATGAGACTGGTCTCTTTGGAGATGACGACTAATGTATAATAAATGTTTCTAAGACAGGTTGGGTAACTTAGAACAAACATTTATGAGTTCATGATGAGAATAAATAGACTAGGTGGCTTCTATTTTCGAGCAAGCCATTGGCGCATTTCCTTGTTCGACTGATGCGCTGTTTTGTAAACTGTGTTATTATATTATCCCTTGATACTGAATTGTCATAAACTTACGTTGACGCTCAAAATTATCAAGCTTTTGCACGAATTGCTGACCCTCCGTAGCAGCACCACGTCGCACGTTAGCGAAGTCAAATATCTCTGTAGCTCGTCTTCTCAACGTATCGACCGCCACATCTGTTAGTTCCTCGGTGCTAAACAATGCGAGCCATCGCTCCAGAGTCCAAAAGAACACTGGTGACAGGTTGTGGATGTCGACACTTAGTGGATCCGACTTGAGCGCGTTGATGACCTGTGCCGAGAATATTCTGGGTTGTAGAAGTGTTATAAAGAAAGTTTTGGATTCTGGAGATACTCCACTTATGGCAAGCAGCTCTGCTATCCAAAGAGGCAACTCCAACTGTGTGTCTTTTTCAATCTTCAATTAGTGGACAGACGCGTTTGGCATGGCTATTACTCACATCCCCACCACTTTCGTTCTGGAGATAGCCCAGCTCGGGAACCGTTATCTCGAAATTGCACGGCACTTTCTAACGTCAATAATTTCAAGATCAATGGGAGCATTGCTTACTTGACCGTCGGTTAAAATATCGTCTATATCGTAGTAGCTGTTCATGGTGCACGCCAAGTCTCTAATCAGCTGCACGGCTCAGAAGTACTCTCACGCGTCCTCACCATCGTCGATTATACAAGCTTCACAATCACCGTGGTGAACATGAACCAAAAAATACCGCCGGCTTTCGCAGCTTTACAGGCTATAAAGCCAGTAGAGCGTAATGAGCAGGTTAAAAATCTTTTTGATCCAAATATCCCAGAAATTTTGACGCATGAACAGGTATATTCGATACGAGTAGGTGACACACTTTTCCGGCTGAGTGGTGCATCTTTATCATCTGATGGCCCTTCATACTTCACCAATTTCTTTTTACCATTCAAGGATTCACCAGAGAATGAACGTCCTGTATTATATATTGATCGCAGTGCCGAAGTATTCCGTTATATCTGCGCCCATTTGCAAGGCTACTGGATTGATCCTGAGAATGACGCTATGTACTCATACCTTGTAGCTGATGCTGCCTATTACCATCTTCCAAAGCTGATCACATTGCTGGCAACGTCAGAGATTTTCTTCCGAGTCGGATCGACTCAATTCCGCGTTCCAAGGGACATTTTTTCAAATCCTGGCGATTCTCCGAATTTCCTTACTATTGGATTTTCAACTTTCTTTGGTGCAAGACCGGACATGACATTCCCTAAGCGTCTTAAGAGACCTCTTCCACTGGCGCCAGCGGCAGTACCCGACAGAAGTGCACCGCTATTTGCACAATTGTTGGACATATTAAGTGGCAATGCTGTGGATATTAAAGACGAGAGCCAAAGGAAAAGCTTGATCAAGGAGGCGAGATTTTATCGATTTCGAGGACTAGAGCAGAAACTGATAAACCACACAATACTGTACAATTCTCAGAGGGGTATACAAGAGATTATCATGTGTCTGGATGATCTCGTTCCCTCGGGAATATATGTATTCAAAGACGCGAATGGAACTCGTAAAATCGGATATAAGCGTCCATTTGTCGATACTGACAGTAATGACCGTGAACTGGTTTTTCAAGTGCGAAAGGAATGCTTTATTATTCAGCGAACTAATGGAATCTGGACTTTGAATTACTCAGAAGAGATGGATTGCTGGATAACGGCTGTCCTTGGTGTCGTCCAAAGACAGAGACAGAAAGATAACCACGATACGGATCCTGTGCTAGTTGCACCACGAACTCTTCTAATCAACGTTCGAGGGTCAGTGTTCATAATCAATGGCCATAAAATGGATCATGGAAGTGGAGGTGATGAACTGCCTCTAGCGATGACTTTAGCGGATTCTCGAAAGCGTTCTAAAGACGGTGATTTGAGATACTATCTTACAACATCCCAATGGCGTCTCAACGCTGAGAATAGCGATCCTGCATTGGAACTACTGAAGTGTGAAGGCTACACAAGCCAAACATACAGAAATGAGACAAGAGTATTTATCTGAGTGATTACAGCATTGGCCAACGGGTTTAAGACTGACCGCCAGGCTTATGTCTTCCATTGCAGATAGGCGGAGGGTCACCTGTCAATGGTTCATGGTGTACATAACCAACAAACCAATATTTTGGACTATTCTCGTAGAATTTTTGCCAGGCATGAACTTCAGTTTCTACCTGCTCTTGATTGAGTCCTCGAAGATCATGCGTCAAGTCCGTACTGAAACATCCAGTAACATATGCACGAGCAGCATCACGTCCACTAAAAAACGAATAAGAGCCAATTGGGCCATACGTGCCAGGGCTGGAAGTCACATCATATACCTTTCCATCTAATGCCAGATATATTGGCAAATTGGGGTCTGAACCATCGTATGTCGACAATTCCTCATCAGTGAAATGAAGTAAATCGTGTCGAAGTACGTGCCTGTCGAAAAGGAACTTCACATAACGGGGGTTCGTCAGTCGTGTATCATGGCCCCACAGCGGCGTATGAGTAATATAGTATGAGAGCATGAAGTTCAGGACTACAAGGCCAAGTAGCACTCGAATAACGTCCGAGACTTTTAAGCTTGTGCTGGGAGGAATTCCATAGTCATCTCCATATTCAATATCCTTAGACTCAGCTCTTCTGTGAGCTCCCGGTGGCCTACGCCGGCGAAGTCCCATAGTCTGCTGCTCCGATGTGTCCATTGCTACTCAGACATATAAATACTTGTTTTTAAAGTTAAATTATGACCAGAAGCATAAATGGTGTGTGTTATTAGTTAGGTCGCACTAAACCGTAAGGCTGACATCGGCAAGGAAGTTCCTGAAGCTGCTGAAAGAGGGACACGGTTGAAAGTGTTGCAAAACAATAAATAGTTGGGTAACTTAACGCTGAAAAAAAAGAGTGAAATGACTACAAGTATTCAAAAGTCATTAGATATAATTGAATAAATAATTCTACTGTGATATTACATACTCTATAAGAGATCATACCCTGTAAAAGCTTCCACATTGGGCAGAAGGTCCCGCCAGAAATCCTCATGAGACAACCAGGGAAATTCTTCTTCTTGATTGTCAGCTTGCTGGGGTGGCTCCGACTCTTTCCGATGTGAATCCAACGCTACCTGTGACAAAACGTCCAAAGGCGAGCCCGGAAGATTTGCAGGGATAGCTGATTGACCTGGCGACTGTACACCGAGACTATTAGTTGGATTTGATCCAAATGACGGAACGACCAAGTGCGATGGATACGCTCTAGAAGATTGATCCATCTTTTGGAGATTTTGCCTGTACTGCTCTTTCTGCAGTTGCAGCTGCTTCTGAGTAAGCTGGATGGATATCTTATTCTTTTCGTTCAAAAAGTAAAAGATTTGTCCATCGAAATGACACAATAAAAGCTTGAGAACAAAAGAGCTGCAAACAGCTGAATTGGAAACGGGGTAAAGTTCTCCGACCCTGTCCAATTTCTCAATAATTGCATATATCATGTCGAGCTGCCTTGCAGGAACTGGGCACGCTTCTCGGAAGGCATTATTACATATTGCCATAGCTCGTAATTTCAGTAGAAGGGAAGCGCAGAACAGCAGCCGAGTATAACTAAACAAAGGAAGCATAGAATACTGGTCAATGCTGAAGTCTCTGAATAACTGCAATGCACGGATGACCGATTCGTGACAAGATAAGATACACTGCACAGCTTCGAATGAGAATGATTCCGCCTCCACCGCTAGACTAAATTCCGAAAACGGCGATCTCCCAAGCCTGTCAGAGTAGGCAACATAGATTACCAGCTGATGCAAAAATGCGTTGACAGAATGGTAATAAGGTTCAAAAGTCACGAGAGCGCAGTTGCTGTTCTTCACTTCTTCCCAAACCTTTTTCAGTCGCGACTCAAAATGCGAGACGAGATATTTTGTTTCATTGTTGGAAACGTCAGGAGGAGCAGAGTTGCGACCTCGAGAATAGAAGCCCTTTGCAATGTCCTCAAAAATACGAGCCATCTGCGCAAAGTAAACAATTCTTTTCTGAAAAGGGCTGATTTCATCGGAAGAGAGTAGAATCTCACAGCACTCTTCATTATAGTCACTCCAAGCAGCGCTAGGTGATTTCCTCGAGACAGTTAAAAAATTCATGCTAGCACAATAGCAACAGAGCCACATCATACGGCACTCAATAGTTTTTCCATCAACGAGCACCTGCGGAGTTATGATTTTTTCGAACCGCAGACTCATTATTTTCGAGCTGATTACATGTCCTCCGATGCCCAAATCTTGAGCCATTGACACCGCCAAATTGGATAGAATATGAGATTTTTGCCTGTGGTAAAACTCAGGTTCATTATACCAATAAGTCAGAAGTATTAAGCACTGTAGGAGTTCAAATGTCATAGAGCCCATCATCATACTGTCATATATGACTGCTTCATATGCCTTGTTAACCAAAATTAGGCTGCTTTTGACATCTCCCAGGTGATTGGGTAGCGACATGGAAGTCACCGATAACACGCAAAGAAATAGCACAGGCTTATCTCGTCGGATCTGATCCAGGGGCCAATCGAAGGGAACATTTATCAACGGATATGTAGGATAGATGCTATTACGGTAAATGTCCAAGCGCATTTGAGCATCCTCTGCACTTATGATACCTTCAGATATGACATCAGTATGATATGTTGGGACCCTGGGATTCATCGATGGTATTTCTAATAGCTGCATACGCAGAGCACACTTCCGCGACAAAAGGTTCCAACTCCGAATCATTTCTTCACGCATGCTCTCAACATTTACTCCCGTATCTACACGGTCATACGTACCACTATTATCAGTGACACGATAGTCGAGGGCAATATCATCTGGTGTACCATCAAGCGACGCATGCTCTGGGTCTTTATGTGAGCCACTTCGCATGACATATTCAGCAGAACCAGATGACGAGGTGGATCCCGGGAGATAGCTTCCATTTGGAGAAAAATGAGAACCATGCTGATTTTGATATGATATGGTGGGTTGCTGGGTTGCTTGGGACTGCACCAAAGGAGGCAACATCCCATATGATGACTTCGAAATTGGCTGGCCATTAGCGAGTGACGACGTTGCATTTATCGTACTGCCTGTGAAGTTAGAGGGGCTTTGATCTCTAACTGCCGGGCTTGACGAACTTCCAGGAGATATGACGGAGGCCAATTCGCTCCCAGAAGCATCAACATTTCCATTCTTTTCATGAAGGGCAGCCGATAAAATCTCTAGCTTTTTCTCCAATGCAGCTACCCGGGTGTCGGTTTTCTTAGATCGCTTCCGGGGGCCAATCGAGAAGACGCATTCCCGTTTGCCCTTGATACATCGTATACAGGGTGCTGCCGGATCTGAAGCATTGGAAGTAATACATCTGACTTTCAGAGTACGACAGTGCTCACAGGCCTTTGAGCGCCGGCTGTCTGCACCTGAAGCTGTTGGAGATTCAACTCCGCTTTGATTGTCTTTCGATAACAGCATGCTTAAACCAACTCGAGTTCCAGAAACCAATGAATATTAACCGACTGAGAAATATGAGATCCTTCTTGTACTAGCCACTTGCCAGCTGACTGGACTAGACTAGTGACAAATTAGACTAGATACATGTAACCAATCTAGAAACTTTGTCAACAATGTAGTCAATATACAGACCAGCAGGTTCTGACTAAAAACCAAGCTGAGAGGCTGAAAACACCGATAGCTCCGTAGATTATATCGCGGCGGGGATTACCACTCGAGCGTTATGTAAAAACTATTGGGCGACGAAGTTCTGGCTGGCCGTTCTCCAAAATATTAAAAATGTCGTTTAGTTCAAAGAACTAATAATTCCAATGACGGAGCCGACAAATGCCGATAAATACGTCAGCCGCTCTATGGCGGTGGAAAATCTCTGCAAGGATGTCAATATGCTTAGTATATTTTGTTGCTAAACAGCGAGGTCATGCACAGTCTCAGTGATTATAAAGCACCAATTTTGACAATGATTCCTTGACACCAATTTAGTGATTCGTGTCATTCATTCTATTTGCGTCCCCAATCAATGAGGAGCAGTGGTAGGGCAACGGAGTTGTTTCGGAGTTGCGATCACTCACCAGTTCTGGGTGTGCAGCCGAGCAGCAATTTGGTAATACTTTTCAACGATCTGATATCATTTCACTAGCAAGACTTGTGGGTTGTAATATGGGTTGCATTGTGATTACTTCGAATAGTGTTTACTGTGACTTCTTGAAACGGAGGTTACAGAATGGGAACTATAAGACCCGAGCGTTGGTTAGATGAACGAAAAACAGAATCAGGCAAAATTGACCACCTTATGCGTATACTACGGTCTCGATTATTTAATATATGGGAGAATACACGTCTTATTTGACTGTAGCTCTTTGATACTTGGGAATTGCCCAAGGCTTATTGGTGGAGGGCGCGATATCATTGTCAGACTGCTCGTTTTATGCATGCATGCTTCCTGCAGATAATATGCATGTCGTTTGTTGAACCCGTACCTGGTATTCTTTCTTGATGTCGATAACTTGCTGGGAAACGGTGCTCTATTATAGACTGGCAGGATTTTCAAATACATGAGGAGTCCGCTTTTATATGCGCTTCAGAGGCTACGCAGGTTCAAACAACTCAATTCGGTATGGGACTCGGTTCCGTTTACTCGTCGTGCTGCGGTGCTCGTAATTCTATATAGAAATAGGCTCAATGATCTGGGGGTTGTATTGACGATGCGCTCTCAGGAATTATCATCTTTCTCGGGTCACGCGGCATTACCAGGTGGCAAAGCGGACGATGCCGCGGAGACGCCATATCAAATTGCACGGCGTGAAACATGGGAAGAAATCGGTCTTACCCCAGATGACACATTGTTACGACAAAAGGGATATTCGATGGAGCATCTGACATTGTTGCCTTGCTATTTATCTAGAAATTTGTTGGCAGTTCGACCAACCGTTGTATATTTAGACTATGCATCTGATCGCCACTTTGGACGTGACCTTTATGATGATATCACCGACTTACCTGCAGTCATCAACCTACAAGGCATACAATCGAAAGAAGTTGGAGAAGTGTTTTCTGTTTCGCTTCGGCGGTTTTTATCAAACGAAAAGGGATGGTATCGAGAAAAGCATGTAGAATGGGGGGGCCTCGCGTGGCATCAGCACTGGTTTAAGGCAGTTCGTCGACATAAACTAGTTGGCGAGGCGGGTTGGCTCGATGTATGGGGGTTGACAGCCAATATCCTTGTGGATATAGCTAGGATTGCGTACGCTGTTGAACCAGATATGAACCACAGACCCAAAGGGTATTTTGGAGATGAAATACTGCTCGAAGCACTGCTGCAGCGTAATAAACTTCCCGAGCTTAGAAACAGGAAAGAAGACTTGAGGCTAAATTTCAAGAAAGTTTTCGGAGAGAACTCTCCTCTACTCAGAGCAAGAAGTGCTTAATAGTTCTGATGTAAGAATATACATCTATGCTTTACAATGCAATTATACAATAGTAGTGTCATCCTGGCCCCATTCCTGTAGCTCAGCAGCCATGAAATTCTCAACGACTACTATCGCTGCCATAATCCACCATGCGAGCGAAATCATATTATATCTGACTCCAAGAGAATAAATATTTCCAAGAAGAAATGGACCGATGCAGCGAGCAACGCTCGTAATAGAGTGGGTTACACCATGCACGGTCCCAAGCACTTTCCGAGAAGGTGAAGCGTTCGTTATAAGGATAGCCATAGGAGGAACGGCAAACGTTCTGCCCAAGATCACAAATGCTGCCAAAATTATAGTGCCAGCAAGCCCAACGAAAGCAGGCGATGCAGGAATAAACGATAGGTATGGGATGATGAAATAGCAGGGAGGGAAAACGAGTAGAGATAGCTTATGAAGCTTGGCATTTCCCAAAATATGTGCAAATTTCGGGTAAGCAAACAGCTGCAAGACCACCGCCACCACTCCCAAAACTGAAATGATCACACCGATTTCTGACGTCTTTAAGCCAAGTCCACCATTAAACCAAATGGGGTTGCTATGAACTTCCGCTCCCATACGAGGCGTTGATAGAAACAGCTGGAAAAGCTGCATAAAGCTTGGGCAATGAATCATGAGAATAGTATATGCAACGAGTGTCACCCGAACGGGGTATGTCAAGATCGCCTTTAGACTTCGGTCGACTTCTTCGTCGTCCTCGTATTCTTCTTCTTCTTCCTCCCCTTCCTCCAACTCTGCTGACTCATCGTCCGCCGCCTTATTTGCAGCGACGCCATTACCCTCATCGACGTCCTCCTCTAAATCAGAGAGCCCAACTTCATTATCCTCATCATTATCTGTTGATGCATCAATTGGGTAGTAGTGGTGATCGTGGCCTCTGCGAGTGAAGAACCACTGCTTGAGTTTGTTTCCAACTTTAAGAAAATAGTCTTTGGAAGTTGGCATCCACGCTGACTTCGAGTGTAATGTCTCTTCTACAAATAGCGAACCACACAGTAATCCAATAACGACGAACGGTAGCGGAATCAAGTTCGGAAGAACATAAGGGTATTTGCGCAAAAACTCCCATTTACCAAATAGCGATGGATAGTTTCCAGCCGGATCGGCCAGAAGTCCACCAATCATAGGACCAAGAACAGTGCCCACATTCATCGTGATAGGCAATATTGAAAAAGCTCTGGTTTGGTACTGCTTCTTGTCTCCTACAAACTCCGCGACCATGGTCCGCATCACTCCCACGTTGCCGTTCAGAGCCCCAGATAACAGCCGTCCCAACATAGCCCAATATATATTCGTCGCAGTCCCAAAGATCACAATAGAAAAGCCAGTTCCTAACAGGCCCAGAAGAAGTGCTGGTTTACGACCATAAGTGTCAGCAAATCGTCCCCACCACATGCCTGTAATAGCCTGTCCCAGAGAAAAAGAGGTGGTGACCAATGTAACCATTGCCGAGATCTTGGCTGGGTCGTCATATCCAAAATCGCGTATCATATAATAAATATAGGGGCCTATGGAAGAATAGGCAAGAGGCTCGGTAAATCTACACACCACGAGGCAAAATATCTGTTCTTTTCTCGGTATGTTCCAATAGGAACCTGAGTCGTCGCCGTCAGATTCAGGCTCCGGAGAACCGAGCAACTCGCGCGACTTGCGTTTCCACCGGGTGGGAGTCACCGGCGACTCGACACCCGTTTCCATTAATGGAACGGCGGTCGGAGTCCCCGGTGGCTCTAATGGTTGAAGATCCCTGGCTTCACTCATTACTCTTCCATACAAGGTCTGAGGACTATCAGCGGCTTGCCACGATGAGATCGTTTTAATGCTATCGGCTAGACAGCTTAATGCGTCTAGTTTCAAGCAACAGATCTACTGAGAACCACCTTATTGCAAAATGGCGATATCAACCAAAAATAATATCGGTCTATGCATTTCAAGTGGGAATGTTTGCAGTTAATATAGTATTTTTTTGACATCCGGACTCCGAGTGAGGCTGCCGCGTCCACAATTACGCCATGCAGGAAGATAGTAGATATGAAGTGAATGGGGGGTTTGCTGCAAGTTGGGGGTCATGAGCGTTGGGAGGTTTGGCGTTCAGGTTCATACGTGAAGAAGGCGTCCTTGTACTAATACGAATAGTTCATTCAACGTGCATAAGTCGAATTTTGTTTCCATATAACTTAAACATCCACGCATTTTTTGGGGACCTCCGATTGACGACGCCTGCATGCTGCTGAACATCCCCACTATTGAGCTCCCCATCTTCTGCGGCAATGTGGCTGTCTGCCTGGATAAGTTCTGGAACCAGTTATATCTCATGAGGAACGACCAGTTAGCTCAAAATCACATATAGATAGCGGCCATACAGAAGACGTTCAAAAGAGCTGGTATAAACGAACATGATTCATTAACAGTTAATCTCGTTATAATTTTATGCAATTAATAAATATAAATATATGTAGTAGTTATATATAAATTAGACGTGATATCCATAATACGCATAGATACCCCTCAGCTTTGAATACGCGACAGTGGCTTCTGATCCACCCATGCCGATTTCAGCCATATTGATTTTACGGGACGCCAGCTCCCAAGAGGGATCCTCATCAACACGAAGATATTCTGGTTCTGAGATGCTTTGCAGCTTTTGTTGCTGCTTGATGGCAACCGCTAATCTACTCATCGAACTGCCTGATTGCATTCTCAACCTTTCTTGAGCAAAGTTCGAGAACGAAAATCCAGCCTTTGATGGTGTGATAGGAATTGACTGGCCCTCGACGATGAGATCCTTCGCCCGACTCTTCTTTAGAAGTTTACGGTGAATCCAACCACGTCTGACTCTGCCGTCTTCAATTTGAAAACCACTCGGTGCATTTCCTTTCAATTTGTCCAGCTTGTCAGACCTGAATTCGAAGATATCGATATTGGGATTGGCATTAAAGAGACTCGAATTTTGAAGAACCCACTGGTCTAAATTGGGGTTACCAGTCAAATCAATATACTTCAAGTTGGGAAGCTTGGGCAGAAAATCCATGAGGGCCTCAACTGATATCTTAGCATATCCAAGTGACAAAGATTCTAACTCAGGCTTTGCTGCAAGATATTTTAGGTGCTCTTCAGTCACAGGGAGTCCCGATACATTCAAGTACTTTAGATTCCAAGGGAGATATCGCATGATCGTATCGAAGTCTCGAGTTGAAATGGGTGAAGGTCGGGCGTTGTCAAACATTATATTCAACCATTCCAAGTGTTTGGCGGCCGGATGCAACAGCAGAAACTTGAGCAGCCCATGCGAATCGAGGTGGATGCACTTTGCCAGCGATAGGTGGGTCAGACTGGCAGTGGTAGGCAGATTCAGCAAAGCCTCGGGAGTCACCAGCGTGTGGGTGAGGTCCAGTTTGGTTACATGGGAGAACTTGCGGAACATGGTTGCGAAAGTACCCGCCGAAATAGTCGAACAGCCATGGAACGATATGTTGGTCAAGATCTCGATGCGGTTGGATTCAAATGCAAGGACGGAATTATCAATAGCATGGACAAACCCATTTTTGCTAGTTGCACCGCAGAAGTCTACCGTCTTGAGTCGTGGCATCGCCATGAGCTTATTGATAACTCTGGCGTCAATATCCATTTCGATCGACTCAGCCATGAAAAACTCATATAGGTTGGGACATAGCTCCAGAGCACACAGGATAGTTGCCGAAGTGACCATCTGAATTTCCATCATCATTTTGCCGGTTCTGCCAAGCCCAACGCTGGTGAAGTTGCTGAAATCTATAGACCGCACCAGCACTCCGTATCCAGAGCGTTCGATGGAATGGCGGAATTTATCAAAGGCATGGGGCCTGTCGAATGCAACTTTCCTGTACAATACTGGAATAGCAACGTCATAGATGGCGAAGCAGGTGGGCAGCAGTTTTGCCATGTCCGCCGAAGCAGTATCGCTGGGAGACATGATCATGACGTACTCCATGATTTCAGCGAGTATCTCAGGCGGCAGACTAGCAAGATTAGCACGCGGGGACCGTGAGAATGCCGAATGTCCTTCTAGCAAGCTTTGAACATGAGAACCCGCCTCACTGACGGTCGTCAGCGAGCTAGTGAGATTGTCGAAAGTCGCCGAAGGGAATGCATGCGGGTTTTCCGGAAGACTCGACAACAAAGACTTGGACTGGCTGAAGAAGTAACTGTTGCGATGGCTCCTTAGTGGGGATCCAACGGCGCTCTGGTAGCTGTGAAGGTGGGACGAACCTGCCGACGCAGCCAGTGCCTCCGACACAGTGATGGCCCTGTCGGCAAACAAGGCTGGGTCATCGTCGAGGTCGAACACAGCATGGCCGTTGTTTTGAAGGCTGGATGCCACGGACCGATTCTGAGAGCTGGCAGGCAGCCGCTGGAGCTGAGGAATAGCAATAGACTGGGTCGGCGGAGGAGCAGAGACTGGACTCAGAGTATCCACAGACGGCATTTAAAAACCTCGCAGCAGTAAAAAACAAGGGTGGAAACGCTCGAACGACAAATGTTTGGAAGAAAACAACAAGGTATATACTCAGTGAAGAAAGCAAGCACGTGTGAGAGGGGGGTCTGTGCTTTTATATAGTTTGCAATTATTATTCAGCCCAACGGTTGCCAAAATAAGTAAAAAAATCTGTCACCAAAAAATGGAGGGGATGGGCAGCGGCGCGGAAGATCCGATGCCGGTTCGTGCATGACCGCACGTCAGCTGATGGACGTTCAACGGGTATTAACAACGTGGTTGGCTCTGATAGCAGCCGTTACCGCAATGGAGGTACTACAGGTTCAACTGGCGAGTCCAGTGCTCTTTAGGCCACTGTGATACAGTTGGCTGGCGGGATCTGAGCCCTGGACTGGATCCGCGAATAGCCGCCAACAGCCTTTGTGCGGCATATGTTAGGCATTGCAGCAGACATCTGCTCGAACGCGTGCTCTACCTGGTACCAGGTCAAACAAACGGAATACTGGCACTCGTTTGATGATCCAGCAGTTAAATATGAACAAGGCACACATACGACGGAGTTGAACAAGGTAACAAATAAAATACCCAAAGAAGATTTTGACTATTCAATGCTATATACAGATACACATGGTGATGGCCGATCAATACAGCCGCCGCATTTCCCCACAATCCGCACCGCAAAGACGCATATCAAGCGAGCCGTGCGCATGGCATTGGGTACCAGCCTGCAAGACATGGGGCTGAAAGACCCTCAAAAGCGAACCAAAAGGAAAAAAAAAAGAAGTGGAACCAATAGTGCAACCTGTGTTTAGAGCAATTGAGAGATATATTTGCAATCGCTATGCTACAAGATCTCCCACGTCTGAGCAAGCTAATGGTGGGCCGTTTACTGCATCGATGTGGGTAATGTGGGGTATACGTGTTGAATGCCGTGTAAGAGCGGCACGGGCGCCGCGACTCGGGGCCCGTCCACCAGGGGTCAAATGCGGGGCTTCAGTCGAACAAACCGTCGTCTGAATCGCTGGCATCCAGTGGATCGCTGTCAGATGTTTCCTGCTGAGAGCTGACAGCCTGAGAATTCACGACAGAATCAACACCAGCATCAACACCAGCATCAACACCAGCATCAACAGGAGCATCAACAGGAGCATCAACAGGAGCACCAGCATCGGCAGCAGAATTGATACTGGCAGGATTGTCCTTACTGTCAGTTGGACCTGATATAGTGGTATCTGTAGAAACTTTGTTCGCTGCAGCTGCAGCTTTTACCGTAACGACATCTCTATAGTTGTCAGCGGAAAGTTCATTGTCGTTGTGATCCAACTCGCTGTCCGAGTCGCCTGAAGTGCCGTCCAGTTCGGCACTCGACCCTCGTTCGGCAGCATCTACGTTGATCCAATTTTTGGCGCGGCCTACCGAGTCGCTGAACTTGACGAGCCCATACTGCTCGCTCTGCTGCACCACCTGCCAGGCACTGTCGTAGTCCATGTCCATATCCTCCATCACCAGATGGATCGTAATTTCTGGCATAATCACTGTTTTCATAAACCCAAATGAGTCAAACTTGTCCATCCACTCATAGTCCTTTTGGCTCCTCAGCGTCTGCACATGCTCGGCCAGTATACGGTGGGCAGCAGCGCCGATGATATGGGACCCCAGATTCCCGAAATAACCGAATCCAGGCACCAGGTTGCGGATCACGAGCTCCCCATTGGAGATGCGAACGTCGTCCTTCTTTTCGACAGCCGCGAAATGCTTGATTCGCGTCAGGAATGGCGATTGGCGTGTTCCAAGTAGAATCTGCTGCCCAACTGTCCGACACAGATGCTCTGACCGCTTTTCCAAGTCGCCCTCGTCAATTGACTGGGGATATCCTAGCTGTTTGCCCCGTTCCAGCAGCTCCTCCTCAGGTTCGGAGCTTTTAATGTCGGTCTTGATAGTGTCGGCATGCTGGTGACGCAGATCAACTCGTCTTTGACGCTCTTCGTCCAGCATGCGGTCCGAGTCAGCAAGCTGTTTGAGTTTCTTCGCATACTGTTCCTCCACCTGACGCGCGTCCTCGAGCTTTTTCTCTTGCTGCTGCGAACTCTTGACGAGCCAGTCGAGCAGCACATCGTCGCCCTGCTCCCGCAACTCGCCAACATTGACGGCATCGTCCTGCTGTTGCTGTCGATCTGGCGCCTGAGCGTCCACGCGAGACCCCAGCGTGTCGAACGGAACCACTCCGTGGCCCCTTCTTCGCTTCTTGCTCGCATAGGTACTGTTGCCAATGTCCCGGCGCAGCGGACTCGTCCGAGGCCGGGCACCTCTCCCGCCCATTATGTCAGATTCTGACTGACGTCGTACCCTAATGTATCAGATAGTAGGAACAGGCAGATTCAGAAATGCAAGTTTGACGTTGACGTGATAATTTTTTTTTTAATTACTGCAAGTCCAAGCATAGTTTTGCAATATTATTTTCACTACAACGGGAATCTTTACAAACTTGCAGCAAACTGTGGTACACTGCTTTCAAACTGGAGTGCCCAGCACACTGCACAGAAGAATCTCAACCAGTCAACTAACAATATATTTTGCGCATGCTGATTCTCCCCCTGAGGACCCCTATTAGGAAGGTGGCATAGGACTGCAAGAATGTCGTCTCGAAAAACCAAAGCGAAAAGAGTGAGCAAAGCACAATACTACAACACGAAAGCAAATATTCGACAGCAAAACCAATTCGACTATATGATTTAACCGGTTTCGCACAATTGGTCTAAAATCAAACTCCCACTGTCAAAGGTACACATATATATCTACACATACGAAATCACGCAAGTCCCAACTGAACCACGCTTGCCAGGAACCACGTTCAACTGCGTAGCAGTTGCCACAGCGCGACGCAATCGCGAAAACCGCTTTACAATGTGGATTTTTGCAGTTCGCCATAGCTGGCAGGCAAGTCAGTGTTGGCTTGGCAAATGGCTGCCCTTTCAAGTGGGATCCGGACTAGCTGGCGCAGCCGTGCCGATGACTAAGTATCTCCCTACATAACATTGGTTGCCAGAATCAATTGCTAGCCACTGCCAACTACCAGCACGGTGCCAAACAATGGGCGATGAGGCGCCAGGGGCCAGCGAAAAAGACGTCCAGGTGGACGAAGTGGCCGCAGACCAGCCGATAGGCCTCACTGGCGAGGACCGGTGGAACGAGCCCAGGCAGAACATGCTGCGACTGGCAGAGTCGTTCTTTGGGTTCTTTGTGTTTGGCATGAGCGACGCTGGCACTGGCGTGCTGCTGCCGAGCTTCGAGGAGTACTACGGCGTGTCGTATCTGCTGGTGTCGCTGGCGTTCCTGGCCCAGCTGGCTGGCTACACCACGGCAGCGCTGTGCGGAGACAGACTGCATCGCATCGTGGGCAAATGGGGCGTGTCTGTGATCGGAACGGGGCTCCAACTCACCTGCTACGTGATCGCGGTGACGCGCCCACCGTTCGCGGGTCTCGTGGTGGCGTATGCCATCTGTGGGCTCGGCAACGGGTGCCTCGAATCTGCGTGGAACTCGTTCGTAGGGACGCTGCACAACGCCAACGAGCTCATGGGCATGCTGCACGGGTTCTACGCACTGGGCGGCATTATCTCGCCGTCGATATTCACCGCCATTCTCGCGACGGGCGCGTCGTGGCGCATCTGCTACTGTGTCATGATAGGCGTGTCGAGCCTGTCGGTGGTGGGGGCCATTGTGGGGTTCTGGGGCGACAATGCATCGCGCTACCGAGCACACGTCGGCGACGTCGACAGCAGCACCGACAGTGCAGCGCTGAGCGATATCATGAAGAACAAGCTGGTGTGGATTCTGTCGTTCGACATGTTTCTGTACATGGGTGGAGAAATCGGCTTTGCAGGATGGATCACCACCTACATGATCACGGTGCGGCGCGGCAACCGCCACAGAATGGGGTACGTGTCGACGGGATACTGGGCGGGGCTGACGGTGGGGCGCATGGTATTGGGGTTTGTCGTGGGGTACTACAGGGCCGAGGAGCTGTTTGCAATCGCGTACGTGTTGGTGGCGCTGCTGTGCGCGCTGGTCATCTGGCTGGTACCGTCGCTGGTCGCCTCGGCGGTGTGCGCGGCCATTTTTGGCGTCGCCATAGGCCCGCTGTTTCCCACCATCGTCATCGCAGCCCTCAAACGGTTGCCCAAACGGCTGCATGTAAGTGGGATAGGCTTTGCTGCCTCATTAGGCGGAGGAGGAGGCGCTTTGATACCGTTTATCATTGGCATTCTGTCGGACCGCTACAGTCCCCATGTGCTGGGCCCTGTGATGGTGGCGCTGTTTGGCAGCATGTTTATAGTGTGGCTGTTTGTGCTCAAGTTCTTTTAGTTCTTTTTCCTTTCCTTTGTTTGTTCCTGTTGGGACCACCGCTGTCTAAGCGATGAGAAGCCCAGCGTTTCTGCAAGGCGGCAGCGTGGTGACATATCAGCACCTATGGTGTGATGTCATCGCAACCTACATTCATATTTCCTAGTGGGGTTATGCAAAAGGATTTTCATGGATTTTTTAGAACCGTTGTTTGGCATTTAATATCGGTTGAATATTATTTGCGACTAGTGGTTTTGTTTGGAGGCTGGAAAAAAAATAGTGGCAGGATTCTGGTATTTTGTGTTTAGCATTTTACAGATTACGTTTGGTCGTGTGTGCATCATTGCGTTAGCCCAACATATCGAGGGCCTGCCAGAACCTTAGTATGCACGGAGTTTTTAAAGTGTCTCGAAGCGGGAGATCTGCGACGTGTGGACTACATCGATAAAAAAAGTACAAATATGAAGGAATTCCCAGCCTAGATGAGTCTTGTTCTTATACAACAATGGCGTCGGACGAAGAAAAAAAGCACCGCGACACCGACGAGGTCAGCTTCGAGGTTGAGGCTCTGGAGGGCTACCTGAATCACGAGTTGTCTGACGAGCAGGACAGCTCCATCAAGTACCGATCCTGTTCGTGGCAGAAGACGGCTGCGCTGATGTTCTCTGAGTACGTGTGCCTTGCCATTCTGAGTTTCCCGTGGTCATACTCTGTGCTTGGTCTGGTGCCTGGTCTTATCATCACCGTGTTCGTTGCGTGCACGGTGTTCATCACCAGCTTCACCATTCTCGAGTTCTGCAAGCGGTACCCCGATGTGCGCGATGTGGCTGATATTGGCCAGTTGCTGTTCTGGGGGAAGCGGTGGGCCTGGTACTTCACTGCTATCTGTTTCCTGCTCAACAATACCTTCATCCAGGGGCTCCACATTCTAGTGGGAACCCGTTATCTCAACACTATTTCGAACCACGGCGCCTGCACAGTAGTATTTGGCGTCGTCATGGCGCTGATCTGCTTTGTGTTTTCGCTGCCCAGAACCTTCTCTGCGCTGTCGAGTTTAGCGTTGTTCTCTGCAGTAGCTACTGGCATTTCGGTGCTGTTGTGTATGATATTTGCAGCCATTCAGAGCGAACCGTATGGATATGATGGGACGCCTGTGGTGTGGACGCTGTGGCCCGCCGAGGGGACCACCTATGTCAACGCCATGTCTGCCGCCCTCAATATTGTCTACACCTTTGTTGGCCAGATCACCTACCCGTCGTTCATCGCCGAGATGCGCGATCCGCGTGAGTTCAAGAAGGTCATCATCGCGGTCACTGTGTGTGAGATCATTCTCTATTCGCTGGCCGGTGCCATTGTGTACGTCTATGTGGGGGGCTACTACATCACTGCCCCTGCGTTTGGTTCTCTCACCAACACTTACAACAAGATCGCCTTCTCTTTTATGATTCCCACGCTGATCTTCTTGGGCGTTCTGTACGCTTCGGTGTCGGCTCGGTTTGTATTTTTCCGCATCTTCGACAAAAAGTCGGTGCACAGGAGAGAACATACTGTTGTAGGCTGGCTAGTGTGGGCAGCCATCCTGGCAGTTACTTGGGTCGTGGCGTTTATAATTGCCGAAGTGATCCCGTTCTTCAGCGACCTGCTGTCGCTCATGTCGTCACTGTTTGACTGTTGGTTTGGCTTTGTATTTTGGGGCGTAGCGTACATCCGTCTTCGCGGTGAAAAGTACGGTCCCGACTGGTACCGCCATCTGTCGGTGTGGGGCTACATGAAGCTAGGGACCAATGTGCTTTTGATCGTTATCGGTGTGTACATTCTGGGTCCCGGAACCTACGCAACGGTTGAAAGTATTATTCAAAGTTACCAAGTGGGTGGCCTGCCCAACCCATTCACATGCGCAGACAATAGTCTTTAACGTCGTCTGTACTTTTAGAGGTCTTGGAATGCGGCCTATTTGTACATAGATACAGTAACGTAATATGACATTTTTTTTCTTGCTATATGCATTTCAAAATCAGTTTACATTGTAACGGTGGTTTTGCTATAGCGCGACGGAGTCGCAAACAAAACCTCGTTTACGCTACCTTAGAATGTAGTTGTTATCGAGTCTGTAGTGCTTAAACTGCATCTGATGCAGCAGCGAGCTACCCTAAGAGAATTCATTTCTTAGCACATTATCAACGCAATGGTCCACGTAGCGATACTGGAAACGGACCAGCCAATCCAGACTGTCTACGATAAATATGGATCCTACGGCGACCATTTCAAGAGGTTGTTGCTCAATGCAGGTCTAGACCCGTCGGCGGTGATAAAGAAATACGATGTCGTCGAAAAGATGGAATACCCGCCTGATTTGTCAGTGGTTGACTGTATATTGATGACTGGATCTCGACACAATGCATACGACAACAGTGAGTGGATCCTGAAGCTGGTCGACTACGTGCGTGCTGCTGTAGATAAGGGGGTCAGAGTGCTAGGGATCTGCTTTGGACAGCAGATCCTGGCTCGTGCGTTGGATGCACCAATAGGAGTCAGTGAAAGAGGGTGGGAAGTCAGCGCTACTCCTGTGACTCTGACCGAGACAGGCAAACGAGTGTTTCCTGAACTTGTCAACGGCGTCAATATCATGGAAATGCATCGAGATGTGGTTTACTCGCTTCCCAAAGATACCGAGCTACTGGCATATAACGACAAGTGCGATATCCAGGGGTTTTATAGAAAGGGTGCTATACTAGCAGTGCAGGGTCACCCGGAGCATATTGAAGACGTGACAATACAGCTTCTGGATCTTAGACGGGAGATGGGGGTCATTCCAGCTCCAATATGCGACGATGGGGTGCGTCGGGCGTCGCACAGAAACGACGGCCCAATCATTGCAAAAGCAATGGTGAGATTCATTCTTGGCCAAATATAGTACAGTAGATACGATGATATGAAATATAGATAGCAATTTATAAATACAACCGGCGGTGCTTGTGCATAGTTGTCAAGTTGATTTCTGATCGATCCGGAGAACAGCGATCATCTCCGGTAAGCCATTTGCGCTTTCATGGCGCTGCAGCCCAGAGTCCACGCCCCAACTGCGGAGCAGTTGCAACAACGCGACGGAGTCGCCATTACACGTCAACAGTTACAACATCACAATGTCAACATGTTGCTCTTGCGACTCTGTCGCGCAGTTGAGCCTGGAGTCTGGCGTATTGAATAGTAGCTACAGATTTGACCTCCTCTAGGCTACATTAGCAGGTACTCATGATGGTAATATAGACGTAAGTTTATAAATACAACGGTGTTGTCTATTGTTATCAGCGACTCGGCCAGAGTGGATATCTGGTAGTTTCCAGAGAGATAAGAATAATCGTTTCCCAATAACCGCTATGCACTAAAAATGGGCCATTTCGACTGAGCCCAACTGGTGCGGGAATTGGCCATCAGGAAGCCATTCAGCGTCAATCCGCATGAGTAGTGCAAGATTCTGAGGCAGTTGCGATCATGCGACACCTGGCTGTCGTCTTTCTGGTGTGCCGTCGAAGCTTGTATTGTGCAACCACGAAATGGTGGGCAGGCTAGCGGGGGAGATTAGCACATCGGTGGTGCTAGCTTATCGATGGCACCTAACCTAACGGGTAATAGGCGCTAAGTCATCATGCGCTGCTACCCCACGTTCCACCGCATCGTGTAACATTTTTCCCACTAGTCCGGGATGGCCAGGTAGCCCTGTGATTTCGTCGCTGCGGGAATTGCAATTGGCTATGACCTCCCTGAATGCCGAGCACATGCTGGGAAATTTGTTCATTTCACTCGACAAGCTCTGGTGGCCGCAATTAGGTGAATGTGTTGAGTCAATTGGACTGCAGCTGCAGTTCAGGTGCCGACCTGAGTCAACCTGTTGGGCTAGCCGAGTTAAGCTGAGTCCGGTGCAAGACAGTCTGACATGCCATTTGGACGACTTATCTTGTTGGTAAGTACCACCTTCGCTCTTTATCTGTGTCAATTCCACTCTATTCGTCAGTTTATTTCTATGTGACTTTGCCTTTTGCTTTTTGCGACCTGTTTCTATTTATTATTATTTTTTTTGTTTTTGTTTTTTTGTGTTTTAGCCTATTCGTTTGCTACCCTACTGGTCTGCGTGATCGTGTTGGGCTGAGTCTTGTGTAACGTCGTTTCTCGGCGGGTCCGCCGATAAGGGCCAGGAAGAACTGATAAGCACCAGCCAGGCGATCAGGGTGGGCCATGCGGCGGGCGAGATCGGATCCCGAGTACTGCGAGCACGGGTCGCTCGAATGTTACGCTGTAGAGACCGGGGCAACTCAGGCAGGTCCGTAGCACCCGGCTGGACACTGATAACCAGCGACACTCAATTGGAGCTGGGCAGTTTGGGCGGCAGCAGCTCGGCTCGTAGTCCGGTATTTTGCTGCGGTCGAGTTGCTCACCAGCCTATATTATTGTAATGTCACAGTTAATTGACACAAATGGATAGATCGACATGCGAGATAGTTGGGGTCCCCTCTCCCTACTTCCTCAATGGGACGACTGATCTGCGCGGAATAATGTCTCCGACCGGAACTCTAGCTAGTATAAATTGGCAATGTAACGACTTTTGCCGTCAAGCCAGCACCACAACAGTTGCTAGAGCAGCATAGCATGCAAGCACAGCGTCGGTACCGACGCCAGCGACAGGAAGGACTGCTCGAGAAGCGCTTCACATGTCATTATGACAGGTGCGCCAAAAGCTTCAAAAGGAAAGAGCATCTCGACCGCCATGAGCTCAACCACAAGGATGTCAGGCAGATGTGCTCCCGGTGTTCTGCAGTGTTTTCACGGGCCGACTTGCTAGGTGAGTACACTTTTCACGCCCTTTTAGCCGAGATTTTGGCAGCTAATTGTAGGGAGACATATACGGCGCCATGAGCAGAAAGACCGTGAGGCAGGGGGTGAAGGTCTTGGCGTGCTGGTCAGTCGACGCAAGCCATTGGCGTACCTCGTTCAGACGGTGGATGCTGATGATCTCGATAAGTACAGTGCACAGGCCGCCAAGCGCAGACAGATGCAGGGAGTCATTTCAAGAGACCCGAGTCCGCTCGGATCTCAAGATGACAACCTTGGTGTGCAGCGACTGGACCACCATCCACAACAGCTGGCTGCTAGCAGCGAGCATGAGGCTATAAAAGGCTTCAGTTTAGACCACATGGTGAGCCAGTCGCTGGAGTTGGCGTCGCAGTACCCGCGGTGGCTTTTCACTGGTCACATGTCGACCGGGGTGTCGATGGAGACTGACTGGATGGCTGACGGGGTTCGCAGGTGGGCCGAAGACTTCACTATTGCCATTTAGAGTATTTATTGTGGTGGAGTGCGAAACATAGTCACCCAGCGAGCTGCTCGAACTACGGAGCCATCCTTCCAACTGCGTAGCAGTTGCACCAGCGCGATGGAGTCGCAAAACCACCATTATAATGTAGACACGGCAGGCATGAGTTTTTGGGTTCAATCAGCATGGTTGTTGAATTCAAGCCTGTTGTGCGTGGGATCGGCCGATGAGATCAGCGCGATGCAGCAGACTGCTGTCTGCTGTCTGCTGCTATAGAGGAATTATCAACCACTTCCCTATTAGTTCCCTTGAAGACTGCTGCGATACCAGCAACTTATTTAACGACTGAACTTCTGTAATTTCAATTTCGAATTATAGTTGTTAAAAATGAATTTTATTGACATGAATTTTATAGTTTCAAACGAAGCGAAGATGTCGAATTAAATCAGAATTGTTTTGAAAGCACAATCTAGTTGGCACAGTCCAGTTGCCGGTGTCAGTTAGAACAGCAATGCCGCTACACCGACGGCAATAAGCCCAGCAGGAAGACCAACCACGCTAGCATCGTTGGCCTGCACAACTGCCGACGAAGCTTCGGCGGCAACGCTCACAGCTGGCGCTGACGACGCTGCCTCAGTAGCAGAAGCAGCGGTGGTCGAAGCAGCGACGATGGCACTGGGGCACGGAACTGTAACAGTGACAGGTTGCGTGATCGTAGAATACACAGTAGTTCCCTCCTCAGTAGAGCACGGCACCGTGACGGTGACAGCTTCAGTGACAGTGGCAAAACTAGACACGGTGGCTGACGACTCAGCACACGGAACAGTCACCGTGAACTCCTCGACGACCGTCGTGTAAGAGACGGAACCACTTATAGTGGTGCAGGGAATAGTCACAGTATCGGTGACCACCACAGTGGTAGACGCGATACTGGTAGAAACAACAGTCGACTCAGGGACCACGGGGGTCGACGAAGCTACAGTGGCACTGGAGGACGATGCAGATGAAGTGGCATTGTTACCAGGCTTGACGAGCCAAAGGTAGTCACCGAGCTCTCCATCGTCACCCTTGACAAACTCCCAGTACGCTGCGGTCGAGTTGACCACTGTGAGCTTACTGAATCCGTAATGGATCTGGTCAAGAACAAGAGTGATGTTGAGAGGCGCCTCGCCAGCATCAAGAACACTGTGGCTCTCGATGTTACCAGCCATACCATTGATGATATGGGTGATGGACTTGCCCTCATTGACCTGGTAGGTGTTGTTGTTGATAACTGACGCATAATCGATGGTGCCGTTAGCCCCAAGAGGATAGAGTCGCTCGTACCAGTGGATATGGCCCGAAAAGTAGGCGTCCACGCCGTACTCAAGGAATAGGCCCTCGAACGCGTCTCGCATCGCTTCCTGGTAAGACGCAGTCTCAGAGCTATACATAGGACGATGACTCATGGCGAACACCCAGGGGGTTACCGATCGGTTGACGCTGGCCAGATCCTGCTTAAGCCACTGCCACTGCTCATAGTTCGATGCCACATCGTAGCTACCGTTGACAGCACCAAAAGGTCCACTGTCAGTGACAAAAGTCTGGTCTTCAGTAGGAAGCGCCTCGTCACCCTCGATATCTCTAGCAAACGGGTACTCAGGGCTGTCTGGGTAGTCAGTTTCTCCGTCAAACGAAATGAAATGAGCCAGTCCGTAGTCGAAAGAGTACCAGAAGTTGGTAGAACCGCCAGTCTCGGCACCTGGCATTCGGAACCGATTCTGGTATGCGGTGAAGTTTCTCTGAGAGGGCGGGCAGCTGTAGTAGGTGAGGTCTGATGTAGCAACAGTAGCGTTGGCTTCGTCGTCATTCAAGTAGGCAGTGAGCACATTGCCTGGTCCATCAAACTCAGCACACGATGCCTCGTGGTTACCGGGAAGCACCATGTAGGGTACTTGGATGGTAACATTGTTGAGCCACTGCTGCCACAGGTCCCAGTTAGACTCGTAGATGACGCTGATGTCTCCACCAAGAGGGCCCCCCTGGTTGGCAAACTCGCCCTCGGGCAATGGAATCAGGTAGTCTTCAGGGATAGTGGCACCAATATCGGTTCCAGGAATCGACGAATCAGTTCCATTATAGCAGACTGGCCATGCGTCCTCGCCAACGAAATCGCACGGAAGGATTCCTTCATACCAGTCATCAGCGTAACTGATGTCTCCACCGTGCCAAGCAAACGCAACGGGAGAAGACTGCGATGAAACAGCCTCGAGCAAGTACTTGTAAGTACCCTTGGCGTTGGTGTATCCCAAGTCGTTGAGCACCGCGACAGTAAACTCCTGGGAATCACCAGCCGCGTAGGCGGTCGTGAACGACAACACGCTTGACGCAGTAGTGCCGTTGGCCGCCTGAATCTGGTAATAGTAGGTGGTGCCTGGCGACAGGCCAGACAACTGGATGTCGTGGAAAAACTGCGAGCACTGCGTGATGGCAGACACCTCCGAGCAAGAAGGCGTTCGGTCGTACGTCTTGCTCTTTCCAGTTGCAGTGGACGACAGCCCGGTGGGACTCAACCCCCAGTTGATGGACGGAGCAACTCCCAGTCCGAACGGAGTCTGGAAGTGGATGTTGATACCATTGGGGACATACGACGTTGAAATGACGTTGATGTTGTTAGTGGCATTGGCGCCAGCGGGCTGCACGGCTGGCGGCTCTACCACTCGTGGGAAACCCTTGCCGTTGCCGTTGACAGTGGGGTCGACCCAATCTCCGACTGGCACTGCAGGTCCAGTGTAGGGGAACCTGGTGTCGACAGCTGGAGCAGCCTGAGCAATTGCAGCCGAGAGCGCCACAGCAAGAACCGGGACAGTGATCATAGCGAATGGAATTGACAAGCGGTTAACAGAAAGGTGTACGTCGTTGCCGGGGTCGTGATTTCCAGAGTCCACACCGAGTTTGGGATCCGGCCGCTAGTTATATACGGTCTTGTGGGTGGCTATCTCTGGCAGGCACCTGGCTAGAACCGGAGTCCCGTGCCTAGATCTGTCCGATTGATTTGCGGTTCACACATGTATAACTAGTGAAGCATGAATGTCCCAAGATATTGCATGCACGGCACCAGAGTAAGCGATCTTTGGCATCGATATTACAGGCTGCAGTAGGCACCGTGCGCCATTAAACGTTGTGCAAGGTGCATGCGGCGTCCTGCGTGCAACGCACGACCCGCATACAAAACGAACTAACTTTAACTGCCCCAAGAATCAAAAAAATATTATTCGGCTACCCCCATGATTTGGGGACTCGGTGCGTCTTTCCCGGCGCTGAATCCCTGGAGAAACCCCTCTCAGCGAAACCAAGTTCTTGCCACTACTGCGCAGTTGACCTATTCATTTCATCTTGGTTCATGCTCCTACAATGTGTGATGACAGGAGCACAGAAATCGTGACCCCGGAATTGCCGTTGGCGCTGCACACCGGAAATAGGTGCTCGCATTTCCTGGACTATTACGGTTCTTTTTTATTCTCAACCCAATGTGGAGAGTCTTATACTTGCGGTTGGAATCTGGTGAGTCGAAAGTATCCACCTGAACTTCTGACCACTTAAATCCGATAGATTGGCATGAGGCAACCGAAGTATCCGCATATGGTATGTGCATGCACACGAAGAACCTCAATAGGGTGCACTAATGTACATCACTGCCGTTTCGCGGTCGAATACTACACGTTCGAGCACCACATGGAGTGTTCCTTGAAAAATGTCCGCGGTCTAGATCATCGCAGCGGTTTGCAGTCTCGAAGCCTTCAAGCTGAAGATCTATGTTATCCCATCTGCCTGCATCATTCTCTTTCGATCTGAGATCAGTTTTGAATTATCTAATGCGTTTATGATCTAGACATATACAGTTAGAGCTAGCAGAAATAGATCGTTATTAAATAGTCTTGCAGTGCCCATTCCGAATGAAGCATGGTCTTAAAAGGAAGTATGATCTAAAAGACGCAACCAGGCAGTCCTGAATAGGCAGAAAAATGTGCGTAAAGCGGTTTACTGCCACTCTTCACAGTCATATAACAGACGAAAACAGAATAGGAAAATTATAACGTGGAAATGCATAAGCCCCGACCGAGGCATGGCTCTAAGCGGCATTCTATAGACTGCTTCACGAATTTCTTTTCTGAGCGAGGGACGTTTTCAACTTTATAGACGCCAAAGTGCCGGGATGTAGATTTGTGTAAAGCTGGAGTCTCTGCATCGCTATAACTATACCGAGTGTACGAGCTAGTTACATTGAGCTAAACCACGGATGCCTTAGTGCCAATGTCCTCGCCTCAACTGCGCAGCCGTCATGCTGAAGTCGGCATGCCAGTTGACACTGATTCTTCTGCTTGATTCATTGTATCTTGTTCATATAAAGGCGTGCTGCGCTGATCTGTGCTGCCCCTGCAGTTTGATATTCATCATTGGCAATCCATCATCACATACTAAAAATCTTGACAATTATCGAATAAAGTTGCCACGGGAATCATCATCCACAGTCAATACTCGATATATCATCGGGATACATCATCGGGCCTAGCTATTCAAATTTGGCAACAGATCACCGTCTCATGGGGATACCATTTTCTTTTGGCATCATCCAGAAGGTGATTATCTGGTGTAGGAGTTACACGCCTAAGAAACTTTCAATATTAGTCCGAATGGTCTTGGAATTCATGCTGAAATAGTGCAATCGACAAGGATGTTCTAAATCTAAAGGCAGGAGTTTTGAAAGACAAATGAACGGCATGAGAGGATATCACATTCTTGCAACATCATAATATATAAAGTAGAAGTGATATAGCACGTAAGCGCTGGATTGGTACTGCAATATCAAAATTGTAATACCGATTATTATCTATAGGTACATTATTATAATATCATGAATAGAGTAGCTGTTTTCTGCCAAGTTGCGGGAGAGTGATTCGCAACGAAGTCTGACGACTTCAAAGCAAAATGTTTGCCAACAAAAGTTATATTTTACATTATGCATTTGGCATATGGCCCAGGACGAATGATAACGGCTGTATATACGTCAAAAGCTTTGGTTTAATGGGCATGCAAGGTGCATGTCGCGGAGAGCCACAAATGCAACGGCCATGCAGCTCTTTTCAGTTTTATGCATGCGTCATCTAGCTATAGGGAGCAGACGTGCTATACTCTATTGTAACTAGTCGTCTTCATTCTCGTTATATTATTGCTCGTTTATATCTATACGTAAGCATGAAATTTCTTGGCTCCCATCTAATTGATTGAGCCATTTTCAATCCGGTTTGCTGGAGAGCTCATGAGTGCGAAGCAAGCGTAGAGGCTGGCATTTGTTAAGCGTCAGTTCTGACTATCTAACTACCATACACGATTCCACATGTTTAAAAGGCTGCTGAAGTACCCTTGGTAGAACTAAATATATCATTCCATCGAATTATCGATGGGCGTTGGTTAGAGAATGAATGGTGCAGAGATCGCCGTCAGGTTATCTTAGAAAACATCTGCATAGTGCATGAACCGGAAAACATATGCAGATCTTGGAAATCTCTCTGCAAGCCACGATAAAGTCGTGCACACTGTCTTCTCTATATTAAAACCAATTTCTTAGAGAACGACGAGTAATGAAATAGTATTTAACCCATACGTTTGACGAATAAGAAGTCATTTTCACGCTGCATGGCAAACGAAAATCAAATCTGAGATGAGTTGCAATCTTCGACGTACGGTTCCACCTCAGTACAGCTGTATAACGACAATAATGAACAGATATGGCGGCAAATAATTTCATTTATCTGCCGTGCGTATACAAGGTGATCTATTATGCAAGTAAGTTGTAAGCTGCTCGAAGCTTCTGGCAGTTTTCGACTGCGAAGAAGAAGACGGACACAACCTGTCATGCCAGTTCTGATATCATGAAGCAAAAAAACCCACTATTGAAAAGAACCCATGGTTACAATAGTATTTAAAGTATTTAAAGTATTTCAAATTTTTTTATCTTGAACACGAACTTATTGATCTGAAAAAGCCTTATTATAATGTTAAGAAATCCCAATGTATCATCCACACATAGAAACGACCCAAAAGTCACATATCACAGAAAAATAATACTGAGAACTTCAGTAGACGACTTGTCATTTGTCGGCATTTCACGGCTTCTTAGAAGAACCACCAGCCTGAGATGAGCCAATGACGGCACTGCCACCTTTGGTGCTCTTTGGAGCTGCGGTAGACTTGAGATCACCCTTGTCTTTAGGCTTGGATAACTTCTTTATTGCCAAATACACAAACATTGTAGGCTAAATAGATTGGTTGGATAGTTGTTGAATTACGTATGGATTTATGTTATTTATCTACAGCGAGATCCAGTTGTTATGCCTTTACATCTGTCAACGCGCTGACAAAGCGGATCGCTAATATGCACGTCAACTAACCCGGTATAGGACTAGGACGCGATGATGCATATAGATATGATTCTAGATGTGAGCTTTTGATGTCATCAATTACAAATTGAATCCAAAGTTGATAACTCTATAGTTTAATTCACCGAATTCCAGTTTTCATGTACGGTAGCCAAGTCAACAGTTCCTTGCACATGCAAATATTTAGTCAAGTCTGACTCTTCATCGCAGTCTCCCTTGGTCCATCCGTTTCCTAGATATGCGAATCTATTCCTAATTCTGTCTTTGTAGGTGTAAATATAGTCTTCCCACCTAGGACTCAGTTTCACCAATGCGCTATGTGAATTGGTACCAGGCCACATTCCGTAGACCCTACCACCGGGTACACCACCATTGTACCAAGATGAGCAACCGTCTACAAGCACTGTCTTGCTGAAAAAGTACTCGCTGTATTCACGGAAATCTTTTGCAGCTTCTAAAGATGGCTCAATCGATTTAATCCCTTCCTGGGAGACCTTTCTCAAAACTTTGGCGATATATGTTACCTGAGTCTCAACTGTTCGTATAAGAGTGCCACCATGCCCACTAGAATTCGAACGTATGACCAAAAAATTTGGAAATCCGGGAACTGCTATGTCCAAATACGTTTCAGGATAGCCAGGTTCATTATCAGGTCGCCAAGCCTGACTGAGGTCTATATTTCCAGAAATAATGGGAAACCCTGGAGCAAAACTCGTATCAGCTCCTGTACAGCAGATTATGGCCTGTACATCACGTATTGTGCCATCCACAGTCTCAATTCCAGTTTTCGTGATACGTGAAATTGGTGTACTAATGTACGACACATTTTTCTGGGCTACAGCTTCTATGTAGCCAGGACCGGGCGTGAGTCTTCTGCAACCAGGAGGGAAAGATGGGACCAGTAAGGGAAAGAGCTCTTCCGATCTATCACCCAAGCGGTCCCTCATGGTCTGCAGCATTTCTGCTGTTCCTTGCTTGGACTGTTTTGATCCACGGAAATAGGTGCCGTACATATGCGAATGAGAATTTTCCAATTCCTTCCGATATTGAAAATAGGTCGCTGGATCTTTAAACTCTTCCAGTTGCTCCTGTGAAAACTTCAGATCCTTTGGAATTAATTCTCCACCAAAACTCTTTCCAATCCACGTGGGATTTCTTGCATAATGATCAATATGACCCGCAGTGTTTTGCAAATTCGGTAAAATTTGAATACCAGAGGCCCCGTTTCCTATCACAGCAATCGATTTTCCCTTTGGTTCAAAGCTTCTATCCCAATTGGAAGAATGTCTAATATGCCCAGTGAAATCACCTATTCCTGGTATTTCTGGCAGGTGCCATGAACTGAAATACCCGGTGGCCAGCACTACGAAATTAAACGTTTCACGATGTACTGTCTGGCTTTTGACATCAGTATAAGTTAAATCCCACAATCCATCATTTTCGCTGAATTCCAGTCTCGTCACCAGTGAATTCAATGCCAGATATTTTTCTACTTTGTATTTGGCTGATACGTCCCGCCAATACTTCTTGATTTCGTGACCTTGTGCGTAGAATTCCGACCATTGAGTATTCGGCTCAAAGCTCAGTTGATACGCATGAGCAGGAACGTCACACCGAACTCCTGGATATATATTTTCATGCCACACTCCTCCAATGTCACTATTGCGATCAAAGATCTTTAATCGGAGGTTTTTGACCTTTCTTGGTAGAAGAATGCCTGACGTTATTCCAGATAGCCCTGCCCCAATGATGGCAACGCTGATTGGCGGATAGTCGTCAATAGGCAAATCAGCAAATTGGGTTTCAGGACCAGACATTTTCTGTTATTCCAAGTTTCATTTTTTGCCTCTTCATCTTTGAGAACGGATGCTCTTCAATGCTCGTGACGCAACCCACTTTGAGAATGACGCACCTTTTCAGCTAACAGATGTCAGGTGCATATACAGCGGTTAAAACTCCTAACTCCGATGTAAAAAAATTGATATAGTACTTCAATTTTGCTAATTGCTAATGAACACAAAAGTTAATTTTTTCAATACTTCGTTGGATAGTGATATTTCTATTTCTTGTTGTTGTCTTGAAATAGCGAATTCGTGTAGAGCTCTTGAGTATCATCATGAGAACCACAGCGTATACGGCGCTCATCAAAAGCACGCAATTTGGCATTGACCTGTAATTGATCTGAACAATTAATCGTTATTTATCATATTTTAGTGACACAACAAGATGTCAAATGAGAAGTTGGATAAAAGGATTGCAATTATTGGCGCGGGACCTACCGGTGGGGTTGCTTTGGATACATTCTTACAGTATGGTTTCAACAACATAATGGTATTCGAGAGGAGATCTAAACCAGGTGGTACGTGGCTGACTGATCAAGATATCGGTAGCGAAATCAGATATCCGCTGCCATTGATTGGTCGTGAGATTGAGAAACCGAATGCCGTACCTGAAGGCGTGAATTTGGGAACGTTCGAGTCTCCTTTTGTTTCGGAGAAGCAATCGTACCTAAGTGACGAATATAACGGAGCCTCCATATATCCTCAGTTGGAAACCAATATCATTCCAGAGCTTATGAGACATGAAAGAAAAGCAGTACCCAAGGCTTATACGGATGGCTCTTTGGAAAAGTACGATACGGCAGATACGTTTCGCCCGCCCCATATATACAGAACCTACGTAGAAGAGTACTTTACCAACGATCGCTCCCATTTGGTGAGTTTCAGCACATCAGTGGAGAAGGCGGAGCAGATTTCTGGTCCCGGAAGCAAATGGGTACTCACTCTACGACGTCATGCGGAAAATGGAGACGAGTGGTGGACAGAACTTTTTGATTACCTGTATGTGGCCACCGGTAGATTCAATGTCCCACGAGTCTCTTATATAAAAGGTTTGAAAGAAGTCATGGACACGGCCCCGAAGGGTTCTGTCATCCACAGCAAGTCTTATAGAAATCAGGAAGACTTTATTGATAAACGAGTGCTCCTTGTGGGAGCGGCATTCAGTTCGATGGATCTGGTGGACATGGTTGGGCTAGTTGCCAATCCACCTTTACATGTTTCACTGAAAAATGTTATAGTATTTATCGTTGACACTTTTAAGAAGCCATTTGTCGAAGCTCATCCAGAGGTTGAAGAGTTCAGACTAAACGCGGACGGCAAGACAATCGATGCCTTATTCAATGATGGATCGATAATCGAAAGTCTCGATAATATCATCTTGGCCACTGGCTATCAGATATCTTATCCCTTTTTGGACGAGTATGTCGAAAATTTTGGAGGTATCGTCCACGATAATGCTTTGACGAATCTTTATTTGACCACATGGTGGAATGAAGATTCCAGTTTGGCTATTTCTGGTATTTTCACAGATGGTGTTCTGCTGAGGGGTGGAGAAGCACAAGCAGTAGCTACTGCCGGGATATGGAGCGGGTTAGAGGGCGCAGAATTGCCAGACAAGGAAAATCAAATACGGTGGGAGAGAGAATTGAAATTAGTGAAGAAGACTCCCATTGAATGGCATATTTGGTTCCCTGATTTTGATAGGATATTCATTCCTATTTTCGAAGCAGGTGGTGGTTTTGAGGCTATAAAATCCATAACTGGAACTGATTACTCAATGTCTATTCCTAAATTTGCTGATTGGCAAGTTACAAGTTTCACAACCAAAGCAATTTATTGGAAAAAGGTACGACAGAAGTGGCTGTTGAATCATCCTGAAAGTGAGAGTTATGAACGTCTCAAAAAAACATCTCAGTTTATTGACTCGCACACTTGGCCAGCGCCTGTTTCTGGATGAATCTTCAAAATAACTATCAATAAATATTATTGCAATCAGTATGGACTAAGTGGTTTTTCTACTGCACTTTTTGACCATCTGAGTAAGTATGAAGGCTATCATTAGCGAATGTATAGATGAGCATTACGCCTGACTAATGCGTGTCAAAAAGAGCAGCTTTTGCTACATTCTCATGTCTACGTGATCGCTGATCCAACTGAAATGAATATCAACTTCACAGACATTGAGGAACAGTTATCTCACATATCTGACAACTGCTTGCCGTTAACCATGCTGAGGTATATATTATAGAACGCTTATTGTAAATTGTCTTCGTAAGACATGTTAGTCATGCTTTAAGCCATTTCTGTTTATTGACCTCATCTACTGCGATTCTAGCAGCCTTGATGTTCAACAATGCTGTAGGCATATCACTGTGAAGACAAATGGAAAAAGGATGCTCAAATCCCATTTTCAATTTCTCGTCATTGATATCCAAGGTGTAATCCTCTAGGCCACATGAAGTTATATTTTTCGTTATGGTTTCGGGAGACTTCTGACGGCTCTGAGCAACAGGGATCAGCTGCATCTCAGCATTCCAGCATTCCAGTCGATGTCTACGTAAAACTCTTCGACCAACTCAACCCCTTCTTCAGTAGCTACCTTTTTATAGGCATCATTCCTTGCCCCCAGTACTGGCACTCCAAATACTTTTGCTGCTCTTAGAACAGCTCTCATAACTTCTTCATCTCTTGCGACATAGAAATAAAGTTCGCCGTGCGGTTTGATATGATTCAGAGGCATTCCCTCAGCATCTAGAAATGCCTTTAAAGCGCCCGTTTGATACATTACAAGGTCATAGATTTCGTCTGCGGAGATATCCATCCGACGACGGCCAAACCCTAGCAAATCTGGAAGCCCTGGGTGAGATCCCACTTTGACATTATGTTTCTTGGCTAGCTTAACTATGCGCTTCATCGTGGAATAGTCCCCCGCATGAAATCCACAGGCGACATTGGCAACATCGATAAAAGGCATGATTTCTTCATCTGGAGCAAGTTTCCAGCGTCCAAATGATTCTCCCATATCACAATTGATTTCCACTCTATGTAGAAGCTTCGACATTTTCTTGTCTTATTTTGAGGTCCGTCAGGACAGGAAACCCTTGTAGATAAATCTATCTGTTCGTTATCTTATCAATTATTGCCGCGCGCTTAAGCTGCTAAGATTTGTTTGCCGTCCGGTTGTCCATGGTAATGGCGGTTAAACAACCTTATCATATAGTGATGTCTCATCTCCACCGGTTAATATGCATGATTGCTTTTTCTAACAGAAGATAGAGGATAATAAAAAGCAATTATTTCCCGCGCCGGCGTTAGATAGAAATATTAATATAAACAGCGGCCGATACATTTATTTACAAATACAGAGTGAAATTCACAGAATGGTTGTGGATAATGCTCCGCAGAGATTGCGTTCAGTCCTCATTGTCAATAGAGGCGAAATTGCCTGTAGAATAATCAGAAGCTGTCAGGAGGTAAGCAGGCGCTATATAATGAGAAGAGTACTCTAACAGTAAGTTAGGACTGAGATCAGTAGCGATCTATAGCAAAGAGGACATTACTTCACTTCACGTTAAACATGCAGATGAGTCCATACTTCTTCCTGGTTCTGGAGCTTCGGCATATATAGATATTGATACGATACTGAAAATTGTGCAGGCTACAAGCGTTGATTGTGTGATTCCAGGATACGGTTTTCTAAGCGAAAATCCAGAATTCTGTTCCAAGATCGAAGACATTGGAGTCACATTTGTAGGGCCCTCAGCCAAAAGTATCGAAAGTTTCGGACTAAAGCATGTAGCAAGAGAAATGGCCATCAAGAGTGGGATCCCTGTAGTTCCAGGTACAGGCTTGATTGAATCACCTGAAGATGCTGTTACTGCTGCCCAAAGCATTGGATATCCCGTTATTCTTAAGGCAACTGCTGGAGGAGGCGGAATGGGCTTAAAAGTTTGTCGTTCGACAGAGGAGTTGGAAACTAATCTTGAACTAGTGAAAAGTCGAGGGACTGCGCTGTTCAAAAATTCCGAGGTTTTTCTGGAGAAATACGTTGAAAATGCGAGGCACATTGAAGTACAGATATTTGGAAATGGTAAAGGAGATGCTGTTGCATTTGGTGAAAGAGAATGCTCTGTACAAAGACGACATCAGAAAGTGATTGAGGAGGCTCCTAGTCCGTTCGTTGCTAATTCCAACGCAGGGATCAGGAAGAAGCTCTGTGATTGCTCTATTAAATTAGCAGCTCTTTCAAACTACAAGTCTGCTGGAACTATAGAATACTTGGTTGATGATGATACGGGCTCATTCTATTTTTTGGAAATGAACACGAGGTTACAAGTTGAGCACGGAATCACCGAACTTTGCTATGGGGTAGATCTTGTTAAATTGATGCTACTCCAAGCTGACTATGAACTAATCGGTCAAAGTGGAATTCCATTCGAAATCTTGAAATCACAAGTACGAGAGGTTGATTCCGTCCCTAAGCCCATTGGTCATGCCTTGGAAGTTCGCATTTATGCGGAGAATCCATTCCGCGACTTTTCTCCCTCTCCTGGAACGTTACACTACGTGGAATTCCCTGCACAAGCTCATAAGAGTTCTTACAAGCTTAGAATAGATCATTGGGTTTCTACAGGGACCAAGGTTTCGCCATTCTTTGATCCAATGCTTGCCAAAGTCATGGTCTGGGCGCCTGATCGTTCAAGTGCAATTGAAGGCATGATTGAAGTTCTGAATTGTTGTATGCTTCAAGGGCCACCAAATAATGTTGACTTCTTAAAACAAGTAATTGAGTCTTTGCATTTTAGATCTGGCTATACTTTAACAAGTATGCTAGAAAAGTGCTTCGAGTATAAGCCAAATTACTTAGATTTCAAAACTGGAGGTGCCTACACCACTGTGCAACAACTTCCTGGAAGGCCATGTATTGATGGTGGTATACCACTATCAGGACCTATGGATGCATACGCTTATAGGGTCGCAAACATCCTTGTTGGTAATCTAAGCACTTGTGAAGTGCTGGAAATTACATTTTCGGGGCCAACTTTGTATTTCCATTGCCCATCAAGAATAGCGTTATGCGGAGGACGAGATTTCGTTTTCAAAATTAACGGTGAATCTAAATCACACTGGGCAGCTTATGATATCCCAGCCGGATCAGAAGTCGAAATTGGACCTAACTCCAATGATCCTGATCTAAGTGGAGCCAGAACTTACTTGGCCATCAAAGGTGGATTTCCGTCGGTAGCCAAATACTTGGATTCCAAATCATGTTCTCCAACGTTGAAAATTGGAGGTCACCAAGGAAGAACTTTCGTCTCTGGAGATGCTCTAGAGCTGGTCCCTACTGAGCACATTGGCCTTGTGCATGAAGTCTATCGGCTGCCGGTACAATGCATTCCAAAATATCGAGATGGTAAAGATGTGAACGGCACTAGGATATGGACAGTTCGTGCCATTCCAGGGCCCCATGATACTAAAGAGATTTTGTCACAGAAAGGAAGAGAACTGATCTATGATGCCATTTGGACTGTAAACCATAACTCTAACAGAGGTGGGATTCGCCTAGATGGACCAAAACCTGATTTTTCCAGAACAACTGGAGGTGATGGTGGTGGGCATCCTAGTAACATATTAGAATATCCCTATCCTGAATGCGGTCTCAGTTTTACTGGCGATAGTACGGTTCTTTTCGGTGTTGATGGAGCAACCCTCTCTGGGTTCATATGTGTGTGTGTGCCTATACTGTGTGATTGGTGGAAATTTGGTCAAGCAAAGCCTGGCGATAAAATCCAATTCATACCGTCTACGTGGGAAGATGCTCATAAAGCTCTTCAAGAAAGAGAGAAATATTTGGACTATATTGCGTCTTTTCCCTCCAGTGACTCTGAGCTCTTGTCCTTTGACAATAGTATCTCTTCTTCGACTGTCACATTGTCTGGAGACACATCGTTTCTATATAGAGAATCGGAGCAGTCGGGAAGTAATCTTTATGGAATTGAACTAAGACAGGCAGGAGAAAGAATGATTGTGATAGACTTTGGCATAACGCGATTCGACATGTTCAACTGTGGAAGACAAGCAGCGCTCGCCAGAGACCTAGAAAACATTAGCGATTCGCAGTTCAAGAAAGCAATATATAGGATATCCGTCGTTAATGGTGGTTTGTGTGTTGTATATGATCCATTGAAGATTTCACAGGCTGCTGTTGTCAAGATACTTCTCTCAACAAGGTCAGATATAGGTGGTGAGCCGGATATGAAATTTCCATCGCGAATTTTTAAGTTACCGGTGGCTTTTCATCACAGTGCTATCGACGAATGTATTGAGCGATATATTAAGACACAGCGCCCATATGCATCATATCTCCCGGATAATACAAGATTTGTTATGGAGGCAGCTGGAATTGCGACATACGAGCAGTTTAAATCACATATTGTTGGTATACCACAGGTAGTATTGGCAGTTTCATTCCTCTGTGCTCTTCCAATGCTGGTCCAGATCGATCCCAGAAAGCGTTTTCTTTCTCCAAAGTGTAATCCAGCTAGAACTTTTACGCCAGCGGGTGCCATAGGTACCGGAAGTGCCATGCAGTCAATATACTCTGTGGATTCACCCGGCGGCTATATGATCTGGGGATTGACTCTTCCAAATGCATTCTGGGATACATTTGGGACTCTGCCAGGTTTTGACTGTAAACCATGGATGATGAATATTTTTGATCAAATTGTTCTTTATGAAGTTGATGAAAACAGACTTAATCAGATGAATCAGAATCTTTTGGCAGGTAAATATCAACTTGAATTCGAGGAGTCTACATTTGATTTCGTGGAATACAGGGATTTTGTCAATACGGTTCAAAATGAGGTATTGGAACACTCTGAGAAGTTGCGACAGTGTAATATTAAAGTTATGGAAAAGGAAGCTTTGTACCTGAAGAAATGGGAGACAGAAATCTCTCTTATGAAAGGTTCTGAACAGGAAAATATTGATAAGTTAAAGTCTGATGAATCTCTTATAAAAATCACTGCGCCATTGAATGCAAATGTCTGGAAGATATTGGTAAAGTCTGGTGATATTGTGAGCAAGGATGAACCATTTATGATCTTGGAAGCGATGAAGATGGAAATTCCGATTAGATGCACCTACGATAAATTTGCAATTACACAGCTTGGAACAAAAGAGGGTCTGGTTATAGCTTTAGGGGACGTCTTGATTTTTGGGAAATTACTTAGTTAGCTGTATAAATAATTGCGTTATATATTCAAACTCTGTGGAAGATTAATATTTAAAATCTTTTTCAACGCTGTGAGCTCACCAGTTGGGAACACGCTACTCTTCAGAGCTGTACTGTTTATCATTATTATCTATGTTGATAAGGCTCTGTTAGCGCGCGCCAATTGACAGTTGTCGCGCCAATTGACGGTTAAGATTCCGTGACCGGATCAACAATGGGGCGTCCGCAATGGTGTCACTCTTTGCTTTTTCGGGCATATAGCTTTGCACGCTTATCCTAATCTGGTAGTCGCTTGTACCTTATCAGAGTGCAGCTTTTAAGATCCTGCAAGCTTGATAGCGCGTGCCTCACGAGACGCAACTAAGTGTTGCTTTACCGCCAGAGAGACACCGCAATGTTTGACTTTCACCGTATACGAAACGACTAAGATAGCGACGGCGGCTAAATGTGCTGCCATTGTTATCTTACGGAGAGTGCTTTGAAGCTATGATACTCAATAGAGAAGCTAAAAAAAATGCGTGGAGATATTAATCCCGGGTATAAGTGCCTCTCACCATCCTCATAGCACTACTCGGATCAGAGAAATATTCAACCATGGCAATAGAGCTTCCTATCTTTGACCCCAGCATGGGCTATGGGATAGTTGTTGGTCTCGGAGCAGCTTTCGCGGTAGTCATGGTCGGAATCAGTTGGGCGCTCTCGAAGTATATGGGAGAAGTTCAAGACTCGGAGATGCTGATGACAGCTAAGAGAAGTATACATTCCGGTCTGGTTGCATCAGCGGTGGTATCGTCGTGGACAATTGGATCTACATTGTTATTGTCTGCTACTTCAGCTTATTACTGGGGCGTGAGTGGACCATGGTGGTACGGAGGAGGCGCTTGTGTGCAAATTATACTCTTTGCTACGGCCGCAATTGAATTGAAAAGAATTGCGCCAAACGCACACACTTTTCAAGAACTTGTCAGAGTCCGATATGGAACCGCTACTCATTTGCTGATGTGCTCCTACAGCTTAATTCAGCAAATCACGTATTCGGCAAACTTGCTCATCAACGGTAGTTCTGTTTTTTCTACCCTCACTGGAATGAACCGAGATGCTGCTATAGTATTGTTTCCTATTGGAGTCATGGCATACACCTTGATGGGTGGTATCAAGGCGACTTTTCTAACTGATTGGACTCATACAGTAATTCTTTACGTCTTAATGCTGACATTTCTTTTCGTCACGTTTTGTACTAGTGATGTTCTTGGCAGCCCTGGGCAGCTTTGGGAACTACTAGTCACGGCAGGAGAACTTCATCCTATTGCACAAAATGAGAATGGATCGTACTTAACTATGACTTCTTATCAAGGGGGCTTGTTTGGTTTAGTTCTTTTTGGTGCCGGGTGGGCAGCTTCAGTTGATTCACAATTATTTCAGAAAGCTATTGCCTCTGATCCTGCGTCAGCCTTAGGTGGATATGTTCTAGGAGGCTTATGTTGGTTCACTATTCCTTTTTGTTTAGCCACTACTCTTGGGCTAGCTTGTGCCGGTCTAGAACATCTGCCGTCATTCGTGACTTATCCCGAGCGTATGTCAGCAGCTCAAGTGGGAGATGGATTGGTGTTACCGTTTGCAGCAGTCACACTAATGGGCCAGTCCGGAGGCATTGCTGTTCTTCTTATGATTTTCATGGCCGTTACTGCTGCATTCTCATCAGAAACGGTTGCGGTTTCTGCCTTGTTGACCTACGATATATATCAGGCCTACGTCAACCCCTTTGCCGACGGAAAGAAACTTGTCCGCGTCGGCCATGTAACTGTGATATTCTTTGGAATTGTATGTGTTGGGCTAGCTATTGGACTGAACCATGCGGGCTTTGCAGTCAGCTTTATAACCTCCGTATCTGGAGTAGTTGTCGACGTGTGCATAGTTCCGATGGCGGGAACCCTCTTCTGGAAACATCAATCCAAATGGGCCTTTATGTTTGGTACCACTTTAAGCACTATTGCAGCGCTCGGAATCTGGATTGGTGTGGCCTATAGACAAAATGGAGTAGTTAATCTGACCACTCTAGGCACAAACCAAGCATCTGCGGCAGGAAATATCAGTGCTATAGGTATTCCGCTCATCTTAGTTCCAGTGATTACCGTGTTCACTAAGGAAAATTTCGATTTCAATAAATTTAAAGAAATCAAAAAGGTTGATGACTCTGAATTCGATAGAGAACATGGCATTAATGCTGAATACACAGGTGACGAGTTTAATATGGATCCTGAATTGAACAGGTTTATGAAAAGTTCCAGAAACAAAGGAATTGCCATTAGTCTGTTTTTCGTGCTATTTTTCCTGGTTCTTTTCCCGTTACCTTTATACGGGTCCCATTATATCTTCAGCAAGAAGTTTTTCACGGGTTGGATTGTGGTTACCTTTGTCTGGGCTTTCTTTGCTGCCGCTATTATAACACTTCTACCCGTGATTCAAGGACGAAAAGTAATATGGAAGGTCTTCAAATTCATTATTACTGGCGGGAAGGTCCAGTTTATTGAGGCAGAGATTCCGTCTGCCGAGCAATCGGACACTGTACTGGTAAAAGACAAAAGGTAATTTAGACGCAATTGTTTCTCATATTATTGTCTGTGATATACAAGATATGCGCAGTGGGCTATTGGATGCAACACCATATATATATGGAGTGAATTGTAGAACATAACTAAATAACGCCCGTTCTGAAGCTGAAGGTCGAACGACAAAGCGGACAACTGCTAGAACCAGCACTTTTAAACCATCGATAAAGGCAGTCGCCATGGAATCGATTTTTGCAGACTGTACAACTCTTGTTCGGTAAAGAATGATCCTCATGAAGAATAGAGTAGCATATTGCACAAGCCTCGATGCCTTCGAAATGAAGAGTGACGTTCTTCCTGAAAAGTTCTATCGAATCCAAAATTGATCCATTTTGCGCTGCCCCTATAGCCTGAGATGCAAGTAGCCATGCTCTCCATTGTTTTTCACGTACACCGACACGTCTAATTCCCTCTACTTGAAGGTCGCGTAAAGGATATAATTTAGGAAGCTGTATAGCAATCTCCATTGTTTGCCCATCTGTCGTATAGAACACTCTAACTTCACTGGCTGATCGTGAGACTTTAATCCTCAAACTTTCATCATCCTTAAGTGCAGATTCCATTAAGCTCTTCTCAACGGTTACGAGCTCGCTTTCAAGAATAATTGGCGAAATATTCTGTGCAGTAAATTCTTCCACAGATAAGATAATGTTTCGCTTTTTCAACCCAATATACCAGCTCTTAACGAGAGAAGACGCATATCTGAGAGTCAAATAGAAGATCCTAATGAAAAGAACCTTTATCTCGTCACTCTTGGATCCATATTCGAGCGTTGCATCGTAGTATATGTTTCCAGATGCTTTCATATTATTCACAACCTCATCAAGAGATCTATTCGAAATGTTGGCACCAATGGCATCCATAAGCTTTTCCATTTGGTTAGCATTTCTCAATTGCAAAATATATAACTTTCTCAAATCATATGATGCATTTTCGAAATGGCAGAAGACTAATAACCACGACCACAAGTACTTCAATAAGGGAGTAAGGTCATCTTCATCCTCACTCGGGCAGCGTTCTATATTTCGCAGTAGATACTCTGAGAGGCTGAAATCAGCAGTGCCGTCGCCGCCTTCATTCTGTCCTAAAGTTGACTTCTGCAATTCAAATTCCACAGCTCTATCTGTCTCAGTCTCACGTGTGTATCTCTCAAGCACAACAAGCAACGTTCTGAGAACAGTTTCATTTTTGCTCAAGTTTAAAGATCGGTAAAGCACTGAGGCATCTTTAATAAAAGAAAGCGGTACCAAACAGAAGGCCTTCTGGAGCTGCTCGGCAACTATACTAGATGCTCCGCTGTTTTCGAAGATGTCGCTTTCGACTAAATCGATAAGCTCATCACTAATCCCTGCATATCTTTCGACCAGTAAGTTTTGAATGTGATTAATAGAATCAGCAAGCCTGGTCAAAGTATTCAAGAAAGCAAGCGAACAGTTTACAACCGCTATTGATCCAGATGCCATTGCAAAATCTTGCTCCAAGATGTCAAAGCATGACTCGTATATAGATGGAGGCAAGTTCTGGGAAAGCGTGCATACTTTTATAAGTACCTTAGTGAGTAGAATACGGTTAGGAATAAAGTCCTCATCATATCCATATGTCTCGTGCCAATCAAATAATGACTTCAAAAACTGAGCAAGACGATTAGTTGGAATTAGTTCAACACTGATACTTTCTGCATAATCGGACGAAATATCAAGCAGAGCACACAAATATAACAGAACAATAGGAGCTTTCTCATTGACTGCGTGGGGTTGAATACCAATCAGTTCGCTGCATATCTGATTCCTTAATACTGCAAGCAATTTAGATTCGCCTTGATTTTCTTGCACTGTAATGAAAATTGCCAATGTGCCGAAAATATTATGTCGCATCTCCGCTCTTGCAATTGAAAGTAATGGTTCAGCAGACTGTCCAATAATACTAGTCTCCAATATCTCTGCAAAAAAGCGAGCAGAGAAATATCCTTCAGACGTCCTGTAGGATGACTGGCGCCAAAGAGTGTCAATCAATAAAGACCCAAAAGAAGAATCCTCCTTCGTTGAATTAGCTGACATTGCATCCGCAATACTTTTGATATCAATAGCTCCCAGCCTTCTGACATATTTCAGTATGTCATCGTGAAGAGCTATGAGTATATCGGATTCCTCTTGCTTGACATTAAGGAATCCCACTATAGCAGAAACCTGTGACAAATGCACCAAGTAATTGAAAAAAGAAATCTGTTCCTTGGCGGGAAAGGTCACAAACGTATCTGATTCAGAATTTATAACATTGATTGCCAGAATTCCCAACTTCAAAACCGGCCTTGGCAAATCCAACTCTTCTGCCCCTTCATCTTGTTGAAGCAAAACCGCACCATCCAGAACATCAGCAATTGTAATGTCATACGGTATCTTCATATTTTTGAATGACGCAAGCCCATCTTCCCAGATTTTATCTTCCATGAAAAGTATACGTCTCAGAGCCCATAGTTTGTCCTCTGCTTGATGAATTATGCGCAATGAACGCTCCACTAAAACGTCCATATTATCCAAGGTGGTTTGTAGAATCTCCGTCATTATGCTGTTACGTAAAACATCAAATGCCTGGTCACTATTATTCAAGGAGGCTTTCTCCACCGAAACTAGGATAGCTTCAGCAGACCCCGACGACTGATTCAAATCCCACAATTTTGAGACCAAGTCATTTCCTTCTGAGCTGATGAACTGTAAGAAGAAGTTAATATCAGTATCTGCAATAAACTGTAAAACATTTAAAAACGATTCCTGAATGGTTTCGTCCACATGTCCTAAATCCTTCGTCATTACAGACATCACTTCATAAGCCAATGTATCAAATGTGAATACATCGTGAGAGGCAATTCCATACTTCAATGCCTCGGTATTTTCAAGTGGATCGTCCAGTAAGATCCGCAGATGATTAGAAGCATTGTCAAAAGGAGTTACACGTCCTTTAAAGCTTTGATACGATTTGAGCAAGGCAACATAGATCGTACTCTTTCTCTCTTCATACGACGACTTCACCACTGCATCAAATGATTCATTGATGAGCTTACACAGAACAGAGCTGAATTCGTCAGGTAGTTGCTCTGCATAACTGCCCGCCAGCGATATCAAATACGGAAAAGCGTCGGAAATAATATACGCTGGCATAAATCCGACCAAGAACTTCTCTAGAACTGCAAGGAGTGTACTGGAACTTCGTAGAAAGAATGGCGTTAAAAGTGCGGTAACCTCGATTCGGAAAACATCTATGCCATTCTCCAAATCCTTAAATGTTGCAGCAATTTCTGACGAAATCAACTCTTCAAATAGAATTCTTTCAGTCTCTTGTGATATCGTATATACACTTGCGATCATGTCTGCAAAGTGAGATAAAATGACTCGTTTCTTTTGAATGACAATGATCGAGTACTCGGCCCTCAGTGCTGATCCGACGGCCTCCCAGTTGAGAATTGCCAACTTATTCACCTTCAATGCAACAACTTCAATAACATCCTTTCGGATTGGTTTGTCATGGTGTAAAACATGGGTGAACATACTTGATAAGGCATCAGCAACAAAGACCGAGTCCGCTCCAGCCCTTTCGACCACGGTCAAATATCCACCCCAAGCACTTGCATAATTCAATATAGATTCTTGCCGAACACCATTCGAAACTGCATTAATTAATTCACCTTTAGTCTTAGTGCTGACCTGACTGCTGAATGGGGAAACATTATCTGGCATGGAAGAAAACAGGGCTAGAGCCGATGGCCAGAAATGAGAGCTAGAGCGCCTGCTGCCTTTTGCAAGAAATTCACACAATACTTCTGTAGAGGAGAGCTTCTTATGAGATTCGTTCCAAATGTCTGGGAACTTCCTAGTTATCACTATCAGAGCCTGTAGAAGATCTGTTGCCACAAAGCCTGAAGCGGTTCTTAAAGCTCTGAACATGATATTGGACGACATGCTTTTATATATTCCTTCCTCCACAAGCCACTCTGGAACATGAGATATGGAGCTCCTTATTAAATCGATAATGGCACGACAAACGGCAATATCGGGCGACTCAACTAATTTCCACAATTTGTCGTAAAATAGTATCTGCTTGTACTTGATAGCAATATCATGAGGTACCTCCTGCAGAGACACCAACTTCAACATGTATGAATAGAGTAAAATGCAAGATCGAATGACCCTGTAATACTTTGCCTCTGCATCCTCTGAGGATACATATCGTTCATCACTCAGCGAGAACACCTTTTCATCGACAATAGTACTGTAAAGAAACTCAAGCAGCTTGGGCTCACAGACTTTAATGAGATTTTTCTGTTTCTCAGGAGTCGGAAATACTTCATCCAAAGCCTCCTGTGCGGACATAGCTACGGATTTGTCACCATCATACGTGCCAAGAAGCCATGGAGCCACGCAATCTTTCAAGTACTTTGACAACTGTTTTCCTAATCCTTTTGAGATAAATCCATGGATTTGATGCGACAGCATTCTTGTTGTTGCTGAAACTTCGATAGAAAGCTTGGCATACATCTGAATCCATGGCCAATACAAATCGATTTGCACCACATTCGGATCCCTCTTAACCAGCGATAAAAGCTCACTGAGTGCTTTCTCTTTTGTTGTAGAATCTCTCTTCAAAAGATTCTTAAAGATTATTTTGAGTTGGGGATCTTCAATGTGACTCAAATCTGGTAATCCACTCAGGTATGATATGGAAACATAGTTCCCTTGCGACAGTCGATAGTCACCAAAACTATGTTAGCAATCTGAGCACCAAAGCGTGTAATCCGGGAAGAGATTTGGCAAGTATAAAGTCAATGGATTATATATTAATGTCTGAAGCTGAACATACCCACTTCCAAAGGCACCAAACTGCGACATTGGATCGATCCCCTTCACAAGAATTCGACTTACAGTTGACGCCGAGTTTGACGTCGATTATGAGCGGTTAGGGAATTTCCAGAATCAACGGGGTCTTTAGTGCTGGATACGAGAACAATAGTAAAAATATAACTTATATAGAAATCACATCTTAAAGTTTGTTAACTAGATATGTTGTTATTTCAAAGGACGAAGCGCTTCAAATGTCATGAATAGCATAGTGTAGCCACCAATGTCGTACATGATTCGCTCGCTACGTTTGTAGCCATTCAGCTTTGCAGGAAGGCTGGAATAGTCGATATCGCCCTTAGACTCGAAAAGTGTAACCGAAAAGCGTCCAGGACGGAAGATATTGATCACTTTCTCGATGACATCCCCGTTAGACATATTGAACTTTGCGGCTGGGACATTAGTCTCAAAGCTCGCATAAGAACAATGCTGCTCTGGAGTAACATGAATAGTGAAGTAATTCCCCTGATTTACTACACCGTTGCATGAATATCCACACGGAGTGAAGCAGAACGAGTCCACATTCTGTTTCAAAGTGGGATAGATCTTGTCGATTCCGGTCAACTTTGTGACCATATTGCCTAGATTGTGGCCCGGATCATCATCATCAGCAGCAGCTCCCAGACTAGACATATTAGACTCCCATGTTTCATCGTCATGATCATGGTGACCCGCTATTGAACGACGACGGCCTGGAACACGATCACAGCAAAACTGATTTGCGTGGACAGGTGCCAAATCAGTCATTAGAATCTCGAGAGTCTCATCAACAAACTCTTCGTCAAAGAGTTTCCCAGAAGACGCGTAAGAGGCATCGGTGGTGTACAGATACCAATGGTCCTGCTTGACATTACCTATCACATAGGCCAAACCACCATCAAACTCCCTATCGAGCCAGTCAACTTCGTCCTTCCAGGAACGGTGAGGATGTTTCTGACGATCAGGAAACATGAAGCTCTTACGAGAGTAAAATACTCTCAACGGCTGTCTGTCGCGAGGATAACCGGCGAACTTTGCGACAGCATCGAGCACTGGACCCAAGCCAACAAGCAAAGTGGTAGTTCCACAAGTCTTGAGAATTGCCTTGTGTGGGAACACAAAAAGACTCGATTCCGACAGCACATAGGCATCCATAGCGCTTGTTGACACTACAGATAGCACCTTGCATTGGACAAAGTCAAGCACAGTCTCCCATACTTGTCGAGGAATTGCTCGCAGGCCATTGGCAGCCATACCCGACGGCAAGTTCATACAGTCAGAAGCGAACCACATTTCAAGAAGCTTCTCAGGGCCCTCAAAAGCATCAGTCGAGTCCAAATTGACAGACACTTCATGGTTGACGTACTTGACGTCCGAGGACGCAACGAATTCCGCAATCATTGGATTCAAATGGATTGCAAATACAACCAGTCACAGCCGGTACCACAACGAGGGGAGCGAGGGGCACCACACCAAAGCCAAGGCGGGAGGATTTTGGGACCGAAGAGGTTGATTTCAAGAGCGGGAGATAAGGATCCAACGAGGTTGGTGCAGCCTTGGGGGGTGTTATCTGGGCTTTGGTGGGCGAGAGCTGACACGCAAAAGGTCCTCCTTGGTCATACGAGGGATTGAGGTCTTGGTAGACTGTGTGAAACCGATTTAGAGCGCTCTTGTTATTTCCCAGACTTTGAAGGAAACGACAGGCTCGACCGGTATTGTTTGATACTGCAGTTGCTCAAGGTACACCGGTAGGTGAAGGAGCAAGAAAAATAAGAAAAAATAAAAGTTTGGGTCTCAATCAGGACCGCTAGGGATTTGATGGGCGACAGTACAAAACGGTTCGCGCAATATTAACGTTGAAAAGCTTTTCAACTTGCTGGTGTGTGATGAATTTTTCGCTGCCGCAACCTGTTTTATAGGATTATTTTTACTGGCGACTTATGCATTATGCCCTACGGTTTGGGGCGTAGTCAGGGCAGTCAGCCATATAGCCATATGATTTTCAACGCATGCCATTTACTTTAAGAACCTTATATAACTTTAGTTCAGGAAGTAATATAGTTCGCGAGCAAATCATTGCTTGGCTCTGGATTCCTGTTTCTAATTTACAGACGGATTTTTCATTTTGAATTGTAGAATTTTTTCGTCGGTAGTATCTCTGAGATAACTAAGGTCTCGGTTGCTTGGCATCCCTGCCGTGGACAACCAACCGTCAAGCTTTCTTGGATCTCTACTTTAAATCAAAAAAAAAAAAAAACACGATGGCAAGCGCTTTTATTTCAATATTGCCTACTTCTATATAATGGGATTCAGTAGCCACAAATAAGCATACAGTCAATATCTTCCCATATAATGTAGTCCGGGTATGAAGCCAAATAGCCAATATTCAGCTAGTCGGTGATTAAACGGACGTCTATCGAGGAACACCGCTATCTCGACAAGACGGGAAAAGAAACGCCCATTCGATATACATCAAGCAGCGGGATTGCCAGCCAGCAAAACGCCGACTGACGCTCACATCTGCTATCCGTAGTCTGTAATCAGACCGAGGTGTTTGAGGTTGAGTTTGAAAAATTCGAGACGTAACTTATACGCTGACGGGTAACCTGTGTCATGGCAGAGGCTGCTGACCCCGTTGATTTATCTTGCATGGACTGATACTACTGTTTTTTTTTGTGGTTTCTCTTTTTTGAATCAACATGAAGACCCAATTAAGAATGGTATATGATCATTCACTATTTGGAGACTACTAATGTTAGTTCTCCCCTGGTGATGAATAGCTTAACTCGTTATTTCGATACTGAATGCACGGCTGTGGGCGATGCGGCAGAGCTATGAAGTGCTTACAAAAATGGATTATCGTCATTGCTAAGACTTGCATGCAATACATCTCTCGGCATTTCAAATTGGGAAGATACTTCACAACAGCAGCAATGTCTCATAGCATATCTCCCTCTCTTGATACCGTAGGATATGAGGTGGCCACTGTGGCGGCGGGATGTTTCTGGGGTGTAGAGCATATCTACAGGAAACATTTTGGCAACGACAAGGGCCTGGTAGATGCTCGAGTCGGTTACTCTGGAGGTACTGTTGAGCACCCCACGTATAAGCAAGTTTGCTCGAGTGGTACTGGCCATGCAGAAGCGTTGCAGTTGACGTTTGACCCCAAAATTGTCAGCTACGAGACGCTGATTGACTTCTTTTTTCGGATGCATGATCCTACCACTGTCAATAGGCAGGGAGGGGACCAGGGCCCTCAGTATCGGTCGGCTATCTTCACACATTCTGATGACCAGCAGAGCACTGCTGAAGCTGTGAAACAGCGGCTTCAAAAGACGTTCTACAGGAATCCGATTGTGACTATAATTGAGCCGATCCAGAACTTTTGGGATGCAGAGACCTACCATCAATTGTACTTGGTGAAGAACCCCAGCGGCTACGAATGTGAAAATCATTTTGTTCGAACTAAACCCCAGATTTAGTCTGGGTCCTTGGCTGATTTTTGACCGTACCGCGGGTTAGTCGTCAACGTTCGCTGGTAATTCGAATGACTTCAATGCGGGTGTAGTGAGTTATTTCAAGCTTATTCACAGCTGTTGGAACGTATATGGTCCGTTTTTTTTGTGATTGTATTTGAATTTCCAGATTGGGTCATGTCGTCGCTTGGGCTTTTGATATATATATACACAATTGACGGTTGTAGCTCAATATAAATAATTTGTCGTTGTAGCCTCATGAACATAGAAACCTGACATGTCCAAGATCTCGGGGTATGCGGTTCATGCGTTCGACAGCCTCGTAGCGGCTCTTGAGGGCCGTCGCCCACATAGCTTGACCCAATGTATTGCGGCAGTGGGCAACGAGGGTGAATCGGCAGATGGAGCATATCCATTATTTGTTACCTGGAACAAACTGTCAGCGGGAAAAGTATCGCTGAGAGGGTGCATTGGAACGTTTGAGCCGATTCCCATAGATAGCGGTATAGAATCATTCTCCCTGAAGGCTGGGCTAGAAGATCCACGCTTCAATCCTATTACGAAGCTGGAACTGCATCGACTAGAGTGTGGGGTAACACTGTTGTCAGAGTTTGAGCCTGTTGAGGATCCTCTGGACTGGAAGGTCGGGTTGCATGGTGTTAAAGCTTCCTACAGGCACCGTGGCCGCCGCTACTCTGCAACCTTTCTTCCAGACGTTGCAGAGGAGCAAGGATGGGATCAGGAGACCACTCTGCTATACTTGGCGGACAAAGCAGGTGTTGATGAGTACGATTCCATCAAGGTAACGAGGTACAAGGGCTTGAAGTCGGCAGTGACCTATAACGAGTACCAGGATATCGTGTCTAAACTCTAAGCATTCATACTGGCTTTTTATTATCATTATATTATTATTACTGATGTTATTGTTATTTTTATTATCAGCATCATCATATAGTTTATTTATCAATCGGGCGGTCAATTGGCAAGAAAACTCCAGCAGTGTTTGATACTTAAAAGTGTTTAACACCGTTATAT